>OY978530.1:11496108-11921108 GCA_963854835.1 Megamerina dolium
TTGAACACACGTTCATATGAGATGTTTACCATTTGAACAATCTCACGCAACTTGACTCGGCTATCATTCATAACGATATCGAGGATTTTCTTGATATTTTCTTCAGTAACCACCACCACTGTTGATGGTTGCAGTGCATGTTCGGTAGCGTTTAAATTCAGCAATCCAATATTTTACCATGTAATCTGACGGAGCAGACTCACCGTAATGTTTATCGAGCTTTTCTCTTGTCTCTTTCGCCATTTTCTCTTTCAAATAACAGTGTTTAATCTCTGCACGAAATTCGCTTTTTTCCATTTTTCAAGAAACACAAAAGTTGGTTACTTCAAACGACTACAAAAAATAAACTAATCGATGAATTTGGGTGAATTTTAACAGCTGACGTTTGACAGATCGCAATTCAAAAAAAAAATTTTGTGTTTGTGCTGCCTTTTTCGTACTTAGGTAGCTATATTACGTGAATTGGTTGATCATCCACCTTATAGTCCAGATTTAGCTCCTAGTGACTTTTTCCTGTTTCCAAACTTGAAGAAATGGCTCGCAGGAAAAAGATTCAGCTCAAACGAAGAAGTGATTACCGAAACTAACGCGTATTTTGAGGTGTTCCCGAAATCGTATTATTGAGATGGTATCAAAAAGTTAGAATATCGTCTTACTAAGTGTGTCGAAGTAAAAGGAGACTATGTTGAGAAATAAATGGTTTTTAAAAACACAATTTTTTTTCCTACTTAGGTAGCTTCATTATCAATCCGCCCCCGTATATATACTTAACTGATAAGATTATATCTTTTTAAGATAAATAACATGCAAGCAAATCGTTACATGTTGTTACGGATTGTTCCAACTCGCACCTATCGTCCGCAAATACTACTTCCACAAACGTACTTTGTTGACCGCCTACGTGCATTCCACAATTATCGTAACCTCGCTCGAGCTTTACATAAATTTTAAGTGTCGTGTTAACAAATAAGTAATGCAACTGCGCTTAATTAACTAACAGTAACTGGCTAGAGATTTAATAAGTTAATTTTATTTATGTCGCTTTGCATCATATAACTACGACATTTTGAGAATAAATAGATTCACCAAGAGCCAAGAGAAATTTACTAATCAGCATATTGCGACGCGCTTAGTGAACTACACGACGACATTGATGAAGCTACTGGTACTGCGAGTGACAGCCTCTCTCAGACCACATTAAACAACACATTGTCTAGACATGTTAGTGCTCCTCAATATATTTTGCCAAAAATTGAGCTACTTAAATTTGACGGATTATTTTAAAAGTGGTTTAGATTTAAAGACAGGTTTGTCACATGTTTTGTCCAAGACACTTCGTTGTCCAATGTACAACGAATGCATTCTCTTAAAAAGGTGAAGCTGAAACTATATTGCGTAGTCTAAATATAGTCGAGGGCAATTTCAAGATTACATGGGATATGTTGCAACAACGGTATGACCAACGTCTCACTGGGACGACTAGCTATGTTTGCTAATAACCGAAAAACTAGATTCCGTGACAATAAAAGAGCAAAAATAGATCTGGTGCCAAATGCTAAGTTTTGCAAAAATTTCCTTAACGCGGATCACATTTCGAGCGAATGTACATCAGCATTCGCATTTCCAAAGAGCAAGCTATTAAAGAAGAAGTACCTCTGACACCTGTTTTACTCGCCACCAGTCGAATCGATGTATGGTCCTCTTCGGGACATCACATACAACTTTATGCGTTTATAGGAGAATTTGCAGCGCAACAACTTCATATGAGTAAAACTCGTTTATTAGTTCCAATCCTGGAATTGGTTGGTGAAATGTTGGGTGACTTTCTAGGTGTCACTCTTTCAGACCCGAAGTTTTACAAGCCAGGATCAATCGATGTCATTATAGGAGCCAATGTATATGGTCTTCTATTGCGCTGTGAAATTAAATGCACCTTTACTGGTGTTATCACAGTAAATGTGGAAATTCAATAATATCGACGACGTGTAATCTCCTTGTAAGATAACTGAACATGAGGTTTAATGTGAGGAGTTTTATAAACAGACTGTATATCGGGATAGTCGCGGTCGATAACAGATTAAATACCCGTTCAAACAATCTTGTAACTTATCAAAACTTTCTGACTCAAAGTTGGATGCTTTCAACCCTCTTTCGGTCCAACAAGCTTGTCTTCGAAATTACTAAAAGATAGACGAAATGTATGCTATATTCATATATAGCATACATATATATATATATATATATATATATATATATATATATATATATATATGTATATATATATATATATATATATATATATATATATATATATTTATAGAGTCATATAGAGCGAGTGCTCGAAAGGAAGCAGCCACAAGAAATCTGCTATATTCCTCTCCACGGCGTATATAAGGAAACTAGTTCCACTAAAAAATTACGCACTGTATTTAATTCATCGAGAAAATACAAAAATGGAATGTCACTGAACGACTGCCTTCAAGTTGGACCAAAGTTTCAAAGCGAACTGAGCTCGATCATCCTAAAATGAAGAATGCATCGAATTGGGCTCATGGCTGACATTGAGAAGTGTTATCTCCAGATCCTCGTTAACAGGGGAAATGTCGATATGTATTGTGTGGCGAGACCAGTAGGAAACCCTGCTATATATTGTTTGCTCACCGTCAAAGCTGCTCAGAATACTTGAGAATTAAAGTGCTACATATATTAGCGGAAGATGAAAAGGAAATCTTGCCGACAGCATCGAAAATACAAAAGACTTCGTTCTACATGTTTGATTGTCTGCATGGAGAATATACAGTAGAAGCGGCATTAGAAACCGAATGTGAATTTCAACAGTTATTATAGCGCGGAGGTTTCTATCTTCGGAAGTGGAGTTCTATTTCGAACGAATTCGTTCAACGTATCCACGCTAGTTCCACGGCACCTGAAATCTGTTGTGTTCTCAATTTTGATCGTGAGACTAAAGCACTCGGTATCTATTCGCTCTGCGACAGAGATATCATAATTTGCAGGGTAAAGGTAACACCGAGATATGGCCTTATCACCAAGCGTCAACAACTATCAGGCGTGACTAAAATATATGATCCTCCGGGTCTTTTGGCATCAATTGTCGTAACAAAGAAGACGATCTGTCAACAACTCTGGCTCTCCGGCTGTGATTGGGAGGATCCACTGCCACAACCTCTCCAGCATGAATGGGACGTTTTCGAGACGTGCTCTTTGAAATTAAGAACCCCATGATACCCAGATTGATCGGATTGTCTCCAATTGTAAACAGCTATCAACCACACGTTTCTGCCGACGCATCGACAATCGCATATGCTGCTGTAGCATACTTAGGGTTGTAGACACCAGAAGGGAAAATCATTGTATCGATTCTGATGGCTAAAATAAAAGTCGCACCGCTGAAAAAATTACCATATCTCGTTGAAGTTGAATGCAATAATAGCGATTAAAGTAAGCAGAACTATGAAATGACCATCACTTCAAACTCATTGATGGGCGGATTCAAAAACTACACATTGAGTTGAGTCCTAGACAACACAAGCAGTAAGTAGGCAATCGGGTTACCCAAATCCAAAAGCTGACGCCTATCGATACATGAAGATATGCGTCAACTAAATCTAGCCCAGCAGACATCGCACCTCGTGGAGTATTCCCATCTCAGATTGCGGGGTTGTCGACTTGGTGGAATGGGCCTCTTTGTCTTTGTTTTCATGAAGACCAATGGCCCCAGCAGCATGTCAGTGCACCTATATCAAGTGCAGAGTTATCGTCACTTTATCCACAACTCTATCTAAACTAGCAACCTCACTTGCTGCAGATATACTTACCAAACACTCGAACATTAAGATACTACTAGCAGTTACATCCTGGAGTAGACGGTTCATCGCAGCAAGAATTCAACGATCTCATGATGTGACGATATGGTGTACTGCGATGGAAAGAGCAACAGCCTTACTATTCTGGACAACTAATGTGCAGCAATCTAACTTTGCTAATGAGATTTCTTGTCTTCGTTGCAGCTTAGAGAATTCTCATATTCCAGTATACAAAATTTTAAAAGGAATAACCAGAAATCAGCGGGAGTGGATTTTCTGTTGAACGTGTAAGAACCGAAATATCAGACAAAATAGAAGTGGGCAATCCAACAAATGGTTCGATCATACGGCAAAAAGTAGAAAACAACATTGGAAGAAGACGAAAGCGGACTGCACATAACATACAACAGCATGCGTACATGCGTACAGATTTTATATTGTGTATATTTGTGAATTTTGATATTCTTCCATCATATTCAATAATATTTCATCATTTATATCATTTATCTAATATTATTTGTTATTTAATCTTTAAGTAATATTTATTATTTAGACATAATTTATTTATTTCATTTTATTTTTTTAAAAACATCTTATTAAATCGCAAGTGCTGTGTTGCCGATTGAGTGCAATTATCAATAAAAAATATTCTGCTGAGCATACGTACATATACTTTTTACATAGGCAAATAGAGAAATTGAAATTGAGCAAGTTTGATTGTTTGTATATTGCGGATATGTATGTGCGTATGTACATATGTGGATAGAATAAAAATTGATTGCACATGCGTGTTGGATATTGATAAGGCATTTTTATTTCTCTGATAATGATATTATAATATATAAATTTTTTGTAAATTATAATTCTAATTTTTTTATAAAATAAGATGTTTTTAAAAAAATTAAATGAAATAAATAAATTATGTCTAAATAACAAATATTAGTTAAAGATTAAATAACAAATAATATTAAATAAATGATGAAATATTATTGAATATGATGGAAGAATATCAAAATTCACAAATATAAACAATATAAAATATGTACGCATGTACGTATGCTGTTGTATGTTATGTGCAGTCCGCTTTCGTATTCTTCCAATGTTGTTTTTTACTTTTTGCCGTATGATCGAACCATTTGTTCGATTGTCCACTTCTATTTCGTCTGATATTTCGGTTCATACACGTTCAACAGAAAATCCACTCCCGCTGATTTCTGGTTAATAAAAAATAAATATGTGGCACTTAGAGCCCCAAAGGGCTCATTGGCTGAGCTTCTCTTCCATTACTGTTGTGCGTCTTAAATTTGGACAGTATTAGAATGGACCTACTTATTTTAGCCGGTTCCGAACTGCAGAACACTTGTGACATCACTTTTTCTGAGCTTTGTCACAGAGTTCTTTTTAGAAGCTTTTTCATGGCAAGTTGTTACTGTCGGAAGAATTGCCAATTGCTTGCCGACAGGTGGGTACCGTTCGAAAGAAAAATCTTTTCGATAATAAATTTGTTATGCATCAGCCGGGTATTGAACCACGACCTACAGATCAGAAGGCGAACACACTAACCACTGAGCTACGGCACCCAGGCTGATTTCTGGTTATTCCTTTTAAAATTTTGTATACTGGAATATCAGAATTCTCTAAGCATATATGTCTCTGGTTGCAGCAAGCCAATAAACTCGTAGAGCAAGCTAATGAAACTCAATCCAATTTTGAAGAAAATGGAATTATGCGTTTAAATATTCGATTAAAAAATGCTGTCGTGCCACAGTATGAACAAGTTTCAGTTATCCTACCGAACAAGGATCACCTATGCACGATATTATCCGCTCAAGCGTACAAGCCACACTTAGTTTTTTTAGAAGACGATACTGTAATAGGTGTATGAGACACCGTAGACCCAGCATCAAATACCTACAACATTTTGAGATGAAATAGATTCATTTCATTTATCGCGTTTAGCATTAACTAACTACAGCACACGTAATAGATTTTATGATGTTTATAGAATTTCTACGTCATTCACAAAATACCGAACGTTATGTACGACTTGAGAGTTACATAACCCGTACTGTTACCAATAAAAAACGACTCGGATATATATATATGTCAAACTAGAAAGCCAAGAGTACTATCAACAACTTCAATCTCGTCAAGAATTAGTGTAACACATGCATATTTAATTGCTTATTTAAAATCACATTTACAGACAAGAACGAACGATTAAGACTATATTACAATACCTAACCTTCCCTCAGTTAGTTTTCCGACCACGTGACTGACGTTGCTACTAGTTAAACAGTCGTAGATAGAGGCGGATTTATGGTTTGAAGTCCCAACCTACTTAAATACTCTCTACGAATTTTCCCCTTTAAAATCTGCTTTCTGGGGAGATATTAACAGTTAATGAAAGTTTCCATTCCTTATTACTTTTTAGGTTTTGAGCTAACTTCAAACATCAAAGGAGAAACTTTTATAATTTTTAAATGGATTTAATTTTGTTATATAAAAAAGCCTTGATTAGTGGGTGGAATAAAGGGAACTGAATATGTTGTTTAATTTCAAATTCATATTCCGACGCTTGCAGTTGTCCTTTCAGCAAGTTATAATTTTTCAAAATTGGACAACTAAACTGTGCGTTGGTGTTCTGAGTCATAGATCGTAGGCGCGATCTCCGGCTGAGAAAACTTGGATATTGAAAAGATATTTCTTTCGAACGGTGCCCACCTGCAACCCCACATATGCAATAAAAAGAAAAAAATCATATATATATATATATATATATATATATATATATATATATATATATATATATATATATATATATATATATATATATATATATATATATATATATATTGAGAACTCGTATTCGTGTTACAAATACCAAATATATTAAAATATAATAATAAAAAAATTATAAAATGAAAATATAAAAATAATAACAATAAAGAAAAAAACAATATTATTATTTATTATTAGTTAAGTTACAAAACTGTACATAAAGAACATATTCTTATTTAGTACATTACATTTAAAGAACAATTGCAATAAAAATCTTACATACTAATGAAGTAATAATTAATTTATAAATCCATGTTGCGATCCGGGATCGAACCGTATGCGTATGCAAAGGTAAGTGTTTAACACACCCATCAAACATTTGTGCCAAAGTAGATCACAAAACCGATACGTATAAGTAAGTTTGTATATTTGCTTATGCTATCCTTTTATTCAAAAGCCTGTAAAAGTATGTACAAATAATACCTAAACACATGGAACCAGCATTAAGATTCTTGTGTCGATATAGCGATCTATATAATTCAATGTTTAGAAATGATTTTATGTATATGTTGACCGTGGCTGCGCCTCAAATGGTTCATACGCTGGATCCAATTTTGGCATACTCTCTCCAACATATCTGCCTGTATCTCATGAATAAATCAATATTGGCTTCCAGTGCGTCAACCGTTGCGGGCTTGTCGCTATAGACATGAGCTTTAATATAGCCCCACAAAAAATAGTCTAAAGGCGTTAAATCGCACGGACTAGGCTGCCAATTGACCGGCCCCAAACCTGAAATAACCGTTTACTGAACTTGTCTCTCAACTAGGCCAGTTTTTCGCGTGCTGTGTGGCATGTGGCCCCGTCATATTGAAACCACATGTCAGCCATATCCAGCTCTTCCATTTTTGGCAAAAAAAAAGTTTGTAATCATCGCAGGGTAGCACTCACCATTCACAGTAACGTTCCTGAATTCATCGTCTTTGAAAAAGCATGGTCCAATGATGCCACCGGCCCACAATCCACACCAAACAGTGTATTTTTAGGGATGGGTTGGCAGTTATTGCAATACTTCTGGCTGCTTTTCACACCAAATATGGCAATTTTGATTGGTCACGTATCCATTCAACCAGAAATGAGCTTCATCGCTGAACACAATTTTCCAAAAAAAGTGAATCTTCATCCAACTTCGCCAGTGCCGATTCACCACAAGTTAACCGTTGTGGTAGGTGGTATGCGATACATCTGCGATATTTTCCTCTGTCTGCACTCTATGTATGCGTGTTGGTGGTTTAATGTCCAATAATGTAAATTTGGTGCGAAATTTAGTCACAAGATAACGAATAGCCGCCTCAGAAGGTCGCCCAAACTGACCACAAAATGGAAGAATTGCACTAAACTGAACACAGTGAAGTAGAAATCGAGCATCCAATATATTGCTACTTACTTACTTATGTGGCCATAACAACCGAATATCGATTTAGGCCGAAAATAACATGCTTCGCCAGCTATCTCTGTTCTTCGCTAGCTGGCGCCAGTTAGAAATTCCAAGCGCCGTCAGGTTCTCCAGTACTTGGTCTTTCCACCGGAGTTTTGGTCTTCCTCTTCTGCGTCGTCACCCAGCGGGTTCCGAATATAACACCTTCTTAGCTGGAGCGTGTTCTTCCATTCGCTCGACATGACCTAGCCAGCGCAGCCGCTAGATTTTGATGCGCTGTACTATGTCAATATCGGCATACAGCTCGTACAGCTCCTGGTTGTACCTTATTCGGTACTCGCCACCAACGCAAATAGGTCCAAAGATCCTGCGTAGGACTTTTCTCTCGAAAACTCCAAGCATTCGCTCATCCGAGGTGGAAATTGTCCAGGCTTCAGCGCCATATGTTAGGACAGGCATGATGAGAGACTTGTAGGGTATAGTTTTCGTTCTTTGAGAGAGGGCTCGACTTCTCAGTTGCTTACTCAGCCCAAAGTAACACCTGTTAGCAAGAGTTATCCTACGCATGATCTCCAAGCTGACGTCATTACTGCTGTTAATGCTGGTTCCAAGATAGACAAAGTCCCTTACTACTTCAAAAGCCTAGTTGTCAACAGTGACGTGCTGTCCAAGACGCCGGGACTCTTTGTTTGTTGACACTAGATACTTCGTCTTGCCCTCGTTTACCGTGAGACCCATCCGACGCGACTCTCTTTCCAACTCTGAGAATGCTGCACTGACTGCTCGCGTGTTCATGCCGATTATGTCAATATCGTCGGCATACGCTAACAGCATGACACTTTTGTTGAAGATAGTGCTATTATGTCGTAGATCAGCAGGTCGTACTATTTTCTCCATAATAAGATTGAAGAAGTCGCACGATAACGAATCACCTTGTCTGAAACCCCGTTCGGTATTAAACGGTGCGGAGAGGTCCTTCCCAATTTTCACTGCACAACGGGAGTTATGCAGTGTCATTCTACAAAGTCGAATGAGCTTTGCAGGAATACCGAACTCAGACATTGTTGCATAGAGGTAATCCCTTACCGGTGGGTGTCGATCTGTTTTTCTTGGGTCATCTCCAGGATTTGGCGCAGTGTGAAAATCTGGTCGATGGTGGATTTACCAGGTCTGAAGCCACACTGCTAAGGTCCAATCAGGTTGCTGAGCATAGGCTTCAACCTTTCCCACAGTACGCTCGATAGAACCTTGTATGCGATGCTCAGCAGACTTATTCCACGGTAGTTGGCGCAAATTGTGGGGTCTCCTTTTTTATGTACAGGACAGAGAACACTGAGCCTCCAATCATCAGGCATGCTTTCATCCAACCATATTCTGCTTATGAGGTGGTGCATGCGGGTGAGCAGCTCATCGCCTCCGGTCTTAAACAACTCGGCAGGCAGGCAGGCCATCAGCACCTGCAGCTTTGTTGTTCTTCAGCCTTAAAATGGCCGTTTCAACCTCGTCATAGTCGGGTGGTGGAACATCAACACCATCGTCTGTAATTGGGGTTATCGGGCAATCTCCTCCACTGGCGGAATTGTTCGTAGCATCGCCATTCAGTAACGTGTAGAAGTGTTCCCTCCATAGGCTCAGCACACTCTGGACATCTGTAACCAGATTCCCATTTCCATCGCAGCTTACTGACGTCGAGCTTTCTCTGTGTGGGACTTCTCTTGTTATTTGCGACACATAGGTGTGTGCGCACCTTAGCTGCAACAAGGTAGTGATACGAGTCGATGTTGGCACCACGGATCGATTTCACGTCCATCACACTGGAAGCATGCCTTCCGTCAATCACCACATGATCAATTTGGTTTCTTGTACGTTGATCTGGAGACAGCCATGTCGCTTTGTGGATGTCGAGATGCTGGAATCTGGTACCACCAATTACCATGTTTCGTGCTGCGGCGCAGTCGATCAGCCTCATTCCGTTATCGGAGGTGTTCTGGTGGACGCTGAATTTTCCTACAGTTGGACCACAGGTACCTTCCTTGCCCACCTGGCATTAAAGTCGCCAAGCACGATTTTGATATCGTGGCGGGGGCAGCGGTCATAGAAGCTCTCCTTGGTCACATTGTCCTTCTCATCCGTCGGAGCGTGGGCTCCGTCGATGTCGTAGTCTCTTGCTGACCAAAAATCCACATCCTAATTCGTGCCTTTCAGCATGGCAACTGTAGTAGATGTCACAGAACGCTCTTTTGGAGCAGCCCTGTCCCGTCCATCGCATTTCCTGGAGAGCGGTGAAGTCAGCTCTGTATTTCTCGAGGACATCAACCAGCTGGATAGAGGCACCCTCCCTATAAAGGGACCGGACATTCCAGGTGCATATCCGTAAATCGTTGTCCTTTTTTCGTTTGCGGGGGTCATCAACAAAAGCGGTAGTCCTTATCCGAGGCATATTTGTTTTTTTCATTAGGGGGGTTTTTTATGTGGCGGGTCCCAAACCCAACGAACAACCTCTAACCGAGGAGATTTTCGCCACTCACTTCAGCCGCCTCCCAACGGGTGCCAGGAAGACGTTGCTCGGTGGCCGCCACATGGAGGGCCCCCATTAATAATAATGAAAGCGCCATCACATAGTAAGCAGAGCAAGCTATATGACTACCCCTCATTAACAAATAAAGGTATCATCACATAGCGCTCAGATCAAACTACATGACAGCCAGTGAGTTGACTTGCGATGAGTTCAACAAGGATTGCGCTAGCCCCACCCGGTTGAGGCAGTTAGACACGTTACCTTGCGAAAATACCACCAGACCACCAATATATTGTTACGTTTTTATTTTGTGAACGTTTAATTCCATTTAAATCAACGTTGTTCGATCACTGGATTCTGTCAATAATAATTGCAACACTTATTTTGTACAACTATATACAGCATCCGGAATGTTTAGACCATTTGTTGAAATAAATCTGATTGGACCACCTTTACAAGATAAAAAACGGAAATTTGCTACAAAATCAAAATCGAACAACTGGTCACCCAAATACAACGAATCCTTTAATTTGTAAGCAGTGTTTAATACATTTTGTATCTCACGTATATTAAATTTCATTAAAGAACTTTTTTTATATTCCATTTTTATTGCTTTCCTGTATTTATCTATCTCTGTTCTCTATCTACATAGCACTGTCGGCAATGAAGAGCAACTAGATTTCTTTGAATTGCACGTTTGCGTTAAAGACTATTGTTTCGCACGTGAAGATCGGTTGGTGGGTGTGGCTGTTATACCATTAAAAGATATATCTGAAAAGGTGAGTAACTATAAACGACATGGCGCAATAATATTAACGTGGAACAAGGCGAATTCCTTACAATTTCGGTTCGGTTAGGTTTGAGGTGCGCGTCAAGATCGTATGTGTTTATTGGCTTTTCGTGGAAGTATACATGACTTCTATATGGCATTACAAAACTTTTTACATTATTTCATCCTACTTAATACAACCTCTATTTCTCTTTTCATCTATACCATTCTCGATTGCTCTCAGGGTTCCGTCGCTTGCTGGCTTCCATTACAACGTCGCATACAAATGGATGAAACTGGGTCGACAATTTTACGTATATTAGCGCAACGCAATAATGACGAAGTCGCCAAGGAATTTGTTAAATTAAAATCGGAAATACGTCAAGAACCAATAATGGGCATATAAAAACCAACAACAACAAAATCAACTAAACAACACCAAAACTTTAACAATCACATTTTATTATAGGAATTCATACATAAGCACAAACATCAAAACATCATTATCCCTCTTTTACATTCTGTAAGCATAAATATGTATAATATTGTAACGAGTATCGATAGTTGGTTACTCATCAATATTGTGACTGACACTCTTGGCAGCATCGACATGAATGTCAACAAAAAGAAATAAGCGATAACCAGAACAAGCCAACGAGAAAGGAAGAGAAGAATCTCGATAAAGGAAGATTCTGGGGTGTTGCCAACAGAGCCAGTGTTGAGAAGTGAGAATCAATCGAATTCCGAACGTGACTGCGCAAACATCTATACAGAGGCAAAAGTTGCTAGTACATTAAAGTGATATTGTAAATAGTTGATTATAAACAGAGTTGATTGTAAATAGAGTTTATTAAATAAATTGTTGCTGTATATAGTTGTATAAAATAAGTGTTGCAGTTATTATTAACAGAATCCAGTGATCGAACAAGGTAATTCAAATAGAATTAAACGCTCACAGAATAAAAACGTAACAATTGATGTCAGAAGTAGGATTCTATAAAGATGGTGAAAATTGACCAACTAAAAGTGGACCAGCTTAAAAAGCTGTTGGTAGAGATGAATCTATCGTCATCAGGTGCAAAGGCGGAACTGCTGGTGAGGCTGAGGCAAGCTATGGAGGCTAAGGGAATTAATGTAGAAGAACATGAGTTCTTCGAGGAAGCCGATATACAAGCAGTTGTGCACGCTGAGGAAGAGAGCAAAATAGATTCGAGTGGTCAACTCATGGATTTCATGAAAACCATGATGCTGCAGCAACAACAACAGCTACAAGAACATTCGGCTGAATTGCGTACGGAAATTCAAGGAAATGCGTCTCGCATTGACTCCAAGCTTCAAGAACATTCGGTACGCCAAGAGGGCGTTATTAGTGAATTGCGTATGGAAATTCAAGAAGGTTCGTCTCGCCAAGAGGGAGTTATTAGTGATTTGCGTATGGAAATTCAAGAACATTCGGCTCGCCAAGAACACGTCATCGAAAATCTACAAAAACGAATTGAACTTAGATTTCAGGAAATTTCCGGAACCATTAATGAAAAGGTCACGGATTTAAAGGAACATGTAGATGACTTGGAAGATAAGTTCGAGAAATTACAGCACGAACTCAATCAACTAAAAATAAATGGTCCAGCCACATCAGTGATTAGAGATTCAAGTACAATCAAATTAAAGCCACCAACAGTTGACGGAAGCACGCCATTCAATATCTTCAAGCTTCAATTCGAGACAACAGCTTTGAAGAATCAATGGGATGACAGCGACAAGACTGCTGCTTTAATAGTCGCATTAAAAGGTAATGCTTCCGAGGTGTTACAGATGATTCCAGAGAAAGATCGTGGTAGCTATCAGTCACTGATGGACACACTCCGGCGAAAATATGGAAATGAATACAAGAGTCAATTACATCGAGTGGAATTGAGATCGCGAGTGCAACGGAGTAATGAGAGCCTGCAGGAATTCGCTTCTGACATTGAGCGCTTATGTCATCTTGCGTTCTCTGGTAATTCGGAAGAGTTCGTCGAAAAAATAAAAATAGAGGAATTCATAGATGGCATACGTGATGGAGAGACAAAGCGTGCCCTAGTCATGTCACCAAGGAATACATATGCCGAAACAGTCAGTAGTGCCTTGACGTTTGAAGCCGCCAGTTTGATGTGTCGACCAATGCCACGGGTACGCCAACTAGAAACAGAAACAGCAGATCTGGTTGAAGCAGTGTGTCAGGCATTCAAATCTGTAGTGCAGCCTGAAGGAAGAACAACAGGTCGATGCGAAAGCAAATTTACTGGTAAGTGCTTCATTTGCGACAAACCAGGACACATGGCGCGTGACTGCCGTCTACAACGAAAGCGATCAAGATCCAATTCTCCAGGAAGACAAAAGAAGGAGAATAAGGTGGATAGCGATCGCTCCACTAACACAAATCCATCGTTAAACTAAATCGAGTCAGTTCAGCGGGGCGTGAACTGACTCCAACAGTGGGTTGCCCCATCATTCACATTTCATAACTACAGCGTGTGCCAAGCAGCTTGACTATTGATGGAAAATTGGACAATATGGAATTCATGTTAACCCTGGATACTGGTGTATCACATTCGATAATCAAGAGCGATTTGGTAAAGAGGTTTGAGCCTTTAATGGGAATAAAATTGCGTACAGCAACGGGTGAGAATGCACAAATTCTGGGTAAGATAAAGAAACGAGTATCTATTGGAAATTACACGTGGGAACATGAATTCATTGTGGCTGACATCATCGATGACGTAATAATTGGTGTTGATTTTATGATTGACAACGGATTTACGTTAGATTTAAATCAACGGATACTGCGCTATGCAAATGTCGAACTACCATTGAACATCGGTTACAAGCGTAGTGGGAACATCAAACGAGTACTGGCATATCAACGCCAAGAGGTTCCAGCAAAATCAGAAGCGGTGATATGGGCACAGATGAATGTGGATGATGGGACAGGCAAGTTGTGGGTGGTGGAAGCAGATAAAGAAACAACGAATAAAAACATCATACTTGGTAGGACGTTAATAAAACCTAAAGAAAATGGAATAGTACCGGTGCGAATATTAAATCCAACTAATACATCTACAGTTGTAAAGAAAGGAATGGTGATTGGTCATTGCCAGGAAGTTACTGCCGTAGTAGACTGCGAAAAGGGTTCGTCGATAAAAAGTGGAAGATCAGGAACTGGCAAGGCGGAAATAAAAGCACAGATGGAGGAGTGGGCAGGTGTGCTTACCAAACAGCAAAAAAAAGGCTTTACAAGTATTGGAGAAGTACAGTTCAATATTTTCTTCAAATGGAAAAACTGGAGGACGAACAACCATCGTGAAGCATCACATTGACACCGGTGATTCTAGACCAATTCGTCAAACACCACGACGAGTTCCATTGGCCAAAAGAGACGAAGCCATTAAGCTGATTTCCGATATGCAGAAACAAGGTGTTATTGAACCATCAGCAAGTCCATGGAGTTCACCAGTTGTGCTGGTAAAGAAGAAGGATGGAAGTACTCGATTCTGTGTGGATTACAGAAAGATAAATGATATTACGAAAAAAGACAGCTATCCACTGCCAAGAATCGATGACACTCTGGACACACTATCTGGTGCGAAATAGTTCTCAATTCTTGATTTGCAAAGTGGCTACTGGCAAGTGGAACTTGGTAAGGAAGACAAAGAGAAAACAGCTTTCAGTATTGGCGATGGTCTATGGCAATTTACAGTCATGCCATTTGGTTTATGCAATGCGCCAGCTACTTTCGAACGTTTGATGGAGCGTGTACTCAGAGGACTACACTGGAAAACGTGCTTGGTGTACCTCGATGACATTATTGTGATGGGAAAAGATTTTAACGACCACCTGGAAAAGTTGAAAGAAGTATTTGAGCGTATACAATCAGCAGGGCTTAAACTGAATATGAAAAAGTGTTCACTCTTCAGGCAAGAAGTTAAATATCTTGGTCATAAAGTAACAACAGAAGGGGTACATACCGACGAGGAGAAAGTAGCAGCAGTTCAAGAATGGCCTATTCCGTCGAATCTTCACGAGTTAAGAAGCTTCCTAGGCTTATGCACCTACTATAGACGATTTGTTCCTGGATTTGCAAACATCGCCAGCAGTCTGCATGAGTTAACAAGGAAGAACAAACCATTTGTATGGGGCAAAGACCAACAGAAAGCATTCGAACAACTGAAAGAAAAACTCTGTTCAGCACCAGTATTAGCGTATCCAGTACCTGGTCAAAAGTTTGTGTTAGACACAGATGCGAGTGGCTATGGAATAGGTGGTGTGCTCTCTCAGATCATAGGTGGGCAAGAAAAAGTAATAGCATACTACAGTAAAATCCTGTCGAAGCCAGAAAGAAACTACTGTGTCACTCGAAGAGAGTTGCTCGCAATACTGGAATGTGTAAAGTATTTCCATAAATACTTATACGGCCAGCCATTTCATCTAAGAACTGACCACGCAGCGCTAAGGTGGTTATTACAATTTAAAAACCCAGGCGCGCTGGATTGAAAGGCTGCAGAGTTATCATTTTACCATCGAACATCGTAAAGGAGGACATCACGGCAACGCGGATGCTCTATCTCGTCGTCCTTGCAAAATGGAATGTAAACATTGTTCTCGAGTGGAGAGCAAGGAGCACATTGTCGACATACGACTTACGAATATATTGCCAGAGGAGTCATGGACCACCGAACGAGTGCAAGAAGATCAGCGGAACGACCCAGATCTCGTAAAGATTATGGAATACAAGGAGCAGGGCATACGTCCAGATTGGCAAGAAATGGCTAATGAGAGTCCAATAGCAAAGGCATACTGGGCGCAGTGGCAAAGCCTGCACTTACGAGACGGATGTTTATTCCGAGCATGGGAAAGTGAGGATGGAAAAATCACTAATGATCTTCTAGTGGTACCTAAGGCGAGAATAAATGAAGTGATAGCTGAGTATCACAATGCCTCCAGTGGAGGGCATTTGGGAATCACCAAAATCCATGTTGGATGTCATGACCATGTCGCTGATTGGATTCGGAAGTGTAAGCAATGTGCAATGGCCAAAGGTCCCACTAAGAAAATTCGTGGTAAGATGCACCAATACACCGTAAGTGCTCCATTTGAGCGAATTGCTATGGACATAGCTGGGCCATTTCCAATAAGCAACGCAGGAAACAAGTATGTTCTGGTGGTTATAGATTACTTCAGTAAATGGCCTGAAGTATACCCCATTCCAAATCAGGAAGCTAGTACAGTTGCGGATGTATTCGTCAACCAATAGGTTACTCGTTTTGGTGTACCGATGGAGTTACACTCAGACCAAGGTCGAAATTTCGAATCAGTTGTATTCCAAGAGATATGCCGTATGCTGGGTATATACAAAACTCGTACAACACCTTTGAATCCACAATCTGATGGCATGGTAGAACGATTTAACCGTACCTTGGAGGAATATTTGAGAAAAGTCGTAGATAAATACCAAAGAGACTGGGATGTACATATACCAATGTTCCTCATGGCATATCGATGCGCACAACATGATACGACGGCTACTACACCGGCAATGGCAACTTTTGGAAACGAGTTAATGCTGCCAGCTGATTTAAAATTTGGAGTCGTAACACCAACGAGATCAACCGAAGGTAATTATACTAGCGAACAGCGGGAACAGTTGGATGAAGTACATCGGTTCATCAGAGAGCGGTCGCAGATGATAAGCGATAAGATGAAGGCCAGGTATGACTTGAAAGCAAATTCAAAAGGGTTCTATGAAGGAGAGCTTGTAATGCTTCATAATCCACAACGAAAGAAAGGCCTGTCTCCTAAACTACAGACTCATTGGGAAGGACCATATGAGATTATAGCAAAGATAAATGACGTAGTGTATCGTATTCAACGTGCCTGGAATAAAAGAGCAAAGTTTAAAGTAGTGCACTTGGAGCGACTTGCGCCATATCGAGGGGAAGTATAAAAACTTGTTCGGGACGAACAAGGTTAAGAGGAGGGCAGTGTAACGAGTATCGATAGTTGGTTACTCATCACTATTGTGACTGACACTATTGGCAGCATCGACATGAATGTCAACAAAAAGAAATAAGCGATAACCAGAACAAGCCAACGAGAAAGGAAGAGAAGAATCTCGATAAAGGAAGATTCTGGGGTATTGCCAACAGAGTATAAATAGAGCCAGTGTTGAGAAGTGAGAATCAATCGCATTCCGAACGTGACTGCGCAACCATCTATACAGAGGCAAAAGTTGCTAGTACATTAAAGTGATATTGTGAATAGTTGATTATAAACAGAGTTGATTGTAAATAGAGTTTATTAAATAAATTGTTGCTGTATATAGTTGTATAAAATAAGTGTTGCAGTTATTATTAACAGAATCCAGTGATCGAACAAGGTAATTCAAATAGAATTAAACGCTCACAGAATAAAAACGTAACAATATGTAAGCATACACAGATTATACCGTATATATATATACATATATATATATATATATATATATATATATATATATATATACATATATATATATATGCATATATATATACATATATATATATATACATATATATATATATATATATATATATATATATATATATATAATATATATATATATATATATATATATACATTTATATATACTTACTTACTTATATGGCCATAACAACCGAATATCGATTTAGGCCGAAAATAACATACTTCGCCAGCCATCTCTGTTTTTCGCTAGCTGGCGCCAGTTAGAATTTCCAAGCGCCGTCAGGTTCTCCAGTACTTGGTCTTCCTCTTCTGCGTCGTCACCCAGCGGGTTCCGAATATAACACCTTCTTAGCTGGAGCGTGTTTCCATTCGCTCGACATGACCTAGCCAGCGCAGCCACTGGATTTTGATGCACTTTACTATGTCAATATCGGCATACAGCTCGTACAGCTCATGGTTGTACCTTATTCGGTACTCGCCACCAACGCGAATGGGTCCAAAGATCTTGCGTTTTGACGTGTGCGATGGGGCGTTGTCGTGGAGAAAAATCAGCTTCTCATGTCTATGTTCAAACCCAGGCCTTTTTTCACCCAAAGCACTGCGCAATTTCACTAGTCGTTGGTGGTAGCGGTGAGCATTGACAGTTTCACCAGGTTTCAACAGCTGGTAGTAGATGACACCTTGCTGATCCCATCAAACGCACAGCGTCGTCTTTCCTCCAAAGCGATTTGGTTGTCCGGGATCGACCCACGATTTTTTCCCTGTAGGATTCATAAAGTATATACACTTTTCATCGCAAGTCACCACAAGATGCAGGAACGACCTTCTTTTTTGTCTACCGAGCAAGATTTCGCATGTATTTTGGATTATGGCTCGTAAGCGAATGGAAATGGCTTGTTGAGTAACACCTAACTGATCGGCAAGCATTTTTTGCAATTGGGTGTCGTCCTCATCCAAAAGAGCCTGCAAATCATGGTTCTCAACTTTCCTGGGTCTATTTTCACGCTTCTTGTCACTAAAGTCAAAATGGCCTACTTTGAACCAACGAAACGAGTCTCTGCAAGTGGTTTCCGATAGCGCACTGTCACCATAGGTCTCCACAAGCATTCGATGCGACTCAGCAGCAGATTTCTTCAAATTGAAGCAAAAAAGTAGAGCTTCCCGCATATGCTCTTTTTCTGGCACGAAACTAGACATGATTATACGAGGAAAAATGTATGTTGTTGTATGAAATCACAGATGATGTTTACTAATTGATGTAAACAGGTGTCGAACTCATAAAAAAAGGATGCACAGTCGATAATAGCTCAATATGCTCACTACCTCCATCTACAAGCAAACAGCGGATTTAAGCGTGTACACCTGGTATATATATACGAGGGCGGATTAATAATGAAGCTACCTAAGTAATTTTTCTTTCCAAAAACCATTTATTTCTCAACTTAGTACGACGATATTCCAACTTTTTGATACCATCTCAATAATACGATTTCGGGAATCCCTCAAAATACGCGTTAGTTTCGGCAATCACTTCTTCGTTTGAGCTGAATCTTTTTCCTGCGAGCCATTTTTTCAAGTTTGGAAACAGGAAAAAGTCACTAGGAGCTAAATCTGGACTATAAGGTGGATGATCAACCAATTCGAAGTGTATTTCACGTAATTTTAGCATCGTATCTAATGCTGTGTGAACCGGTGAGTTGTCTTGAAGAAAGAGCACTTTTTTCTTCTTTACATGTGGTCGTTTTTTCTTGATTGCATCATTCAATTGATCCAATAATGCACTATAATACTTTCCTGTGATTGTGGATCCTTTTTCAAGATAATCGATAAGCAATATTCCGAGTGTATCCCAAAATACAGTGGCCATAACCTTGCCAGCCGATTTCACTTTTCTTCGCCTTCTTCGGAGCACTTCCACCAGCTTCCACCCATTGTTTCGATTGATTTTTGGTTTCAGGTGTGTAGTGGTGGACCCACGTTTCATCAACAGTTATTAATCGACGCCAAAAATCAACAGGATTACGCTTTATAATGCCCAAACACCTCTGTGAAATGGTCTCTCGATCTCGTTTTTGTTCGACACTGAGCAAACGCGGCACCCATCTTGCCGATAGCTTTTTCATATGCAAATGTGCATGCAAAATGTTGAACACACGTTCATATGAGATGTTTACCATTTGAACAATCTCACGCAACTTGACTCGGCTATCATTCATAACGATATCGAGGATTTTCTTGATATTTTCTTCAGTAACCACCACCACTGTTGATGGTTGCAGTGCATGTTCGGTAGCGTTTAAATTCAGCAATCCAATATTTTACCATGTAATCTGATGGAGCAGACTCACCGTAATGTTTATCGAGCTTTTCTCTTGTCTCTTTCGCCATTTTCCCTTTCAAATAACAGTGTTTAATCTCTGCACGAAATTCGCTTTTTTCCATTTTTCAAGAAACACAAAAGTTGGTTACTTCAAACGACTACAAAAAATAAACTAATCGATGAATTTGGGTGAATTTTAACAGCTGACGTTTGACAGATCGCAATTCAAAAAAAAAATTTTTGTGTTTGTGCTGCCTTTTTCGTACTTAGGTAGCAATATTACGTGAATTGGTTGATCATCCACCTTATAGTCCAGATTTAGCTCCTAGTGACTTTTTCCTGTTTCCAAACTTGAAGAAATGGCTCGCAGGAAAAAGATTCAGCTCAAACGAAGAAGTGATTACCGAAACTAACGCGTATTTTGAGGTGTTCCCAAAATCGTATTATTGAGATGGTATCAAAAAGTTAGAATATCGTCTTACTAAGTGTGTCGAAGTAAAAGGAGACTATGTTGAGAAATAAATGGTTTTTAAAAACACAATTTTTTTTCCTACTTAGGTAGCTTCATTATCAATCCGCCCCCGTATATATACTCAACTGATAAGATTATATCTTTTTAAGATAAATAACATGCAAGCAAATCGTTACATGTTGTTACGGATTGTTCCAACTCGTACCTATCGCCCGCAAGTACTACTTCCACAAACGTACTTTGTTGACCGCCTACGTGCATTCCACAATTATCGTAACCTCGCTCGTGCTTTACATAAATTTTAAGTGTCGTGTTAACAAATAAGTAATGCAACTGTGCTTAATTAACTAACAGTAACTGGCTAGAGATTTAATAAGTTAATTTTATTTATGTCGCTTTGCATCATATAACTACGACATTTTGAGAATAAATAGATTCACCAAGAGCCAAGAGAAATTTACTAATCAGCATATTGCGACGCGCTTAGTGAACTACACCACGACATTGATGAAGCTACTGGTACTGCGAGTGACAGCCTCTCTCAGACCACATTAAACAACACATTGTCTAGACATGTTAGTGCTCCTCAATATATTTTGCCAAAAATTGAGCTACTTAAATTTGACGGATTATTTTAAAAGTGGTTTAGATTTAAAGACAGGTTTGTCACATGTTTTGTCCAAGACACTTCGTTGTCCAATGTACAACGAATGCATTCTCTTAAAAAGGTGAAGCTGAAACTATATTGCGTAGTCTAAATATAGTCGAGGGCAATTTCAAGATTACATGGGATATGTTGCAACAACGGTATGACCAACGTCTCACTGGGACGACTAGCTATGTTTGCTAATAACCGAAAAACTAGATTCTGTGACAATAAAAGAGCAAAAATAGATCTGGTGCCAAATGCTAAGTTTTGCAAAAATTTCCTTAACGAGGATCACATTTCGAGCGAATGTACATCAGCATTCGCATTTCCAAAGAGCAAGCTATTAAAGAAGAAGTACCTCTGACACCTGTTTTACTCGCCACCAGTCGAATCGATGTATGGTCCTCTTCGGGACATCACATACAACTTTATGCGTTTATAGGAGAATTTGCAGCGCAAGAACTTCATATGAGTAAAACTCGTTTATTTGTTCCAATCCTGGAATTGGTTGGTGAAATGTTGGGTGACTTTCTAGGTGTCACTCTTTCAGACCCGAAGTTTTACAAGCCAGGATCAATCGATGTCATTATAGGAGCCAATGTATATGGTCTTCTATTGCGCTGTGAAATTAAATGCACCTTTACTGGTGTTATCACAGTAAATGTGGAAATTCAATAATATCGACGACGTGTAATCTCCTTGTAAGATAACTGAACATGAGGTTTAATGTGAGGAGTTTTATAAACAGACTATATATCGGGATAGTCGCGGTCGATAACAGATTAAATACCCGTTCAAACAATCTTGTAACTTATCAAAACGTTATGACTCAAAGTTGGATGCTTTCAAACAATATTTTTAACAAAAAAAAAACACAATTAATTCGTGAAATATATTAGGATACAGACGAATTAATTATCAGAATCACTGTTAATATGTGGTCTTTTGCGTCGTTCACTTGTTTCAGAGACTCTGAGAAAACTTATAGATCCTTCCACATTCACATCAGTAGCCTTGTTCACATTTGCAAAAAACGATGTGATTTTCTTTTGAGTAGCTACATTTGTCAACTGTTTCTTTTGCTCTCGATAACTGGACATAAGGCAATTTAAATTTTGGTTTATTTTTAATGCTTTTTCTTTATCAGGATCGTACAACAAAATTTTTTCCTGCAATGTATCGCATGTTTGAAGAATTTCTGTAATAGATTTTGCCGTAAGACTAGATTGTTTCTAGTCCTCGCTATCACCATCCGAATTTTCTACATCTCTTAAGGCTATTTCGATAATATCTTCGTCAGGCAAAGGTACGTTGGCAAGCAATTCGTTAATATCATCATTGTTGAAATTGTCGAAACCTTCTCCTCCTATTTGATGAGCCGTCGATATTATTTCATCCGTAAGTTCTTGCTCCTCAATATCGCTTTCATTTTCTACACACTCAGGCCAGATTTTATTCCAACATGCGTTTAAGGTGTGTCTTCTCAGACTTCTAATAGCAGATGTAGCTTGAACAATACAATCAAGAATGGAAAATTTCTTCCACAGTTCCATTAATGTACAATCTGAGCTTTCACATTTGCTTAAAATATACTGATAGGAACCTTTGATGTAATATTTTTTAAACGTAGAAATTATGCCTTGATCCAAGGGCTGAATAAGGCTTGTAGTGTTGGGTGGAAGGAATACTAGTTTAATATTGGGATGCTCTATTACTGGATGGCCTGGAGCATTGTCAATAATTAATATCACTTTAACTTCCAGCGATTTTTCGATCATGTAGGCCTCCACCTCAGGAACAAAACAAGTGCTGAACCATTCAGTAAATATTGCTGCTGTCACCCATCCCTTTTTGTTTGCCATCCAATGCACAGGTAAGTTTTTAAGATCATTACCTTTTAGAGCACGAGGCCTTAAGAATTTGTTGACAACAAGAGGTTTTAACATTTTGTCTCCTGACGCATTGCTGCAGAGGAGGAAAGTTATTCTTTCTTTGTTAGCTTTGAAACCACTGGCCCGTTTTTGAATTTTTGCTACGTAAGTGCGGCTTGGCATCTTTTTCCAGAATAAGCCCGTCTCATCTGCGTTAAATATCTTTTGCTGCCTTCTCGTCGCCTGAAGATGTCTCACCTCTAATTTGTAAGTTGTGAAGTTGATTTCTTTTGAGAAAACCACTTAGCCATCCTTTACTTGCAGCAAATGTCTTGTTTCCATGAGACGTAGATGGCTCAGACATTTTAAATTTTCGTAAAATTTAAGCGCCTTTGCAGAAATCACATAACCACTCACAGGAATGCTTTTTGACGTTAAGTCCCCAATCCATTTCATAAGAGCTCGTTCCATTTTTTCTATCAGGGGATCGCGCGCGTAGGATGAATACATCGCAGTGACATCGGTGCCAGATACCACGGATTTTCTTATTTGCTCTTCATTATTTTTGACCGCTCTTATTGAAGATTCTCCAAGATTGAAATCTCTCCATATTACTGCATATTTGTCCCCATTTTTAATACGGTCCAAAATTGCAATTTTCGTTTCAAGAGAAATTGAATTTCTTTATTTTGTTTGAAGTCCATTGCGTCACAATTTTTCTTAACTTGTTTTGAAAAGATAAAATTAGAGTAGAAAAATGCACGAATATAGTTGAAATTACCTTTTAAGAAAAAAATAGATATTATCTGCAAACATTAATTTAAATTGTAAATAAGATCGCGCGATGTTTTCTGTAGCACTTTGATCTATTTGACACACACGTTGCAATTAAACTTACATAAAAAAAGGTTGAAAAAGTTTTCACTCTTGCATATGTTCACAAGCAGAACTAAAAAGGGGAATCACTGAATTAGAAAAAGCACTCGCAAAGTATAACTCTTTCCGTCCCTTTGTGTCTCTTTATGGAACTGTTTAATATTGAGAAAAGTTAATAAAAACACTCAAAAGAGCAAAATTGACAAAACGAAAAAAATGGTTTGTAAAACCCGCATAAATTCAAATCCGCATAAAAAGAGACCTACGTGTATATATATATATATATATATATATATATATATATATATATATATATATATATATATATATGTATATATATATATGTATATATATATATATATATATATATATATATATATATATATATATATATATATGTATATATATATATATATATAGAGTCATATAGAGTGAGTGCTCGAAAAGAATCAGCCACAAGAAATCTGCACTGTATTTAATTCATCGAGAAAATACAAAAATTGAATGTCACTGCACGACTGCCTTCAAGTTGGACCAAAGTTTCAAAGCGAACTGAGCTCGATCATCCTAAAATGAAGAATGCATCGAATTGGGCTCATGGCTGACATTGAGAAGTGTTATCTCCAGAAATGTCGATATGTAGGAAACCCTGCTATATATTGTTTGCTCACCGTCAAAGCTGCTCAGAATACTTGAGAATTAAAGTGCTACATATATTAGCGGAAGATGAAAAGGAAATCTTGCCGACAGCATCGAAAATACAAAAGACTTCGTTCTACATGTTTGATTGTCTGCATGGAGAATATACAGTAGAAGCGGCATTAGAAACCGAATGTGAATTTCAACAGTTATTATAGCGCGGAGGTTTCTATCTTCGGAAGTGGAGTTCTATTTCGAACGAATTCGTTCAACGTATCCACGCTAGTTCCACGGCACCTGAAATCTGTTGTGTTCTCAATTTTGATCGTGAGACTAAAGCACTCGGTATCTATTCGCTCTGCGACAGAGATATCATAATTTGCAGGGTAAAGGTAACACCGAGATATGGCCTTATCACCAAGCGTCAACAACTATCAGGCGTGACTAAAATATATGATCCTCCGGGTCTTTTGGCATCAATTGTCGTAACAAAGAAGACGATCTGTCAACAACTCTGGCTCTCCGGCTGTGATTGGGAGGATCCACTGCCACAACCTCTCCAGCATAAATGGGACGTTTTCGAGACGTGCTCTTTGAAATTAAGAACCCCATGATACCCAGATTGATCGGATTGTCTCCAATTGTAAGCAGCTATCAACCACACGTTTCTGCCGACGCATCGACAATCGCATATGCGGCTGTAGCATACTTAGGGTTGTCGACTTGGTGGAATGGGCCTCTTTGTCTTTGTTTTCATGAAGACCAATGGCCCCAGCAGCATGTCAGTTCACCTATATCAAGTGCAGAGCTATCGTCACTTTATCCACAACTCTATCTAAACTAGCAACCTCACTTGCTGCAGATATACTTACCAAATACTCGAACATTAAGATACTACTAGCAGTTACATCCTGGAGTAGACGGTTCATCGCAGCAAGAATTCAACGATCTCATGATGTGACGATATGGTGTACTGCGATGGAAAGAGCAACAGCCTTACTATTCTGGACAACTAATGTGCAGCAATCTAACTTTGCTAATGAGATTTCTTGTCTTCGTTGCAGCTTAGAGAATTCTCATATTCCAGTATACAAAATTTTAAAAGGAATAACCAGAAATCAGCGGGAGTGGATTTTCTGTTGAACGTGTAAGAACCGAAATATCAGACAAAATAGAAGTGGGCAATCCAACAAATGGTTCGATCATACGGCAAAAAGTAGAAAACAACATTGGAAGAAGACGAAAGCGGACTGCACATAACATACAACAGCATGCGTACATGCGTACAGATTTTATATTGTGTATATTTGTGAATTTTGATATTCTTCCATCATATTCAATAATATTTCATCATTTATATCATTTATCTAATATTATTTGTTATTTAATCTTTAAGTAATATTTATTATTTAGACATAATTTATTTATTTCATTTTATTTTTTTAAAAACATCTTATTTTATAAAAAAATTAGAATTATAATTTACAAAAAATTTATATATTATAATATCATTATCAGAGAAATAAAAATGCCTTATCAATATCCAACACGCATGTGCAATCAATTTTTATTCTATCCACATATGTACATACGCACATACATATCCGCAATATACAAACAATCAAACTTGCTCAATTTCAATTTCTCTATTTGCCTATGTAAAAAGTATATGTACGTATGCTCAGCAGAATATTTTTTATTGATAATTGCACTCAATCGGCAACACAGCACTTGCGATTGGATTATTTAGCATTTTTGAAGATTTTGTCATTTCATGCCATCCAACAGTCACCAAAATCAAGAAGAAGTGGGTGGAATAAGGGGAACTGAAAATGTTGTTTAATTTCAAATTCATATTCAGACGCTTGCAGTTGTCCTTTCAGCAAGTTATCATTTTTCAAAATTGGACAACTAAACTGTGCGTTGGTGTTCTGAGTCATAGATCGTAGGCGCGATCTCCGGCTGAGAAATATATATATATATATATAATATATATATATATATATATAATATATATATATATATATATATATATATATATATATATATATATATATATATATATATATATATTTAATATCGAAAAGATTTTTCTTTCGAACGGTACCCACCTGCCGGCAAGCAATTGGCAATTCTTCCGACAGTAACAACTTGCCATGAAAAAGCTTCTAAAAGAACTCTGTGACAAAGCCCAGAAAAAGTGATGTCACAAGGGTACTGCCGTTCGGATCCGCTAAAATAAGTAGGTCCCTTCTAATACTGTCCAAAATTTAATACCCACAACAGCAATGGAATAGAAGCTCGGCCAATGAGCCCTTCGGGGATTTTTGTGCCACATATATACATATACATATATATATATATATATATATATATATATATATATATATATATATATATATATATATGTATATGTATATATATATATATATATATATATGTATATATATATATATATATATACATATATATATATATATATATATATATATATATATATATATATATATATATATATATATATATATATTGAAAACTCGTATTCGAGTTACAAATACCAAATATATTAAAATATAATAATAAAAAAATTATAAAAATAGTAACAATAAAGAAAAAAACAATATTATTATTTATTATTAGTTAAGTTACAAAACTGTACATAAAGAACATATTCTTATTTAGGACATTACATTTAAAGAACAATTGCAATAAAAATCTTACATACTAATGAAGTAATAATTAATATATAAATCCATGTTGCGATCCGGGATCGAACCGTATGCGTATGCAAAGGTAAGTGTTTAACACACCCATCAAACATTTGTGCCAAAGTAGATCACAAAACCGATACGTATAAGTAAGTTTGTATATTTGCTTATGCTATCCTTTGATTCAAAAGCCTGTAAAAGTATGGACAAATATACCTAAACACATGGAACCAGCATTAAGATTCTTGTGTCGATATAGCGATCTATAGAATTCAATGTTTAGAAATGATTTTATGTATATGTTGACCGCGGCTGCGCCTCAAATGGTTCATACGCTGGATCCAATTTTGGCATACTCTCTCCAACATATCGGCCTGTATCTCATGAATAAATCAATATTGGCTTCCAGTGCGTCAACCGTTGCGGGCTTGTCGCTATAGACATGATATTTAACATAGCCCCACAAAAAATAGTTTAAAGGCGTTAAATCGCAGGACTAGGCTGCCAATTGACCGGCCCCAAACCTGAAATAAACCGTTTACCGAACTTGTCTCTCAACTTGGCCAGTTTTTCGAGTGCTGTGTGGCATATGGAACCGTCATTGCCATTTTTGGCAAAAAAAAAGTTTGTAATCATCGCAGGGTAGCACTCACCATTCACAGTAACGTTCCTGATTTCATCGTCTTTGAGAACGAATGGTCCAATGATGCCACCGGCCCACAATCCACACCAAACAGTGCATTTTTCGGGATGCGTTGGCAGTTATTGCAATACTTCTGGCTGCTTTTCACACCAAATAAGGCAATTTTGATTGGTCACGTCCCCATTCAACCAGAAATGAGCTTCGTCGCTGAACACAATTTTCCAAAAAAAGTGAATCTTCATCCAACTTTGCCAGTGCCGATTCACCAAAAGTTAACCGTTGTGGTAGGTCGTGTGCGATACAGCTGCGATTCCTCTGTCTGCACTCTACGTATGCGTGTTGGGGGTTTAATGTCCAATAATGTAAATTTGGTGTGAAATTTAGTCACAAGATAACTGCGCTACATGAGGTGTTACGCACAGTGGAGAGGTCCCTATTGTATAAACAATTCACTCTGGCGGCGTTTGTTGACGTAGAGGGAGCGTTCAATAACGTCAAGGCGGATTCCATTAGATCCGCTCTTGCCAGGACAGAAACAGCAGAACCAATTAGAAATTGGATCTCATCCTTACTCACTAACCGCGAAATAACAGCTGAGCTAGGGGGTGCAAAACGTAGTAAGCGGGTACGTAGGGGCACACCGCAGGGGGGCGTGCTGTCCCCCCTGCTCTGGCTCATAACTATAAACGATATCATTGTGGAACTTAACGCAAATGGAGTTAAGATTGTAGCGTACGCTGATGATGTGGCGATCCTAGTCTCGGGTCCCTTCCCTTCCGTGATGAGTGAAATCATGGAAAGAACATTAGCAAAACTAAGTAGGTGGGCACAAGATTGTGGCCTTAGGTTGAATCCGGATAAGACGGAGTTATTGCTCTTTACGAGAAAGTACAAACCACCTACCTTCTTACTACCAACATTAAATGGACAGCAATTAACACTATCGAGCAGTACCAAGTATCTGGGACTGTCTATAGACTGCAAACTGAATTGGAAAACATGCATCGAGGAGAGAGTACGGAAGGCCTGCATCGCTTTCTATGCTTGCAAATCGATGTTTGGTAAGAAGTGGGGTCTAAAGCCGAACATGGTACTCTGGATGTACCAAGCGGTAGTGAGACCGGTGTTGACCTATGGCTCTGTAGTTTGGTGGAAAGCTCTACGGAAGAACTATTACACCAATAAACTACGGAAAGTTCAGCGTACTGAGTGCGTTGGTGCCACTGGGGCCTGTCGCACCTGCCCTGCAGCGGCCTTGGATCCTATTTTGAACCTCCTTCCAATTGACTTGCACATACTATGTACTGCATCGCAAACGGCACTCAGACTCAGGGAATCTGGATGTTGGAAGTGTACTCAACAAGGACACAGTAGCATCCTTAGGAATGTACCAATAGATTTAGTTGACAACAGGACGGACTTCTGCCCTCGCAAGCTGGCTTTTGAGAGAGGCATCAAGGCCGTATTTCCAAGTAGAAATGAGTGGAAGAAAGGTGGGATCCTGACTGGTAGGGATATACACATTTTTACTGATGGTTCCAAAATGGACTTTGGAGTTGGAGCAGGAATCTATTCGGAGACCTTAGAAATATCAATGTCCGTAAAACTTCCTTCTTATTGCAGTGTGTTCCAAGCGGAGGTATACGCAATTCTGCAAGCATGCGAATTGCTCCAACAAAGGAACATAACTGGAAAGGCAACAATTCTCTCCGATAGCCAGGCAGCTATAAAGGCACTAGCCGCGCCAACTGTTAGCTCAAAGCTGGTCGGAGAGTGTAAACAAATAATAACCGCAATATCTGCCTACCTCGAAGTATCAGTTATCTGGGTTCCAGGACACAAGGGAATCGCAGGCAACGAGAATGCTGATGAGCTAGCTCGCAGGGGCTCATCTGCAGACAATGAACGAACACCCTATGCCGATGTAGGTGTTCCCCTAGCTGAAGCCAAGGGGATTATTCAAAAACACTACCTAAACAAAGCGCAGCGGAAATGGACTAGCACCACGACCTGCACAATTTCAAAAGCCACCTGGCCAGACTACAGCGAGAAGAGGACAAGGAGCCTTCTGAGTAGATCTAGGGCCGTCACACACAAACTAATAACAGTATGCACAGGCCACTGGGCCATTGGTACACATGCGGAGAAAATGGGTATCCCGCACAACGACCATTGCAGCAGCTGCAACGACATAACCGCTAAGGAGACGGTAGAGCCTTTCTTGTGCAAATGACCGGCCTTATCCAGAAACCGATTAACATCTTTAGGTAGCCCTTTCTTTGATAACCTAGGACAGGTATCTAAAATAGAGATCTCCCATATCCTTCAGTTCATAAAAAACTCCGGCTGGTTGTAACATATCCTTCAACACTTAGTAGGTCTTAGCGAGATTTATGGCTCAAAACGGCATTTTATTTGCTATTTGAGCGACCAGGGTCGCAGCCATTCTACCTACCTACCCTAACGAATAGCCGCCTCAGAAGATCGCCCAAAATGACCACAAAATGGAAGAACTACACTAAACTTATCACAGTGAAGTAGAAATCGAGCATCCAATATATTGTTACTTACTTACTTATGTGGCCATAACAACCGAATATCGATTTAGGCCGAAAATAACATGCTTCGCCAGCTACCTCTGTTCTTCGCTAGCTGGCGCCAGTTATAAATTCCAAGAGCCGTCAGGTTCTCCATTACTTGGTCTTTCCACCGGAGGTTTGGTCTTCCCCTTGTGCGTCGTCCTCCAGCGGTTTTCCGACAGTTGGACCAAAGGTACCTTCGTTGCCCACCCTGGCATTAAAGTCGCCAAGCACGATTTTGATATCGTGGCGGGGGCAGCGGTCGTAGGCTTCTTCGAGGCGCTGAAAGAAGCTCTCCTTGGTCACATTGTCCTTCTCATCCGTCGGAGCGTGGGCACATATAAGGCTGATGTTGAAGAATTTTGCCTTGATGCGGATTGTGGCCAGCCGTTCGTTCACAGGCGTGAACTGTGAGACAAGATGTCGTAGTCTCTTGCTGACTAAAAATCCACATCCTAATTCGTGCCTTTCAGCATGGCAACTGTAGTAGATGTCACAGAACGCTCTTTTGGAGCAGTCCTGTCCCGTCCATCGCATTTCCTGGAGCGCGGTGATGTCAGCTCTGTATTTCTCGAGGACATCAACCAGCTGGATAGAGGCACCCTCCCTATAAAGGGACCGGACATTCCAGGTACATATCCGTAAATCGTTGTCCTTTTTTCGTTTGCGGGGGTCATCAACAAAAGCGGTAGTCCTTATCCGAGGCATATCTGTTTTTTTCATTGGGGGGGATTTTTATGTGGCGGGTCCCAAACCCAACGCACAACCTCTAACCGAGGAGATTTTCGCCACTCACTTCAGCCGCCTCCCAGCGAGTGCCAGGAAGACTTTGCCCGGTGGCCGCCACATGAAGGGCCCCCATTAATAATAATGAAAGCGCCATCACATAGTAAGCAGAGTAAGCTATATGACTACCCCTCATTAACAAATAAAGGTATCATCACATAGCGCTCAGATCAAACTACATGACAGCCAGTGAGTTGACTTGTGATGAGTTCAACAAGGATTGCGCTAGCCCCACCCGGTTGAGGCAGTTAGACACGTTACCTTGCGACAACACCACCAGACCACCAATATATTGTTACGTTTTTATTTTGTGAACGTTTGATTCCATTTAAATCAACCTTGTTCGATCACTGGATTCTATCAATAATAATTGCAACACTTATTTTGTACAACTATATACAGCAACAATTTATTTAGTAAACTCTATTTACAATCAACTATTTACAATAACTCTTTAATGTATTGGCAACTTTTGCCTCTGATACTGTATCGATGTTTACGCGATCGATTTCGCGATTCAATTGATTTCATTTGTGAAAAACTGGCCCTATTTATATTTTGTGGCAATACTCCAGAATCTCCCTTTATCGTAGTCGAGATTCTTCTCTTTCTTTCTCGTTGGCTTATTCTGGTTATCGCCTATTTATTTTTGTTGACATTCGTTTCGATGCTGCCAATATTCGTGCTATTCACAATTAGTGATGAGGTACCAACCATCGATACTTTTTATAATATTATACAGCTGTATAATATTATAAAAATATTATACGATATGGAAATGCCAACAATAAGCGAAGAACGCAAAGCAATAATAAGGTTACAAATAACAAAAATAGTGGCGATGACGCTATAATTGTAGAACTCCTTAAATATTGTGGTATGGAGCAAAAATAATTTATTTCTTCTTGTTAGGACAATCTGGCGAGAAGAATGCATACCCAATTAGAAGCTTTCGATTATAATTAGACCAGTTCAAAAAAAGAGAGACAAGACTGCCTGTAGTAGCTACAGAAGACAAAGTATTTACAAACATACTATATCAATGAGTTAATAAGTTCGCGGAAGAGATAATAGAAGATTATCAAAGCAGCTTCCGGCGTAATAGATCAACTATTGATCAATGTTTCACTATCTGCCAGGTATTTGAAAAATTTCGAAAATATACCACTGACCTGCATTGCCTATTTATAGATTTTAAACAGGCCTTTGATCGCTTGATTAGTTCGGAAATTAAATATACGCTTATAAAAACTGGCATCCAGCAAAATTAGCGAACTTAATTAATATGACTTTTTTGAGTACAACTCCACAACTCTAATGGTATGGCGATAATCAAAACGAACCAACAAGAAAGAAGGAGAACAAACTCGACAACGATAAAATAATATTCTAGAGTGTTGCCACAGAGTATAAATATAGCGGGTTTCTTGTAGAATAAAACAATTCAATATTCGCAGAGTAAACATAATGCGATAGCAAGTTAAATTCGAAGTACATTAAAAAGTGATTTTAAATAGAAGTATTGATTAAATAAATTGTTTTTGCATATAGTTAGTACAAAATAAGTGTTGCAATTATTATTAACAGAATCCAGTGATTGAACAGATTCTAGTTAAAAATAAACATTCACAAAATAAAAACAACAACGGTTACTGAACAGAAATCGAAAATTAGTAATAATAAAATTAGTATACTCAAGTCATGACCAATAATAACACTACTCGACAGAAAAAAAAGTACATAAAAAGTTTGGACTGAGTTTGGCCACTGAAGAAATTTAAATCCACTTTTTTCGAATTTCATCGCCTATAACTCAGTCAAATTAGCTCTATTAGCCACAAGCGGCACATCGTCTGAAAGACGATAATCACACCTTCCAAAATTATATTATATGGGTAAACTATTGTCGAGATTTTTGCCATAAATTGATATAAGTGTTATTCTTTAGGATTTCGCCATATATTTTATGAGATTTGAAATCGTGGATTTCGTCGAAATCTCATCGAAATTTCAATTTTAACAAAACGAACAAACCTTTTTATACTAAAAATTACAACCCTGAACCTGAAAATGACAAATGTATTAAAATTTCGTTTGAATAATATTGCTACTGGTGGAACTGTGGGCGGAGAAAATTCAGGACCTACGTGGCCTCATAAGAATGGATATGTTTTTCAAAAAATGTCTTTGGCATTTCTTGGAAAACGAATACAATACAACGCTAAGGAAATTAAAATAAAACTCCACAACTTCTCCAACAAATACAGGTAACATACGTATGAACATTTTAAAATAAAAATCTAATTGGCTTCTCTTTCAGAAAAGAAAAAAAGTTGATTGGCCTATCCGGTGGCTCACCATCTGGATGGGATTTATATAACAAAATACATCACTAATTGTGATTAGTGATGTATTCCTGATGCAGAATCTGGCACAGTAGCAAAAGCTTTTTACAACGCTACAACATACCAAAAATTTTAGTCACAGATAATGGTACAAATTTTATATCAAAAAATTATATATAACGCCATATCACCCATAAACAAACGGTTCTCTAAAAAGAAGTCATAGACCCTTAGCGGAATATCTTTGGAGTTTCCTTAAAGAAGATGGTTCAAATTCGGATCAGTGGTTGGCGTCAGCAATGCAGTACATACTACCACCAAACGAACACCTTTCATCATACTATACGGCTTTAACACCGACAGGAAAACAAATCTAAAAACCAAAATAACACCATTGTACAACGCAGAAGACCAAAATACGTTATTAAAATTTTAAATACGGAGGTCCCATGAACTAATTAAGGAAAATTAGGAAAACGCCAAGAGACAGTATGACAAGAACATATACCCGGTAAGTTTTATAGTAGGAGAAAAGGTTTTATTAAAAAATCAAACGAGGAAAAACAAATTTAGTCCCATTTGGACTGGACCCTACGAAATAGTAAACATAAACAGTCCAGTAACAGCGACTATACAAATCGGACGAAAATGGAAAAAGTTCCACAATAATTTAATACAACCTTTCCGCCAAAATTAGAATATTAAATTCGACGATCCATACCTCTACAAAAAACATCCTACAATAACATAATACCGAGAACGAAATGTACAAAACAAAGATACAAGAGAATTAAATATTCAGTCTAAACAAAATACACAACACTACAAAAATGCAAAAAACAAAATTCCGTAAAAAAAAAAATAATAATAAAATTCATAGTACTTTGACATATTAAACAAAATGCATAACAATGCATCTCCTGTACAATAACGAGAGAACGACACCCAAAATACTAAAGTATATACGAGTAGATATACAAGAATCAAATTACAGATAAAATGCACGTAACACGAGCAAACATGATAATTAAAATAATTCTAACATATAAGAATATTTATTAAAATAATCAATTTCTAGATGCAAGAAAAAATAATAATAATACATCATGAATCAAATGGCGTTTTAGAATATGCTCACCATAGATGTATGGAAATAAATTTAATCGACTGACAATTATGGGAATGAATATAGGGTCCCTCAAGATATATAGGTACACTAAAGAAATAGCTGAAGTCGAAATTGGAAAGTACTAGACTGTGGATAAAGTGCAGCATCAGCGCTGGAATACCAACAAAAAAAATATATATACAGCTTTTCGAAGGGATTAAGACAAATAAAAAGAGACAATAAGAGTCATAGCAAAAAAGAACTAAATATTTAGATATGAAACACAAGAAGTTATGGAATTAATGTACAAATTTAGAATATTTTGCAAATTAGAAAGAGGTAGGCGCAGTGTTCATGCGTAAAAAGACATCTGTTGCAATTGATCGCGTTGAATTGTAATTCGGTGTGTGGATACTTTTGCGCACTGGGCGGGATAATTATAGAGGATGCATCCAAAAATAATACAATATTTTAAGGAAATTACAACTAGAGGATAAGAATAATACAGTAAATACAGTATAGTAAGAATACGTTAGGATTTATCTGAAGGAATATGATAAATAGGCAATAGGTTAGCTAGGTTGACTACAAAACAAACAAAAAATAATTAAAAACCAATATATATATATATATATATATATATATATATATATATATATATATATATATATAAATACGCTCCGTTTCCAACGGATAATATTGAAAACCGTACCACCTACAAGTACGAAAAGTTGGCCATTGCAACTATGAAGAGAAAATGCAATGTTGTCACTATATTTTTGTACCAAACAACAATGCATTTTTAACACCTTAAAAAAAAAATTAAATATATTATGTTTATATGGTATATAAGAATATATGTATATCTTAATAAGAAAAATTAACTAAATAAGTGATATAGTAGTTATAATATATATAGTAAATGTAAATGATCTATTTATTTATTTATTTATTTGACAGAATTAGAGTATTAACTAAATTAATACCTAATTGAGAGTGTAGCAGCGATGGCCTCCAGCTGCTTATAGATAAAAGGAGAGAGTTACAATAAAACAGTTACTATAATTGGTAATGCAATCTGGAAGCTTTAAAGGACTTTAATATTTTTACAATATTAGTCGGGGAAGGGTTAGAGAGGAGGTTTAAAGGGCAAAAGGTATGATACTCTGGACATTCACGTAGGTAATGTAATAGCAGGTTATTTTGGATTTCGAGAGCGCAATTACATAGGCCATTAGACTCAATTCTCATCAAATACCCATGGGATATTTTCGTATGGCCTAACCTCAGGCGGATTATTTTGATACTGTCCAATCTGTTTATTGTTTCTGGTAAATAGTCGTGAAGATGTATGCGAGCTGCGTTTATATCCTTGTACCAACTCGAGGTAGTGTTTCAAATTATCTTATTCAAGTTTTAGGTGACATTTAGTGATATTTGATATCAGTGAAGTTGTAGTTGGGCGTAGAAATAACAGGGGCAGAGCAAGCATATTTTGCGGCGCGGTCAGCGACCACGTTGAATTCAATTTCATGTCCAGGGACCTAAATTAGAATGATTCTTGGGGATTTGTCGATTAAGAAATTTCTAATGTGGGTAGCATAAAAATCATTATTTTGAATATTAGATATGGCGTTAAGGGAGGAAAGTGAGTCGGAGCAGTTGCCTTGTCTGTTATTAACGTACTTAATAACTTCGTAGATGGCGATAACTTCTGCTGAAAACACAGAGCTGTACTCCGGAAGAATTCCCACTTTAATAAATTTGCTTTCGTCTGTAACGCTGTAGCTTGTGATACCGTGTGACTTTTACCCGCTGTATAAATAAAATAATAATTGGATAGCTCATCTCTTATCCCAAAGAATGATGATCGGAAATGAAAAGGAAGTGTAGAGGATTTGCTAAATCTATGGAGTTGATTATTGATTGATGATGGCTTGAGATGCCAGGGAGGGAGATGAGCTGTCGTGATTTTAAGTGCCAAAATTGGTATATTCAACTGAAAGCAGGTTTTCTGTATGGTACGGGTTTTTATAATTTTTTTATGATGCTGCATAAGGGCGTGTCGCGACTGTAAAGAATTGATTTACTTATTTTGCTAAGGAGTAATTGTCTTTAATTTTCAAGAGTGAGGAAATTAGCCTCAAAAAACATATTGTGTATCGGTGTAGAGCGGAATGCACCTAGAGCCGCGTTGAGGGTAAATTTAATTTTATTTAGGAGTGTTTTACCACAGAAACCATAAAATACTAGACATTAGTTGATTTTTGATATTATGAGCGATTTTACTATTTGCAGCAGAGAATGTGTGGAGCAATTGAGTTTAACTTTGGATAGCCATTTTACCACATCGAGCTGTTTTGTTAAGAAACTGTTGAGGTATTCAATGTGTTTGTCTCATCTGTATCTTTTGTTAATGTATAACCCTAGGATTTTCAAGTTATCAACTTCAGGGATGTGGATGTTATTAGCAATAACGGTGCAGTTACAGTTGTGTTTCCGACAAATGTGTATAAATTTGCATTTCGGAGTAGAAAGGGCAGCACCAGAGTATTCACACCAGTTTGAGATTTTCTGAAATAATATTGTCAAATCTATAGTGGGTTTTTTCTTTTGGTCTAGTTGAACTACAATGGTAAAATCGTCAGCATGACCATAGAAGTCGATTTCTTTTTGGCGTGCCATGACGTGGCTTAATTTGTTGTAGGCTATTAGGAAGAGGATTACCGAAAGTGGCGACCCCTGAGGGATCCCATTGTGGAGCGGTTTAAGGTCGAGGTGAACTTGCCTATTCGCATTATTATTTTTCTGTTGGTCATGAAACATTTAACATAATTAATCACTTTTGGACCTACTTTCCATTCGATTAGTTGGTCTATAACTGTGTGTATACCTATTTTATCAAAAGCCTTTTCAAAGTCATGTGATATTATTGCTAACTGTTTCTTTTTAGAGAGGCAGTTCGCAATCAGATAAACTACATATAGCAAAGTATCAGTTGTCGATTTGCCTCTTTTAAATCCGAACTGCTGACTATGTAGTAGTTTGTTCGTAGTGACAAACCACCATCATCTGTTAGCGATTATTTTGTCAAGGACCTTTGACATACATGAGTTAAGCGATATCGGTCTGTAGGATTTGGTTTGAGTTTTGTCACATATTGGTTTTAAGATAGGTGCTACAAGGCTAACTTTATATTGTTAAGGGAGATAGTTGTTGAAGATGTTGTTGTAGAAGCACAATAATCTGTTGTTCATTACAGATGATTCTTAGCGTATCATAGAGTAAGTTATTCGATCAATACCTGGTGTATTGCTGTTCAGTTTGTTTAAAGCTGACGATAATTCCAATTGGTTGATTTCTTGCTCAATTATAAGTGCACTTGGGCATGGTTGGAGGTATTCTATCTGATAAATTTAGAGTCAGAGGAATTGTTAGACCAGTCGGTGCTAAAAATGTTAGAGATACGGGTTTGTCTGTGGTATATTGCAATGGAGAATTTGGATCAAGAATGCAGTGAATCGTCTGATATTGCTCAAAACTTTTCCGACTGGAGTTGATTGGTTTATTTTGGCTGTGAAGGTCATGATGGATTCTCTTTTAGCTATTTTTAATTCTTGAATTCAGTAAGCTGTCAGCTTACTGAAGGCCAGGAGTAAAGCGAATACCCAAAATCGCAAGTATCATTGATAAAGTGTACTTGTTTTATTTCAGCTAACTAGTGTGATAGTCTCGAAGGATATTTAGGATATTAGGTCTAGGTGCTAATCTTGTGCGTTACATCCTTGAGTCTAGCCGTTAGGTACTTAGTGAGTGTTGTGGAAAAATAGTACACAACATTGTGGATAAATTCCAAAAAGACTGGGATGTGCATATACCAATGTTCGTAATGGCATATCGATCCGCGCAGCCTCTACACCAACAATGGTCATTTTTGGAAACAAGTTAAGACTGCCAGTTGATTTAAAATTTGCGGTCGTAACATCAATGAGAATAACAGAATAAATAAATGTTGCAATTATTATTGAAAGAATCCAGTAGTCGAACAGGGTTGATTCGAGTATAATTAAACGCTCAGAAAATAAAACCGTGACAGTATCAATAAGTCTCCTAAATTACCTACAAGTACGTTTTGTAGGTTTTTATAATTAGGGAATCGTAGAAAAATATGACATAAAACTGCAAAAGTTGTAGTTGGTTTGTGTTTATTTGGCATTTTATTTTAGTATTTAAATAAAATAATTAGAATATGTAATTGCAAACTAACTTTATCTTGAAATTAATTTTTTGGAATTGAAAAAAAAAAATATGGGTCCCGCGACTGGCACGTACATAGCGTAATTTGGAAATCCCATTTACGTATCTCGGCACTAGTTCGCACAATTTCCTCTTCCATGACTATGTGGAGCTGTCCTGTTGGAAAAATATATCTTCAGTAACCATTGCATTCAATTGGGGTACGAAATAATCAGCGATCACGGCTCTATTGTGATCACCATTGAGGGTTATGTTCTCGCCGTTCTCGTTTTTAAAAAATAGTGACGATCTAGGTGGATACTCACGTTGGCCTTCTGATCTGTAGGTGGTGTGTTTAATCCACGGCTGAAGCATAACTATCGAAATGTTTCTTTCGGATGATACCCACCAGCTGGTAAGCAATTTGCAATTCTTCCAGCAGTACCAATGAAAAAGCTTCTAAAAGAGTTCTGCGTCAAAGCTCGAAAATAGTGGTGTCACAAGGGTTCAGTTGTACGAAACCGTCTAATATAAGTAGGTCGCTTCTAATAGTGTCCAAAATTTAATACGCACAACACTACTGCAGGAGAAGCTCTGCCAAAGTACCTTTCGGACCTATAACTGCCATCCATCTATTCGACCTGCCCATAAAGAACACCAAAGAGTAGGATTTGGTGGATGCGACGCACAATGTCCGATTTTACACAATTAACGTGCCAAGAGTCATTACTTGAAAACGGTTGCAGCTAGGATCTTGAAATTTGTACAGAATTCATTTTATATAGAAAACAATACGAGTGTGAAAAATTCAGCGGAACAGGCAACAACCACGCCCCGCTCCTATATAATAACTTATTTTGTTTTAAAATCTTCTGAATTATATAAAATCACCAAATAAGTTGTAAAAAGAAAAATTGTTCAATTAACACACTGCCGCACCCAACTGTTTAAAAAATATAGTAACATTATTTAAAACCAGAAAAGGAGAGTGAAATCAATCCGGATTACTACCTTGTTGCAGCTAAGGTGCCAACACGTTTATGTGTCCTGAAGAACAAACTAAGTGCCACACAGAAAACTAGACACCAATAAGCTGCAATGAAAAAAAAAGACAAAGCTGCAGGTACTGATGACCCGCCTGAAGAGTTGTTTAAGACCGGAGGCGGTGAGCTGCTTACAAGCTTGCACCAGATCATAAACAGAATACGTTCGGAGTTAGTACTTTGGAATAAGTCTTCTTAGCACCCAATGTAAGGTTCTATTGAGCGCACTGTGTGAAAAGTTGAAACCTATCCTTTACAACCTGATTGGATCTTATCAATGTGACTTCAGACCCGGTAAATCCACCAGCATCCAGATTTTTACCCTACGCCAAATCCTGGAGAAGACCCGTGAAAAACAGATCGACACACACCATCTATTTGTTTATTATAAAGCCGCTTTCGACAGTCCACTAAGGGATTACCTCTGCATAACAACATCTGAGTTCCGTATTCCTGCGAAGCTCATTTGTCTTTGCAGAATGACACTCTCGTTGTGCAGTGAAAATCGGGAAGTACCTCTGCCCGCCGTTTAGTACGGAACGGGGTTTCAGACAAGGTGATTTGTTATCGTGCGACTTCTCCAACCTTATTATGGAGAAAATAATATAAGCTGCTGATCCAGGACACTATATTCAACAAAAGTGTCACGCTGTTGGCGTGTGCCGATGATATTAACATAATCCGTAAAACACGCGAGCAGTCAGAGCAGAATTCTTAGAGTTGTAAAGGGAGTGGGTATTACTGTGAACCAGATAAGACGAAGTACCTGGTGTCAACAAACCAAGAGTCCTGGAGTCTTGGACAGCACGTCACTGTTGTCAACTACGATTTTGAAGTAACGAAGGGTTTCCTCTATCTTGGAACCAGTCAGCCTGTTGATATTGTGAAGGAAGACTCGTGCTAACAGGTGCTACTTTGGGCTAAGCAATCAATTGAGAAGTTTAGCCCTCTCTCGAGAAACGAAAACCAATCTCTACAAGTTTCTCATTATGCCTGTCCATAGTTCGCCGAAGCTTGGACACTTTCTACCTCAAATGAAAGAATGATTGTAGTTTTGTAGAGAAATGTAAGATCTTTTGACCTATTTGCGTTGGTTGCGAGTATCGAATAAAACACAACCATGAGTTGTATATGCTGTACGAGGGCGGATTGATAAAGAAGCTACCTAAGTACGAAAAAGGCAGCACAAACACAAAAACACAAATTCATCGATTAGTTTATTTGTTGTAATCGTTTGAAGTAACCAACTTTTGTGTTTCTTGAAAAATGGAAAAAAGCGAATTTCGTGCAGTGATTAAACACTATTATTTGAAAGGGAAAACGGCGAAAGAGATAAAAGAAAAGCTCGATAAACATTACGGTGAGTCTGCTCCGTCAGATTACATGGTAAAATATTGGATTGTTGAATTTAAACGCGGCCGAACAAGCACTGCAACAATACCATCAAGGAAGGCCAAAAGAGGGAGTTACTGAAGAAAATATCAAGAAAATCCTCGATATCATTATGAATAATCGCCGAGTCAAGTTGCGTGATATTGTTGAAATGGTAAAAATCCCATATAAACGTGTGTTCAACATTTTGCATGAACATTTGCATATGAAAAAGCTATCGGCAAGATGGGTGCCGCGTTTGCTCAGTGTCGAACAAAAACGAGTTCGAGAGACCACTTCACAGCGGTGTTTGGACATGATAAAGCGTAATCCTGTTGATTTTTGGCGTCGATTAATAACTGTTGATGAAACGTGGGTCCACCACTACACACCTGAAACCAAAAATCAATCGAAACAATGGGTGGAAGTTGGTGGAAGTGCTCCGAAGAAGGCGAAGGCAATGAAATCGGCTGGCAAGGTTATGGCCACTGTATTTTGGGATGCACTCGGAATATTGCTTATCGATTATCTTGAAAAAGGATCCAGAATCACAGGAAAGTATTATCGTGCATGATTGGATAAACTAAATGATGAAATCAAGAAAAAACGACCACATGTAAAGATGAAAAAAGTGCTCTTTCTTTAAGACAACACACCGGTTCACACAGCATTAGATACGATGCTAAACTTACGTAACATACACTTCGAATTGGTTGATCATCCACCTTATAGTCCAGATTTAGCTCCTAGTGACTTTTTCCTGTCAATAATCGATGAATTTGGGTGAAATTTTAAGAACTGACGTTTGACAGATCGCAATTTCAAAAAGTTTGGTGTTTGTGCTGCCTTTTTCGTACTTAGGTAGCTTCTTTATCAATTCGCCCTCGTATTACAAAAAAAAAAATTATTTTTTATGGAATACAAGAATATATGCATATCTTAATAAAAAAATTAACTAAATAAGTGATATAGTAGATATAGTAGTTATAATATATATAGTAAATGTAAATAATCTATTATACATATACAAGAGAGCATCAATATGTCCACGAAAAACCAATATCAACTCATACAGTGAAATTGCGAGAGATGCCAAGGCAGCAACATTAACAGCATTAACTACAGTAACAATCAAGAAAATTATGACAAAAAACTATCCTTGAAGCAGTAAAGAACAAATAAACCCAGAGCAGAAAGCAAAGCAGGCCCAGTACAGCGAGTACCCATAACAAACTTACAAAACAATAAAATTTACAAACAATAGCTTTGGCGTACCTAGCCGGCGCGACGTACCAAAGAGACATCAACAATAATAGCTAAGCAACCACAACCGAATGAAATATTTCAGCTACTGTATTTATCAGTGACAATGGATTTTGATCCACATCAGAAGAAAATGATAAACAACAGAACCAAAATTACATATTCATTATTACTTCAATCATTAAACACTTACACCAGGAGTACAGAGTTTCACATCGACAATATTGCTTAGCAGTGCGGTACACACAAAACCCACTTTGCGAGCTATTGTTCATACCATTCCATAAAAAAAAATTCTGTCGAATCAAATCATTGGACACATTAGACACCTGCATCAACCCACAAGCACACCAACCCACCTTTCACTTAAACCAAGATAATAATCCAGATAACGCTTCCATGACAAAATAGCAAGAAAATCAAACTAATGTAAATAATCTCGCTCTCATTGCCGAAACAAAAATCGAACTTTGATAAAGAGGAAGTTACTGTTTTTATCATTAGACTTCAACAACAAAAGCTGCAACAAAACTATTAAAAAAGCTAAGTACAGCAGACAACAACCAGCAGGACACACATCGCCATCATGGACACCATATTCACCGAATTACCAGTAACCATAGATGTAAATAATACTTCGTATTTTATTCCTCATAGTATCATACATTTTGAATTGTTCTTAATTTTACAAAATAAGCATAATTTTAACTTTTTCCTTATAAGAAAAAATTATTATTATTTCACATTGATAATTTTTTCTTCCTGAGAGTTGCGATCCAAAATATGAAATATGCTTACTTACTTACTTATGTGGCCATAACAACCGAATATCGATTTAGGCCGAATTTAACATGCTTCGCCAGCCATCTCTGTTTTTCGGTAGCTGGCGCCAGTTAGAAATTCCAAGCCCTGTTAGGTTCTCCAGTACTTGGTCTTTCCACCGGAGGTTAGTTCTTTCTCTTCTGCGCAGTCCTCCAGCGGGTTCCGAATATAACACCTCCTTAGCTGGAGCGTGTTCTTCCATTCGCTCGACATAACCTAACAAGAGCAGCCGCTGGATTTTGATGCGCTTTACTATGTCCATAACGGCTCATACAGCTCATGGTTGTACCTTATTCGGTACTCGCGTAGGACTTTTCTCTCGAAAACTCCAAGCATTCGCTCATCCGAGGTGGAAATTGTCCAAGCTTCAGCGCCATATGTTAGAACAGGCATGATGAGAGACTTGTAGAGTGTAGTTTTCGTTCTTCGAGAGAGGGCTCGACTTCTCAACTGCTTACTCAGTAACACCCAGGTTGACGTCATTACAGTTGTTGATGCTGGTTCCAAGTTAGACAAAGTCCCTTACTACTTCAAAAGCGTAGTTGTCAACAATGACTTGCTGTCCAAGACGCCGGGACTCTTTGTTTGTTGACACTAGATAATTCGTCTTGCCCTCGTTCACCGTAAGACCTATCCGACGCGACTCTCTTTCCAACTCTGAGAATGCTGCACTGACTGCTCGCGTGTTCATACCGATTATGTCAATATCGTCGGCATACGCTAACAGCATGACACTTTTGTTGAAGATAGTGCCATTATGTCGTAGATCAGCAGCTCGTATTATTTTCTCTATAATAAGATTGAAGAAGTCGCACGATAACGAATCTTCTTGTCTGACACCCCGTTCGGTATTAAACGGTGCGGAGAGGTCCTTCCCAATTTTCACTGCACAACGGAAGTTATGCAGTGTCATTCTACAAAGTCGAATGAGCTTTGCAGGAATACCGAACTCAGACATTGTTTCGTAGAGGTAATCCCTTACCGGACTGTCGAAAGCCGCTTTATAATCAATAAATAGATGGTGTGTGTCGATCTGTTTTTCTTGGGTCTTCTCCAGGATTTGGCGCAGTGTGAAAATCTGGTCGATGGTGGATTTACGAGGTCTGAAGTCACACTGATAAGGTCCAATGAGGTTGTTGAGCATAGGCTTCAACCTTCCACACAGTACTCTCGATAGGACCTTGTATGCGATGCTCAGGAGACTTATTCCACGGTAGTTGGTGCAAATTGTGGGGTCTCCTTTTTTATGTACAGGACAGAGAACACTGAGCCTCCAATCATCAGGCATGCTTTCATCCGACCATATTCTGCTTATGAGCTGGTGAATGCGGGTGAGCAGCTCATCGCCTCCGGTCTTAAACAACTCAGCAGGCAGGCCATTTGCACCTGCAGCTTTGTTGTTCTTCAGCCTTAAAATGGCCGTTTCAACCTCGTCATAGTCGGGTGGTGGAACATTAACACCATCATCTGTAATTGGCGTTATCGGGCAATCTCCTCCACTGGCGGAATTGTTCGTAGCATCGCCATTCAGTAACGTGGAGAAGTGTTCCCTCCATAGGCTCAGTACACTCTGGACTTCTGTAACCAGATTCCCATTTCCATCACGACAAGAAGAAGCTCAGGGATTTAAACCTCGACTCAGGCGCTTGATCTGTTCGAAGAATTTTCGAGTCTCATTCTTGTCGGTACACATCTCTATCTCCTCAAACTCGCGTCTTTCCAACTCCCTCTTCTTGCGCCTGAAAAGACGTCTTCCAGTACTCCTTTTCTCTCTGTACCGCTCCTTAACAGCTCGCGTTGCGCCTGCACGCAGGGTTTTTCTGTAGGTTGCGTCTTTCTCTGCGGTAGCGTCGCGACACTCCTGATCATACCACTCATTCCTCAGAAGCCGGTAGTAACCGATTACCTCCTCGGCAGCAGTAGTCGTGGAGTGGGATATATGTGTCCACCGTGCGCATGTATCATCAAGTGGGGGAGTGTTCTGCATAAGCAGATCCGATAGTCGAGTGGAAAATGCATCTGCTGTCTCTGGTGATCGCAGCTTACTGACGTCGAGCTTTCTCTGTGTGGGACTTCTCTTGTTATTTGCGACACATAAACGTGTGCGCACCTTAGCTGCAACAAGGTGGTGATCCGAGTCGATGTTGGCACCGTGGATCGATTTCACGTCCATCACACTGGAAGCATGCCTCCCGTCAATCACCACATGATCAATTTGGTTTCTTGTACGTTGATCTGGAGGCAACCATGTCACTTTGTGGATGTCGAGATGCTGGAATCTGGTACCACCACTGACCATGTTTCGTGCTGCGACGAAGTCGATCAGCCTCATTCCGTTATTGGAGGTGTTCTGGTGGAGGCTGAATTTTCCGACAGTTGGACCAAAGGTACCTTCCTTGCCCACCCTGGCATTAAAGTCGCGAAGCACGATTTTGATATCGTTGCGGGGGCAGCGGTCGTAGGCTTCTTCGAGGCGCTGAAAGAAGCTCTCCTTGGTCACATTGTCCTTCTCATCCGTCGGAGCGTGGGCACATATAAGGCTGATGTTGAAGAATTTTGCCTTGATGCGGATTGTGGCCAGCCGTTCGTTTACAGGCGTGAAAAGTGAGACAAGATGTCGTAGTCTCTTTCTGACCAAAAATCCACATCCTAGTTCGTACCTTTCAGCATGGCAACTGTAGTAAATGTCACAGGACGCTCTTTTGGAGCAGCCCTGTCCCGTCCATCGCATTTCCTGGAGAGCGGTAATGTCAGCTCTGTATTTTTCGAAGACATTAACCAGCTGGATAGATGCACCCTCCCTGTAAAGGGACCGGACATTCCAGGTGCATATCCGTACATCATGGTCCTTTTTTCGTTTGCAGGGGTCGTCAACAAAAGCGGTAGTCCTTATCCGAGACATTGCTGTTTTTTCCATTGGGGGGATTTGTTATGTGGCGGGTCCCATACCCAACGCACAACCTCTAACCGAGGAGAATAAATAAATATGCACATATGCATATTTTGCCTCGCGACATATTTCCCGAAATTGTGAACTTCACATTTGTCCATACACATACCAACATTGCTCGAAGTTGTCATATACGCAATCCATACTAATATTACTTATAATTGTGGAATCCCAGAACATTGAGCCAACTGAGTTGCAGTTGGATGTGAAAAAGCTGACAAAGTACTTTCCCACACAATTCGTATTTCTGCACTTACGTAAGCATACATGTTTAGACATTCCATGATAACTAATGTTTTTGTTTTTTTGTATTCGAAGGGGGAATCTTTCTTAGATACCGTCAACCATAGGCGGCATGTACGATTCATACTGTCCGCTAAAGGTACACCTCATTCGGGACCACGCCCAGTCAGTATTATCTTACTATGCTGGACGTGCGACCAAGTACTCCTACGTACTAAACCCTTAATTTCGACCTCTATATCTTGTTTGTGTCTTGCGGGACCGCCGTTAAGCACTACTTCGCAGGACTAAGCTGAGCTAATATGCCTCTTCAAACATCCCGTACATGGCGTTCACACAGCTGCAGTTATATTTCTCCGCTGCCACTCCTTATTCCTGAGCTCCTTGAGATCTATTGCAGCCCATTCTTTCATCTTAAACCACACCAAACTCGATCGCAGCATATGGCTCACAATGTTATCAGGTGTCATCCTTTCATTTATTATCTTCTCTATGGTCATTCTCTGCGTCTCAAATCTTAGGCAGAAGAAAAAGATATGCTGAGCGTTTTCGCCAACAGTGTTGCAGAATGAACATTCTGTCGCGTCATCATGACCGAATCTGTGGAAGTACTCTCTGAAACAACCATGGCCCGTCAAAAACTGCGTAAGGTAGTAGTCTGTCTCTCTGTGTCCTCTTTCGACCCAAGCTTGCACGTTCCTGATGAGCCTGTGGGTCCACCTCCCTTTTCCTGCGGCGTCCCATTGACTTTGCCATTCGTCTAGGCCCGTCTGTCTCTCCTCTTTCCGTTCGGTTGCCGTTAACCGCCTATTCATGCTTTTGGTTCTGTTATATACTCTGCCCAACTCCGAGGCCATTATGTCCGGCGGCATAATGCCAGATATAATACCGGCACCTTCTTGTGACACCGTCCTAAATACACATGCAACTCTAATAGCGCTTAACCTGAAAACTATCTTCGCCTTCTTCGAGTATGTTTTTTGCATAAGGGCTGCCTCCCATATAGGCGCCGCGTACATCAGTATTGATTGACTAACTTTATCCAGGAGCGCTCTCCTACTCTGGCTGGGGCCACCAATGTTGGCCATGATTCTCGTCAGAGCCGCTGTCATTGTTGCCGCCTTACCGCAGGCTTTTTCGACATGCGCCTTGAAGTTGAGCCTCGCATCAATCATTACACCTAGATACCTCAACGAAGGTTGCGTTGTAATGTTGTAGCCGTCAATGTTTAGGGTGATTTTTTCTAGTTTTTTCCTGCTCGTGATAAGTACAGCCTCTGTTTTCTGTACCGCAAGCTGGAGCTTTGTCGTGGTGAGCCAATCCTTAATTTTCGAAGCTGTCTCTCTGCAGATGCACTGAACTTTGGAGAGCTCCTTCGCAACGATCGTCACGGCAATGTCGTTCGCGTATTCGCATTAGGTACGCTGGCGTTTCCTTTGCCTCCAATGCCCTCATAATAAGATGCCAGTTTGACGAGTTGAAGGCATTTTGTACGTCTAGTGTCACTACTGCACAATATTTTTTATCGCCATGCATCCATCTAGTGCCTTCTATGGCCTTGCCAGCAATATCCGTCAATTTTCAATTGCGTCAATTTTCAAATTGGTTCTCGGACAGACCAGGTGGTTTCCTTTCTAGATGTTGTTCCAGAGGCGTGTATATCAACCGCTCCAATATTTTGGCCATTGTATCAATCATGCAAAGTGGACGATACGCGTTTGGCTCAGCAGCGGGTTTATTCGGCTTCTGAAGTAGGACCAGGAGCTGTTTTTTCCATACTTTCGGGAAAACACCCTCGTTCAAACATCTCGTAAAAAGCTCGGCAAAAGGCTTCGTGTTATGATTAATGGCGATCTTCAGCGCCTTATTCGGGATGCCATCAAGTCCAGGCGCCTTTGCGTTACCGAATCTCTCCGCCGCTAAGATAATCTCCGACTCGTCGATTGTCACTGCTTCTTCTATTGGGGGTATCACCATATACGGTTGCACGTCTTGCGCCGGAAAAAGCGTTTTTACTACCTTTGCTAAGAGGATAGAGCAGGTTGGTGCTTAACCTCTACCACCTCTGACCTTGGACATCACTATCTTATACGCGTCGCCCCACGGGTTCTCGTCCACCCTTTCATAGAGTTCTTTGAAGCATGAGGACTTGCTGCTTTTGATCGCCTTTTTAAACTCCTTGCGTTTCTTTTTAAAGAATTCACGTAGTATTATATGCTCCGGCGTACCTTGGCTTCTTTGTGAGAGACGCCTTGCTCTATGACATTCACTACTTAATGTATTAATCCCCTGATTCCACCAGTACGTGGGCTTTCTAAACATATTCTGTCTTTTTCTGCACATGGCGGCGTCGCAAGCTTTACTTACGTACTTTGACAGCATGTCAGGCTGTCGGTCCACGTCGTTTGAACAGTCTGGGTTCACGTCTAGAATGAGTTTGAAAATTTCTTTATCGAGCGTTTCCACTTTCCACCCTCTAGTTTGTGTTTTTTGTAGGCCCCCTCGAATCTGCTTATGATTGCCGACTTCCATCATAATAGCAAGGTGGTCGCTATGTGTGTAAAAGTCGCACACCTGCCAGCTTGTCGATCGAACGAGCGCGCGGCTGGCGAACGTAATGTCAATAATTGATCCGCGACCATTCTTCTCGAAGGTATTCCTACCGGTAGTATTGAGCAATACAGCGTCTAGCAAGGAGAACGCCTTGAGCAGGGCATCACCCCGCCTATTTGTATAACTGCTGCCCCATTCCTCGGCCCATGCATTGAAGTCACCTGCTATTACGTTTGGCGTAGTAGTTCTGTCGTCTCGCACTAGTTCGTCTAGAATCCTTTCATAGTCGACTTGCGTCACACTCGGCGGGACATAGCAGCTGTAAAAATTGATTCCACAGATCTTCGCCCGCGTGTAGTAGGATTTCCCAAGGAGCGGCTTGTCTTGGATGGAGTTGTTTCCACAGGCCCATATGGCAGCTTTGTTTACTTGATCAGAGATCCAGGTTCCTGCGCTTAAGTTTTTGTACTGCTCGCAAACTATAGCCACTTCTATCTTCTGCTCGTATACTGTCTGCCTGAGCAACTCCTGTGCAGCTTCACAATGGTTTAAGTTGATCTGTACAACTCTCATTATATCCTTTTGCACGCTGCTTGATATAGGGGACACTTCCTACTGCCGATTTGGTGACCCGCATCCTTCCCGTTGATTTTGATGACTAATGTGTTATCATGGATGTGTGTGAATATCAAAAAGTTGCTTTCTAACATACGCACATGTAGAGTGCATCGATCGTGTACATACGTACACACATACATACATACATACACACATGTGGTGTATGTATACACACAATCAAGCTATAGAAGTCGGAGTTAAGGGTTTAGTACGTAGGAGTACTTGGTCGCAAGTCCAGCATAGTAAGATAATACTGACTGGGCGTGGTCCCGAATGAGGTGTACCTTTAGCGGACAGTATGAATCGTAAATGCCGTCTATGGTTGACGGTATCTAAGAAAGATTCCCCCTTCGAATAAAAAAAAAAAAAATTAAAAAAAACATGTGGTGTGAATATATTATTGTATGTTATATGTTGGTATGTGTGTAGATTGATATGTTGCTAGTATTAGAAAAATAAGCTGCCAGCTTACTGAAGGCAGTCGCTTTTTCAGTTGTGAGTCTTGTACCGAGTTGTGAACTGTAAAATTGTAAAATACTGCGATCCTTACGAGGCCCTCCAGTATTAGTGTAAAAGTATAAAATTGGAAGTAATACCAGGAATAAAGCGAAAACCCAAAATCGCAAGTATCGTATAACTGATAAAGTATAATTGTTTTATTTCAGCTAACTAGTGTGCTAGTCTCGAAGGATATTTAGGAGTTTAGTATTAGCTGCGAATCTTGTGCGTTACATCCTTGATTATAGCCATTAAGTACTTAGTGAGTGTTGTGGAAAAATAGTACACAACACGTCGCTCTCATTCGGTTAGTTCCTAGTATATTAACAGTTTGATAGCCCTTACATTATTAAAACATATTGATCATTTGAATCGTTGTCGTCGCTCTCACACTGTTAATTGCATATTATATTAATAGCCTGAAAAACTACTACATATAAAAAAACATATCGATCATATGAATCGTTCTCGTTGATATACCTCAGTTGGCTGCTTGGTACATTAACATTTATAAACCATTCAATACATTGGGCCTTTAATCATTATTGCTTGAGCATCTATAAAGATATTGTCAAAGACAAAATTTGGTTTTTGGTTTGAATTTTGAAGTTTAAAGTTGCTGCGATAGTTGTTGGTGTTGTTGTGTGGAGTTTGAGTGAGTAGTCAGGATTGGGGGATTCTAGCACAGAGGTGCAGAGGTGCTATGACGTCATCGGTGTGTGTCTAGGATATTTAATTAGGTTGTGAGTGTGTGTAGAATATTTTATTAAGTTGTGGGTGTGTATCTATCTGTGAGTATGCAATATCGTGTTCTCTACAAGCGGCGTCTAGCGTCGATCACCTCTTTTTAGAAGTTCTTTCAATTTGGTTCCCGGACCTCAAAATTGATATACAGGAAAATGTATCTCGATTGGCAAAGAGTTAATAACGTTATTAAGTAATCCACATCCACTAACTGATTGTTTATAACTAAATCGTTTTGTATATTTAACAACCATTATATTAATTTTGTGAACGTATGTATAAAAACGATGACGTTTATTGATTGACTGAAAAATATAAATTTATATTTACAGCTTATATATTTAAATGTAAAACAAGTGTTGTCATATCAGTTATAGTGATTGTTGTGAAGATGCGTTTCATAAAACAACAAAAAAATATTAATAAAAATAAATAAATATGTGGCACTTAAAGCCCCGAAAGGCTCATTGGCCAAGATTCTCTTCCATTACTGTTGTGTGTGTTAAATTTTTGGACAATATTAGAAAAATATTGTTATAAAAATTCTTGACTTTAAAGTAACAGCAAGTTCTAGAAGTCAAATTAGACATAGTTCATTGTTACCAAACACTGTAAGAGCATTAACAAGACTATCAAATTGCGGAAACGCCATGCTGAGTTTAATAGAAAGCGCAAATGGATTAAGATTTAAAAACATACAGTGGCTCACAGCTTATTTCGTACAGTGTATATATTTTTATGTACATGGCTGTAACATCGAAACTAAAAAACTTATCGATAAGTTTTGAATGTAGACGTCTGTGTATGTGTTTAATAAACCTAATAAGAAAACGGGGAACCCCAAAAATTTTTCTTTTTGTTATGCAAGAGAGAAAAACTATTGATCAGCTGATTTTCAGCTCACATCTTATTTCGTACACAAACTTCAATGTAAGTAAGTTTCATTCTGCCGCGCAGTTACAAAGTTTTTTTGAATTGTATGAGTTTTTGGACCTTTTTAACTATTATAACAATTTTTATTATTATTATTTTAAATAGTTAAAGTGCTGTAAATTAAACATTTAGCTTTATGGGTCATCGTACAACGATGGAACAGCGTAAACTGGTAATTAACCATTTTAGGAAAGGTCAGAGTGTGCGAAAAATTGCTGAAATGACAAATTTAAGTGCCTCAACTGTCCAATACATCAAGAACAAGGGCAGAGAAGCACCTAATAAGATTTTCAACGCATCAGACGAGCGTTATATTGTACGAAAAATTAAGAAAAATCCAAAGTTATCCGCTCCGAAGTTGGCTGCAGAGGTTCAGCGTGAAATAGGAAAATCATCCAGTGCTGAAACTGTCCGGCGTGTGCTGCGCAATCATGACTTGAACGGTCGAGTAGCCCGAAAGAAACCATTCATTTCGAAAATGAATATACAACGCCGACTTGACTTCGCCAAAGAGCATATTATTAATACTCCTGCGTTCTGGAATACCGTTATTTTCGCGGATGAGTCTAAGTTTAATATTTTTGGCTCGGACGGAATGTCATATGTTTGGCGTAAAGCTAATACCGAGCTAAACAAGGAGAACCTTAAGCCCACAGTGAAGCATGGTGGCGGTAGCGTGATGGTTTGGGCCTGTATGTCAGCAGCCGGAGTAGGTGAATTGGTTTTTATTGAGGGAACAATGGACAAAATGAAGTACCTCGAGATTCTGAAAAACAATTTACTTCAAAGTGCAGACAAACTGGGTTTGCGGGAAGAATTTCGGTATTACCAAGATAATGACCCAAAACATAAATCTGGGATTGTGCAATCTTGGCTTATTTGAACTGCTCACACTTGATGTCTCCACCACCACAGTCACCTGACATGAATGTGATTGAAAATCTTTAGTCTATTTTGGACAATAAAATAAGAACACACAAGATTTCTAATAAGCAAGACCTAAAGAAGGTACTGATGGAGGAATGGAAAAAAATCACACCAGACATCACTCAAAAATTGGTGGATTCAATGCCAAGTAGACTCCAGGCTGTCATTAACGCTAAGGGATGTCATACTAAATATTAAAATCAACTTACTTTGTTTTTAGTTTGAACTTAAAGAGACTGTACGAAATAAGCTGTGACATGAATTTTCCTATTTTTTTCTTATTTTATTTTTTTATAGTGTCAAACACTAAAATTTTGAAAAAGTAAATTTTGGAAAATAAAAAACAAACCTTCCTTTCAAAAATGGCATTTATATTTTGTTCAAATTTTTGCTATATTAGGAATTACGACTGCAGCAATTTTTAAACTGTCACTGTACGAAATAAGCTGGGAGCCACTGTATATTTATATTCAAAGTCATTACATCAACCAAAATATCAATATTACGTACGTTAGGGTGCGTTCATTAGCCACCCTAACGTACTTCAATAGCAGTTGTGTTGTGGTAACTGCTCCTGTTGTTGTAATTGTGTAGTGACTGCGGCTACTGCTGTTGTTGTTGTGATTGTTGTGGTAGGTGCGGGTGTTGACGATGAGGAGTTGAGCGAGTAAATATTCTAAATAGTGCAAAAAGTAATCCAATTAAGCGTATATAAAGGGTTTTCCATTAAGGACATAACAATTTTATCTATTAATAAGACACAGAAATATTTGAGATATTGAGTTCAAATTTATAGTGGATATATTGCAAGCATTACATTTTATGAATGAAATTCGATTTCGGTCATATGACAACCATGAGCCCGTTTACAGCGGTCGATTCTTTGGACCCAATTTTCCACCACTCTAGCACACATTTCGACCGGAACGTTGGCAATTTCGCGTTGGATGTTGTCTTTGAGTTCGTCTAAAGTTGCTGGCTTGTTGGCATAGACAAGTGACCGGCCATTCGACCGGACCATTTCTCGAGATAACACGTTCACCGAATTTGCCTTGCAATAAAACTATTGTGACGTGTGCTGTGTGGCTAGTGGCACCGTCTTGTTGAAACCACATATCGCTGATGTCAAGTTCATAAAATTCTGACCACAAATAATCTTCCAACATAGCACGATAGCGCTCTCCATTGACGGTAACATGACGGTCGTTTTCATCCACGAAAAAATACGGCCCAATCACACCTCCAGCATGAAAACCGCACCAAACAGTAACTTTTTGCGGGTGTAACGGTGTCTCAAGAAGCACTTGTGGGTTTGTTGCTGACCAATAACGCATATTTTGCTTATTGACAAAGCCATTGAGCCAGAAATGAACTTCATCATGACAGTTGATTAAAAAAGTTTAAGGGTGCGTTCATACGAAGATACGAAATTGTTATGTCCCTAATGGAAAACCCTTTATTAATCAGATTCATTCCATGTACCCTGTGAAAAGGTTTTCATTGAAGCAGAAGACCAAATTTTCTTCAGCTTGGACACAACGTAAATGCTTTAACACGTGCATTTATCATTTACCCAAATCATTACAAACAAAAAAGGCAAAAATTGCTTTGCACGAACCATATGCATTTACTGCTATATGGTATATGTACGTACATAATAGGTTACGTATTTTGATTTAATGAGCAAATTAATTCAATTAATTTAATTGTACCCGAATTAAAAACGCACAAATTGAATAAAAACCAACGTTAGGCACTATGAGACGAAAAAAACAGTTCAACGCCTCCGAAAATAGATTAGTAATTAAACTCAATTTTTAATTGAATATTTTATTAATTTCTTTTCCATATGGTAAATATTTGGATAAAGGGATATATTTCATTAATTACACTAGTCGACAGAAAAAAGTACCAAAAAATAGTATATTTTCTGGACTAAGTTTAGCCCGTTGAACAAGAAAATAGCATCCATTTGTTTTCCAAAGAAGCGTTTTCGAGATATTCGCGAATTTTTCAATTTTTCAGTTCAGTTGTGCCATTAACTAAAAAAGTGCACAAAATCACGTTTTTCGAGAATACTTGAAATCGCTTCTTTGGAGATATAAATGAAGGCAATTTTCTTTTTCAGCAACTCAAGGTTAGTCTAAAAAACATACTTTTTTGATTTACTCGGAAAAGAGGAAAAAATTGTCGAGTGGTTTTATAGATTAACGATTGAATCAATAATTCAACACTCAGCACAGTTTTAAATGTTAATAATAAGAGTACCGTTGAATAGTATTGGGTGTGTGAATTAGTGACCGGCATTTTTTTTACATGGCGCCACGCCATTCTTTAAATATCATTTTAAATGTCTATCCACTTGCTCTCAATATCAGTCAATAGTTTCAATTTAGTTGTGCGCATCATATTTTTTCACAGCATTTGCGGGAAGTTTTGTTAAGTTACTTTTTTGCAAAGAAAAACGCAGCTGAAAGTCATCGTTTCCTTGTGGAATTCTATGGCGACAATTCTCTATCCAATAAACAGTGTAAGGAGTAGTTGTATGCTTCAAAAACTGCGATTTTTATATTAAAGACGAATAACGATCTCTCTCTCTCTCTCAACCATCTTCAAAAATCGTCAAAGTTCATGTGATTTTTAATTACACTATGACACAATTTGAGGAGTCAACCAAAGTAGTCGCAAACGATAGTATTGGACTTCAGTAACAAAAGCCCTAAATTCGTTCTGCGGTCTAAAGCAGAATAATGCAATTTGAAAAATCGTATGTAAAATTACATTTGGGATAGTTCTGGTCTTCGGAGACCTATATTAAAATTTTGCTAGGATTTTTTTCTTGGAACATTTGAACCCTCTAACTACCACTCTTATGGTTCATTTTTGGCTTTTTTCCGAAAACTCCCATTAAAATCAATATTTGGGAGGAGATCAAGGATTCAAGTCTTCGACAGCGCTGAGCCATACTACCATTCACAGAGCCCTTCTTCTCCTTCAGTGTATTTTTTCAGTCTAGAACATGAACCTTACTCGCAGTATTTAGTATACATAAGAGACGATATACAGTTCATCCGGTGGTTTATCGCCTTTAGGGATTAAGACGGGCCTTTGGCGTTACTACATAAGTGGAAATGACCATTCTCTAAGGCAACTGTATACAGCTGTGCAAAACCTTTTGGTATAATTTTATTAGCTGTCTGAGTACTACATGAGCTAAGGTGGCTTTCTCCAGTTTACCAGCGAGATTATGTTTGTATCAGCTTCAACTACTTCCGTGTTATATTGTGGAAACATATGATTTACGATTTTTGACATGATTGTCGGGCATATGGTTCCACACATTATTATTGCTATTTACTTTATTCAGTATAATCCTGTACATTCTGTTACACGGATTGTTCTGCACTTCTTCAATTATGTTAAGAAACGCCTGACTTTTGTTCTTAGATATCGCAACAATATTTTTCCGTCTTGTACTGGGATTGCAAATTCGCATATTCCCTTTTGTGCATTTTGCGGTGTCTTTGACATTGTACGCATAGGTTAGCTATATATTCGTTCCACCAGTAAACGATTCCCTTCCATTACTTCTTCCTTGACGCGGCATTGCTGCATCTCATGTGTACTTTATTAAATGCCCTGTTTGTTTGCAGACCAACAAGAACATATTCCCAAACGTACTTATCGAGTTTCTTAACTTTCTATTTTTGATGTTGTGCGTTTGCTTGTGTTCTGCGCACTTGAAACCTTGCAGTAGATTTTATATTAAACACAACTGTTCGATGTCCGCTTTATGTATGTATACATCCGGCACTTTCCATTCCATTGCTCTCGCTAATCCACAACTTGCGAATGTAATATCCACTACCGATTCTCCTCTCCCATTATCAAAGGTGAATGCATTGCCTTGATTCAATACTACAATGTCTAAACAAGCAAATGCTTCTAGAGTTAGTGTCTCCCTACCATTCGTGCGTACACTACCTCCAATGATTATGGGTGACTTTCCTCTCACTTCCCGTACCAATCGGTCGATCGATTCCTCAAATTCTCATTTCGTTGCACCTGTTGGTGCATTGCAACTGTAGAAATGTATGCCTTTACTTTGTGCGTAGACCTGCGTGTTGGCGGTTACGTTTGTATTTGCAGGGAAAGTTACCATAGGTGCCTGCTTGTGGGCATCTCTATTATCCAGTAGGGCCTTCATTTCCACATCTACTTCCTGACTCACAAGTAGCATATTTGAGTTGTATTTTACACAGGTTCGCTCGATGGCCTTTGCTCCCACAACTCGTGTAAGTTCCTGTGCGATCTATTGTACAGTGTCTTTCAGCGAGAGTTGTCATTTAAAATTAAAAAACAAAACGAAATGTCCCCCAAAAAGTCTAGTGGTGTTTAGTCGCACGTTAAGACGATATATGTCTCCATTTCGAGATATCACACGTCCAGAAAATCTTTTACACAATAGAGCTATTGTTTCACCAACTGTATGGTATGGGGCGCGGTCTTACTGATAATAAATGTCGCCCATATCAATAGCATCATTTTCAGCCCAAAAAAGTCAGTCAACATCGTTCAGTAACGCAATTCATTCACTAAATAATTCACCCATAATTTTCAAAAAAATATGGGCCAATGACACCACCACTCCAAAAACTGTACCAAATTGTCACTCGTTTTGGATGGAGATGTTGTGTGTTTAAGTTTTTTTTTTTTTTTTAGATATGACCTTCTTCATGCATTTCAAGCGCCCAATTGGCGAATTGGCTTCAATTCTTGTGTCAACTGCATCTTATAAGCATGAAGGCCAATACTTTTATGCAAAATATGGTGCAAAGTTATTTTAAATAGGCCCGATTCCTGTGATCGTGTCAAAATGGACAAACCTGGGTCTCTATCACACTTTCAGCTACAGAGGTAATATTTTCAGTTGGGTTGGAGTCTGTACATCTGTAACTTATCCGAGACGTTCGAATTTATTGATTAATTTTCCAATAGCTGTGGGAGAAGGCGCTTGAGAATGGTCAAAAACAGTATGGACTTAACGAATCGTGTTCGCGATATTTTCACCGTTTTTGTTGTAAACTTTCACTATTTTAATGCGTTGTGCGAACGTTTATCGATCCATACCTGAAAATCTTTTCTTGTTGTTTATGAAATGTTAACGAATGTATTTTGGCACCTGAAAAAAGAATGCGAAATTTTAAATCACGATTCTTCTTGAAATACCCTGTACTTTTACAATGCTTTGGTGTATGTACAAAACCAAGGCATTTAAAATAACGGGTAGGAATTATATGTTCTAGTAGTCTGCAATTCACCCAAACCTGCTGTCTCTGTAGGACGCCTAATCATTACCATTACAAGTCGTGCGCATGTACTGTAGAGCACTTACGTCTAAATGCCCTATTTCTGGGTATATCCCTAAAGTTACAACTCATATGTCTTCCGCCTTAGTAATCTCATCTACATCACGGAATTCAATGGTGATTTTCGGAGAGCTTGTTCCATAGCTTTTCCACGTATGTTTGTTTTCTTGCTTGATTTTCCTTTTAATTCCAGCAATATTTCACCTTTAGAAGCATTTTTGATTTACCTCTTTGCCACGTTCAGTATTTTTAAAATATGAGAGCATGATAAATCTCAGGTTTTGGTGATGACTATTGCTTTGGGTCAGGAATCCTTTTCTTCTAAGGCGGTTTGTTCTCTTTTTTGTACCAGGCTGTTAGTCCTCGTTCCTCAGTTTTTTTGCTTATTAGCTCTTTGTTCATCTTGTTCTTTCGCCCTGACTGCTATCTCATGCTTCTGAACAGGGACTCTGTCATGCTGGGTTTTAGCCTATGTATGTACACCCATTAACGCCATTGCTTTGCCGCTTATGTGAGCATCTCCCTGATTGATATCTAAAGAGATTAATCCCGCATTAGTCTCTTTAGAGATTTTTTTGTATAATAGCCTAGACAGACGAACAAAATTAATTTGCATTAAGAAGCATAAATGCACATTTGAAATTCACAGTGACAGACGACAACTTTGTGCATTTAGACATCTAATGTTGAAGTCTTAAATTAAATTAAAATGGATAAAAGAAAATTTTTATTGGCGATTTTGCTATTTTGCTAATCAACAACATTTTAATGAAAAAATTCTATTGCTATTAAATAAATTAAAAAATAATACATTGCAACTAAAAGCTATATTAGATTGTAACACAATACTACGAGCCGGGATTGCAATTGCTCAGCCAGACATACGGGAGATTTAGAAATTCGTAAGTTTAAACAAGTATTTTTATTTGGTCTTCAATTCATAAATTGTGCCTTTCAGCCCACAAATCCAGCAACTTGATTTCATCGCTGGTCCACCAGACTTTCCGATGATTGTTTTCTGCAATCTAAAAAAGAAAAAAAAATAGTTTTGTTAATATACAGTGGCTCCCAGCTTATTTCGTACAGTGACAGTTTAAAAATTGCTGCAGTCGTAATTCCTAATATAGCAAAAATTTGAACAAAATATAAATGCCATTTTTGAAAGGAAGGTTTGTTTTTTATTTTCCAAAATTTACTTTTTCAAAATTTTAGTGTTTGACACTATAAAAAAATAAAATAAGAAAAAAATAGGAAAATTCATGTCACAGCTTATTTCGTACAGTCTCTTTAAGTTCAAACTAAAAACAAAGTAAGTTGATTTTAATATTTAGTATGACATCCCTTAGCGTTAATGACAGCCTGGAGTCTACTTGGCATTGAATCCACCAATTTTTGAGTGATGTCTGGTGTGATTTTTTTCCATTCCTCCATCAGTACCTTCTTTAGGTCTTGCTTATTAGAAATCTTGTGTGTTCTTATTTTATTGTCCAAAATAGACTAAAGATTTTCAATCACATTCATGTCAGGTGACTGTGGTGGTGGAGACATCAAGTGTGAGCAGTTCAAATAAGCCAAGATTGCACAATCCCAGATTTATGTTTTGGGTCATTATCTTGGTAATACCGAAATTCTTCCCGCAAACCCAGTTTGTCTGCACTTTGAAGTAAATTGTTTTTCAGAATCTCGAGGTACTTCATTTTGTCCATTGTTCCCTCAATAAAAACCAATTCACCTACTCCGGCTGCTGACATACAGGCCCAAACCATCACGCTACCGCCACCATGCTTCACTGTGGGCTTAAGGTTCTCCTTGTTTAGCTCGGTATTAGCTTTACGCCAAACATATGACATTCCGTCCGAGCCAAAAATATTAAACTTAGACTCATCCGCGAAAATAACGGTATTCCAGAACGCAGGAGTATTAATAATATGCTCTTTGGCGAAGTCAAGTCGGCGTTGTATATTCATTTTCGAAATGAATGGTTTCTTTCGGGCTACTCGACCGTTCAAGTCATGATTGCGCAGCACACGTCGGACAGTTTCAGCACTGGATGATTTTCCTATTTCACGCTGAACCTCTGCAGCCAACTTCGGAGCGGATAACTTTGGATTTTTCTTAATTTTTCGTACAATATAACGCTCGTCTGATGCGTTGAAAATCTTATTAGGTGCTTCTCTGCCCTTGTTCTCCAACCGATTTTCGCGAACGAAGCGTTGAATGATGTATTGGACAGTTGAGGCACTTAAATTTGTCATTTCAGCAATTTTTTGCACACTCTGACCTTTCCTAAAATGGTTAATTACCAGTTTACGCTGTTCCATCGTTGTACGATGACCCATAAAGCTAAATGTTTAATTTACAGCACTTTAACTATTTAAAATAATAATAATAAAAATTGTTATAATAGTTAAAAAGGTCCAAAAACTCATACATTTCAAAAAAACTTTGTAACTGCGCGGCAGAATGAAACTTACTTACATTGAAGTTTGTGTACGAAATAAGATGTGAGCTGAAAATCAGCTGATCAATAGTTTTTCTCTCTTGCATGACAAAAAGAACAATTTTTGGGGTTCCCCGTTTTCTTATTAGGTTTACTAAACACATACATAGACATCTACATTCAAAACTTATTGATAAGTTTTTTAGTTTCGATGTTACAGCCATGTACATAAAAATATATACACTGTACGAAATAAGCTGTGAGCCACTGTACATATTTGCATATATATTGTAACAAAAATAGCTTACTTCTCTTGTTGCGCTTTTTTAATTATTTTAATTTCTTTTCTTCTTCTTTCTGTCAATGCAAATCACCATTCACAATAGCAACCAAATGCCAATTTTTAACGGAGTTGCCATGTCGAAATTAGTAAATTCAGCTAAATGCACGAAAAATTTGTGCATTTATTATGGCGTTAATGTGAATTTGGATAAAGCAAATGTATGAGTTAATGTGCATTAAGGCTGTTAATGCAAATTAAGGCTGCCGTCTGTCTAGCCTATAATGTTTATCTAGTGTAGTAGTGTGCATATGCAATAAAAAGCAACAATTCTCATTATAATCTGCCGTATTATTTTAATAACATAAAACGAAATAAAAAATATTTATCTAATTTACAATAAATTTTACAAGTCTTAACAAATGAAGTGTTTATAGATTTTTAGTTAACATGCCATACAATTCTTAATTTTAGAAAATTGTGCAAGTAAAGTAAATATATAGTGCTAATTTCTTCATTTGTAGTTGATATCGTATTTGTACACATTTATTTTATGTTAATCGTTTTTTTTTTTGTATATAAAGTTGTGTATCATGAAATAGATTTTAAAAAATCACTTGTCTTAGCCTCATCTGAAACGCATAATAAACCCAGAAATCTCTAAAAATTGCCATGCCTTCGAAGTTTCATATTAAGCTCCCTGTGGAAGTTTTCTGCGTTGTTGCTTGTTCGAATCAGATCATTGTACACTGAGAAATTAGTTATTTTTTTCTTAAGAATTCAAGAAATATTATTACTGAAATACTTAAAATAAACTGTAATATTGTTCATATACTTTGTTTGAGGGAGGCTTTATTTTTCATGTGTTAAATTTTCGGTTATATCTTTATTTCACTTTTCCCATAAATATAAAGCCTTATAGCTCTATTTCTCAATGTGATGTGAAATAAAGCCATATGGAGTTATTTCATATGTCCTTAAAACACCGCATCGTCTAAAGCTAACTCTAAAAATAAAGCAGTAATAGGGAAATGAAATTTTAATTCAGGGTTAATATCTACCCATATACCAGGTGTACAAGCTTAAATCAGCTGTATTTCGGTAAAAAAAAAACCATGGCTCGTAAACGTATGGAAATGGCTTGTTGAGTAATACCTAACTGTTCGACAAGCATTTTTTGCGGTTGGGTGTCGTCCTCATCCAAAAGAGCCTGTAAGTCATGGTCCTCAACCTTTCTGGGTCTATTTTCACGCTTCTTGTCACTCAAGTCAAAATGGCCATCTTTGAACAGACGAAACCAGTCTCTGCAAGTGGTTTCCGATAGCGCACTGTCACCATAGGCCTCCACAAGCATTCGATGCGACTCAGCAGCAGATTTCTTCAAATTGAAGCAAAAGAGTAGAGCTTCCTGCATATGCTCTTTGTCTGGCACGAAACTAGACATGATTATACGAGAAAAAATGTATGTTGTTGTATGAAATCACTGATGATGTTTACTAATTGATGTAAACAGGTGTCGAACTCATAAAAAAAAGGATGCACAGTCGATAATAGTTCAATATGCTCACTAACGCCATCTACGAGCAAACAGCGGATTTAAGCGTGTACACGTGGTATGTAAGACTATTAAAACCAGTTTATATAGTAGGCTATGCTGTTTTTACGGGGCCTGAAGCTCAGCATTAGCTCCTCGCGAAAAATGAACCACGAGCTATTCAGGGAAGTAATATTTTCGAATACATCCAATAGATTCAGCAATTGTCAAATGACATGCAAGATGTCATTCGTCCGACAATAGAAAGCAGTGCATTCTGTTTTCATTCCTAAAAAATTTTATTATGTATAATATCGGAATAAAGTTAGCCATCGAGAAATGAACCACTTGCAAAACTTCGCGAATTTCATATGCCTAAACATGAAGTAATAAATTTTGGTTGTGATGCTTTTTCCACAATGATAAGGTGGAAATTTAAACTTACAGAGCTTTCTTGCATACACGGACGACGAATTAATAACAATACTCATCTAATAAGATTAAATCAATCGCAGATAAATATACACAGAAGAAATTATTACAAGTAATATGCGTCCGGATATGTATGTATCGAAGCAGGAAGCCGAGAGTGTTACAAAAAACTTCAATCTCGTCAAGGATTAGTGTAACACATTAATATTAAATATAGCTTCCTTTTTTTATAGCTTCCTATTGGGAGATATTAACCCTTAATGTAAATTTAATTTCGTTATAGGTTAGATTAGGTTATTGTGGCTGGCCTCTCTCTGAGAGGACACACTTAGGCCAAAAAGGCCCATTATGATACCACCGAGCTTCTCTTCCAATACGGTTGTGCGTATTAAATTTGGATAGCATTAGTGGGTACCGTACGAAAGAAAAAATTTTTTCGATATTAAATTTGTTAGGCTTCAACCGGGGGTTGAACCCACGACCTACACATCAGAAGGCGAACATACTAACCACTGAGCTACGACACCCATTTGGAAATTAACTAGTGTATACATACAAATTATTGCACAGCAAATTAAAATTTTTTTTTTACATTTAACATTTAACATTATTATTTATAATTATCATGTTCCTAGTGCATCAAAGAAACATGTTACAAAGCGAAATGTAAACAAAAGTAAATATGTATATATGTATGCACGTACGTATACCCAGTGGTGCTTTCAGGCCTGAAATAAGTCAATACATCCAGCCTGAACAGTAAGGCTTATGCCATTGCACCTGCAATACTAACTGATTTCCTTTTATTTGAGAAATTTCATACTGAAATATGACATAAGATTAGGCAATATTTCAGGCCTTTCAGGTATTAGGAAAATTGGTTTTTATTTTTATTGTTTTATTATTTCATTTATATTAACAAAAAAAAAGTATAAAAATATTTTAGCAAACTCATGTGATGTAATTAATACTTAAATAATAACTTATAAATCCTATTCATATCTTTTTCTAATTCTTATATTACTTGCCTCTTATTTTCTTAGTCTTTATTCTTCCTTTTCTTTCCCACTGAGTTCGTTTTTTGGGTCTTGGTTTTGACCAGTGTAAAGGCACAGCGCAACTCGTTTTTAAAACCGTCTAACGTTGATTGTGAGGACTTATTACAAATTATTATTTTACCTTTGGATTTGGTGTTTCAGAGGTAAAAGCACTGAAACACTAAATTTGTTTGCGGCCCCCAAATGCTTTGTTTGGAAATTTAAAACCGTAACTTGAGAAATATTAAAATATATATTAAAATATGTGGGTGCCGTAGCTCAGTGGTTAGTGTGTTCGCCTTCTGACCTGTAGGTCGTGGTTCAATCCCCAGCTGATGCATAACAAATTTAATATCGATAAGATTTTTCTTTCGAATGGTACCCACCTGTCGGCAAGCAATTGGCAATTCTTCCGACAGTAGCAACTTGCCATGAAAAAGCTTCTAAAAGAACTCTGTGACAAAGCTCAGAAAAAGTGATGTCACAAGTGTTCTGCCGTTCGGAACCGGCTACAATAAGTAGGTCCCTTCTAATACTGTCCAAATTTAAGACGCACAACAGTAATGGAAGAGAAAGCTCGGCCAATGAGCCCTTTGGGGCTTTAAGTGCCACATATATATATATATATATATTAAAATAAATATGGAGCTAAAAAAAAAAAAAGTTAGTTATAATTTTAATGTTGATACCGCAGTGGCATCAAAACTGTATCGTTATAAAATTAATAATCAATTTAAATTAATAACAATTTTTCAAAACAAATTCACTTTAAATTTGTAAATCACTTTAAAACATCAACTTCGTGCTTTCTGCCAACAATCTTATTCTTAATGTTTTTTGTTCTTCCATTACTTATCGTGAAATAATGGATTCGCAAACACCACTTCGGTAAGCAAAGCGGAATCCAAAATCATCGTATACAAGAACACTTCACATAAGAGGTATGGTCTGAATTCCTATCTGGAATAAATGCTAAATTACGAAAGAGTCAGCAGCGCTTTGGCGTACGAAGTCTAAAGTTTGACGTTGACCAAAGCGATGATGTACGCCAACTAAAAGCAGAAGCAACATATCTAGTTAAAGCAGTGTATCAGGTATTCAAATCAGTAGTGCAGCCGTCAGCAAAAACAAAGTACCAACGCGTACACAAATTTACTGGTTAGTGATTTATTTACTAGACACCAGGGCACAAGGCGCATAACTGCCGTTTACGGCGAAAGCTATTAAGGTTAATTTATGCAGGAGGACAAGAGATGCAGAATAAGGTAGACATAGATCGCTACACAGACACAAACCATTCGTCAAACTGGATCGAGTTATTTTAGAGCGGCGTGAACTGACTCCAACAGTGGGTTGCCCCATCATTTACATCTCAGCAGCTTGACTATTGATGGAAACCTGGACAATGTGGAGTTCATACTTAACACTGCTGCATCACATTCTATAAACAAAATTTGAGCCATTGATGTAATAAAATTCCGTATATGGTAAAAGGTGAGCTTGCATAAATTCAGGCTATGATTAAGAAATATCCATCGCCAAACACGTCTTCTTTACTAATTTCATTTACGAAAGCAACGCTAAGATGGTTATTACAATTTAAACATCCAAAAGAACAACTAGCGCGTTGCACTGAATGGCTGCAGAGTTATGACTTTACAATCGAGCATCATAAAGGAGGACATCATCATGTCATCATCCTTGGAAAATAGCATGTAAACATTGTTCTCGAGTAGAAAGCAAGAAACACATGTTGACGTACAACTTACATATATCCTGCCAGAGGAATCTTGCGTCCAGATTAGCAAGAAAGGGCATACTGGGCGCAATGGTAAAGCCTTACTTAAAGCACTTACGAGATGTCTATTCAGAGCATGGGAAAGTGATTACGAAGAGATCACTAATAGTCTTCTATTGGTATCAAAAATAAGAACAAAAAATGACTTTATTGGGTTGGATGCCGTACCATGTCGCTGATTAGATTCGGAAGTGTGAAAAATGTGCAATGGCCAAAGATTCAACTAAGAAAAGTCGAAAGAAAATGCACTAATACACTGTGGGTACTCCATTTGAAAGAATTGGTATGAATTGCTATGCATCCACAATCTGATGGCATGGTAGAATGGTTAAACCGTACCTTGGAAGAATATTTGGGAAAGGTCGTAGATGATTACCAAAAAATGGGATGTGCATATACCAAAGTTTCTCATAGCATATGATACGCCATTAAACCAGCAATGGCCTTTGTTGTAAACGAGTCAAGACTGCCAGTTAATTTAAAACTTGGAATCGCAACAGCAACGAGAACAACCAAAGGTTGTTATAGTAGCGAAAACCGAGAACTGTTGGATGACGTAAAGCTGTTTGTCAGAGAGCTATCGCAAATTATAAGTGATAAGAGTCATCCTTGGAATGATTTAAGAGCAAATTCCAAAGGGTTCTATGAAAGAGAGCGTGTAATATTTCTTAATCCACAATGAAAGAAAGGCCTGCCTGCCTGTTGCTTTCGTCTCTGTTTTAGTTATTTTTCAATTTTCATATTGAACAGAGCATTGTTACTTTCATTGTGAATAAGTACTAAAACTATTCTAAATCTGTGTGTGAGAACGACTTCGTACTCTTTCTGCCTAAATCCAAGGCGAATTCATACATATGATGTTAATGAAATGTTGAAAAAATCAAATATGGCTTAAATGCAGAAAAGTCTGCAACAGATGAGTACGAATGAATAACCATTTGCAAGTTTTATATTCGCAATACTTTATTTAGGCGCCCCAAGTCGGAAATGCATTTTATGAGGAAGGTTATTTTTCTGTTTCCAAAATTCTTCTGACAAAAATTTTTGCATAGCCATGCTTCTATTATAACAACATTTTGTGAATTTTGAGTATTTACAATTGTATAGAAATTAGTTATTACACAACTATTTCATCGACAATAATTTTCACTTTTTTAATTCTTTTATTGAATCAAACATTTCCTGCTACTTTTGCTCAAAAAACGAGAAATGTTGGCATGAATTTTTATCGGTATAATCTGTGGAGTAGCATTTTAATCATATTGAGATGTACTGTATTAATTAGTAAGTAATCATTGCACCGAATTAAATGACTCCGTAAATAAAAGCCCTTAATATTTAAACTTATTACCAACTACGAAACCCATCCGTTTTGATTAAAACTTGTAATTATTATAGGGGCAAAAGGACGAATGACGCAGGAGATATTGGGACACGAGTAAAAATATTTCGTAGGAAGGCACATCTCTTTCTTAAACTTTATTTCTCTTTCACCTAAACCAATGTGATCATGTCATGATGAACCATATCATCATTTCAGTTGGTTTTAGTGTCCCAAATATTTTTACGCATTCACATTAGAAGAAAAGCATTATAGGAAAATAATTGGAAAGTACCCTAATAAGCGATTAAGCACAACTTGTGCGTTATTGACATTTTCTCTGCAAGTTCTAGGGCAAAAAAGAAATCGTGATGCGCAATGAAGTAATACATTTACAACTAAAATGCCTGCTTATAACAGGAATTGACAATATTCGGTTATTCAGTGATATGTATCTAAAAACAATATGTTAATCTATTTACAATTACTCTCTTTATGTATTATTGCTATTTTTCAACTTTTACATCGCATTGAATTTCGTATGTATATACATTTGCTACTTATGTACATTATATATATATATATATATATATATATATATATATATATATATATATATATATATATATATATATATATATATATATATATATATATATATATCAAATATATATCAAATAAAAAAAAAAACTTTTTAACCGTAATAATAAAATACATTCAGTCTGTTGTTAAGCTCGAACAGAGATTCACGTTCTTTAGAACATAACATACAGTGTAATATTTCTTCAAATCCCCTCAGCAACGTATTAACTCTGAAGGAATATATTTCTTGAAAGGTTCAAAATTATCAGAAATATCTTTTCTTATTCACTGCTGATGTGATAATGTATCTTATTTTTTATTGACGATACGATTTTACGAAGTCTGTTTTAAAACATTAATTGCGGAAAAGAATAAAATGAAAGAATTTTTTGGCTTGTAAGAAACTAAAATTATACATTTCTTTTTATCAAAATTCGGCAATGTTGAGTTTTATTGAGGAAAAATATACATGAGTTACTTAGCAATTAGCAAGTTACTGCCAATTATCACCTATGCATCCTTGGTGTGGTGGCCGAAGGTAAATCAAACAAAAGCTTAGAGGAATAGCGATATGATCCCAAAAGGGTACTTACACTTATGGTACACTGATGGATCTAAGATGGAAGATGGCTGTGCGGGGGATGGAATTGTTGGACCAAGATTTTGGAAAGCAATCGCAATGGGGAGAACAGCTTCATTTTTCAGGCTGAGATCCATGCCTTAGAGGTATGTTCGAGAGAATGCATACGCAGGGGCACCCGTGGTACCAAAATATGCATCCAAAACGCCGTATCACAAATTTTTCTTTGGTACCTTCGTTCTCATTTAATCTTTTGCCCACGACTCTACAAATATTGTGTGAAGCTGCTCCACATAATCTCTACGGCTTAATAATTTCGTGACTAAAGATATTATGACTGTAAATCAAATAACTGGTTATAAACGATTAGTTTTACTTGAATACGACGTAACACTGCACATTTGAACGAAAGTGTCTACGCCTCCTTTAGTGCTGTTGTAGAACTGGATTCTACAAGGTCTTTTATTTTCAGCATTTAGAGATCTAAGCCAAGAAATTATTCATCTTATATATATATATATATAAATATATATGAATCCATTAGCGGGTGCATCACATATAATTGCTCTTACGCGGAGAAGAATAATTTTAATTTCCAGGTCTCACACATTTCTTATTAAAATGTTTAATTAAATAACTAGTTTGCACAAAAATTCATTAATATCAGAAGGTTTAGTTGTACCTATGTAAATACCTACTGGAATTTGGACACTGTAGACACGTTCGTTCGTTTTTAATTAAAATTTGCCAAAATTGCGTTCTAGAGATTTTGAATAAGGGGAGTCCGACGATGCTAATATAATTAGAAATTCTTAAGCGGACAAGATCTTTTTTTAATTTTGTTTAATGCTATATTAGATCCTACCTCATCCGATTTCAACAGAATGTAATGGGCACATATCCAACATATGTTTCGCTATTTCGTTCTCCTCCCTGCAGTGTCGTCAGGTTTCATCCGATAATATTTCCAGTTTCGTTCGTTGATAATTCAGCATACAATAGGATAATACAATCTTCAAATAGTTTTAGAATTACGTCCCTAAAAGTAACTTGGAATGGGACAAACCTGGTAGGTTTTTCCAGTATGATTGTCTCTCTGATTCTTCTTTCTTCTTAATAAGTATTGACAAGGCTCCCTTACCCAGACCACAGAAGAGTTCTGGGCGTACAAAGGTTGTTGTCGCGCCCTTCCTGGAGACCCTATCTGCCAACTCGTTACCTTCAACTCCAATGTATCCCGGAACCCAAAGGATCCACACCTGATTACATTCACCAAGTTAATTCAGCTTGTCAAGACAGCCCAACACAAGTTTTGATTTCACCTGGTTACAGTTGAGTGCCTTGATAGCTGCCTGGCTGTCCATCGAGATTGCAATCCTTCGATTCCGGTATTCAGGTATGATGTTGAAGTGGACACACCTATAATCTTTCGCTTGAAAGCAGTCATTTTTAGGATAGCCCTCTTCGCTTGGGACTGACTGTAGATGTGGAGAGCCGTAAGTTTTAAGAGAACTTCCAATGACACTGTTGTACATGTTCGTATAGCTTCTGTTATACATACACTTGCTAGTCTTTTAACCCTGCCAAATATACTGGTAACAGTCTAAAGCTTTGCGCAATTGTCCCAAACGACAGCTCCGTTAGATATCATGAGTGTAACGATTACAGTGTAGATCCATCTCAATAGCTTCGGTGTACAATCCCAAATTTTCTGTGCTATGGATTTAAAAGTCGGAATTGTTCTCGTGGTCTTCTTCACCACATTTTCTATATAAGTCTTCCATCATAAAAGCTGGTCTAATCCTACTCCCAGGAATTTTACTTCTTTCTGTGGTTCAGTCTCTATTCCGTCTAAACTGATGAATTTAGAATTCCTAAAATTATACTTTCTAGTGAATGGAACCAGACCCAATTTGCTGCACCATCTTTTTGTTAGTTTTCGCCGTAGCAAGACTCTTTCACACTTTTCACATACATATTATGACTATATCGTCAGCATAACCCTGAAATTTTAACCCAGAATTTTCTAGTTCTACAAGTAGGTGATCCACTACTATAACGGTGATAACACTCTCCCTTGTGGACATCCTCGTAGTGTGTTTGCTATAATGTTTCCTAATTTTAATACTTTCAACATGAAAGATGTTAGGCAAATTGGCCTGAAGGATTTCGGATGAAGTTTTCTAGATTAACCTTGATTTAGTGAAAAAGAAACTTGCTTTCATTCATTCAAAGAAGCGTTCGTGAGATATTCGCGAAAAACTAAAAACTGCGCCTACCTCCACACTTTGAGCACGAAAATATAAAGACATCGAACTGACCCCAATAGATGAGGTCAGTTTTGCATGAAAATAAATCCATATGGAAGTGGACGTAATCAAGAGAAAAGCAGGTCTACCTCTTATATAAGGATATTTTATCGTATACATGTTTTCACATTTACAGTTAGAAAATAAGAAGTCCTGCATAAAAAAAGCAATATGTGGAACTTATAAGCCCCGAAGGGCTCTTTGGCCTAGCTTTTCTTCCAGTAGTCTTGTGCGTGTTAAATTATGGACAGTATTAGAATGGACCTACTTATTTTAGCCGGTTTCGAACGACAAAACCACACACAGAATTTTTTTATAAGCTTTTCCATGGTAAATTGTTACTGCCGGCGAATTCCCAATTGCTTGCCGAAAGGCCAACGCACTAACTACTGAGCTACGGCATCTTTCATTTCACCCTGAAGTGTTGTCTCCTTCGTCCACTACCATAAGGGGGTATACAGCTTCAAATGCTTTGCTCATAGGTGAGCTGATAGTCCTCACCTGGTACTCTACATCTGCAATTGTTCTTGATTTCTTAAACCTCCCTGGTAATAGTTTCTCAAGAACTTCACAGTACTTTGTACAATCCATTCGTTTCGATATCCTTACCAATCTACGGTTCTTCTATGTTTTATATCGGACAGAATCCGACATGGTTAGTCTATCCATAACCCTTCAATTCAAAACCATGTCCGATATTTTGACATTCGCCATGGTAATGGCAATGACCCTCACGACGACGTGCGTTTACAAGAATTAGGTTCTGTTCCCCTGTTGGTAATTTGCTGACCAAATCTTTCTACAAACACGAGTAGATACTCTCCTTTGTAGTTGTCATTGCTACTGCCTCACACAAAACTTTGCGCATTGACTTCGCAGCCTAAGATCAGACCAACACTCTTATCATCTCAGAATCTCAACAGAACTTCACTTCTCGTGGAGGTGGTTCCCCTGGAGAATCGTATCGAGGGTATGCTGATGCGACATTAAATGTACTCGCACCGTCACCTATTCTCACTACTGTAAGATCCGGTAAACACAAGTTAGATATTAGAATCGAACGCATCCCCTGTCTAATAGCCTAGACAGACGGCAGCGTTAATCCAGATTACCGGCGCACTTAATAAGAATAAAATATTAACCTGACAGACGGCAGTATTGCGGATTAACTAAACGGCTGATAGCTGTTCTATTACGTCTGCTCACTTACATTGCTAATACTATCAATTTCTGTCATCTGTCACTCTCGATAGGAGAAAACCTTCAAGAAATACGACAAAGATTTTGGCCTTCGGCACTTCTGCATCGTCCACAACCTCTAAATTGGCTCCCTCCCATGGCTTCAGGGCTGGTACCATCTCTTTAAACCGGGCCACAGTTCGTCGTCCAGACAGTTAATGGTTAACCATCCGGGCTTAAAACCATAGCCTGCAAAGTGTGGCTTCACCAGGCCACCACGGGACTCCTAGACCCTGTCGATGATGCATTTCTGCACCTTGCCAATTTCCTCAGTGGACCATATGCCCTCCGGGAAATTGTTTGGAATAACCCCGACATTCTTAGAGCGGACAGCTTCAGCCAGAGTTGGCTTCGAACAGGGAACGCCCACAGAAGCGATTTGTGGAGCCACTCCTTTAGAAGCTACCACTACCACCGCCTCCATCTCCTCGCAGACCGGCACAGCGGACGCAGACGAAGGTATTGTTGATGGTCTATCAACACTTGGCTTTACCCCCAAGGACCTTGCTGTTTCCAGCGGTATTCCCTTGGCAAGTAAAGTCTTCAGCCTCTTGCGTCCAGCATCGGACAGCTTCACCCTGTCGGTTTTGGAGGACGCGTTCCTTCTCACGGGTGATGTGAGGTCCAGCCGACTCCTGGCTAAGTTGGATGTCCATCCTTTCAAGACTGTCGGAAGAAGGGCCGCTGCCCACCCCCCCCCCTCCCCCCGTTCGGATCCGGCTAAAATAAGTAGGTCCCTTCTAATACTGTCCAAAATTTAATACGCACAACAGCAATGGAATAGAAGCTCGGCCAATGAGCCCTTCGGGGATTTTAGTGCCACATATATACATATATATATATATATATATATATATATATATGTATATATATATATATATATATATATATATATATATATGTATATATATATATATATATATATATATATATATATATATATATATATATATTGCAAACTCGTATTCGTGTTACAAATACCAAATATATTAAAATATAATAATAAAAAAATTATAAAATGAAAATATAAAAATAATAACAATAAAGAAAAAAAGCAATATTATTATTTATTATTATATAAGTTACAAAACTGTACATAAAGAACATATTCTTATTTAGTACATTACATTTAAAGAACAATTGCAATAAAAATCTTACATACTAATGAAGTAATAATTAATATATAAATCCATGTTGCGATCCGGGATCGAACCGTATGCCGATACGTATAAGTAAGTTTGTATATTTGCTTATGCTATCCTTTGATTCAAAAGCCTGTAAAAGTATGGACAAATATACCTAAACACATGGAACCAGCATTAAGATTCTTGTGTCGATATAGCGATCTATATAATTCAATGTTTAGAAAAGATTTTATGTATATGTTGACCGCGGCTGCGCCTCAAATGGTTCATACGCTGGATCCAATTATGGCATACTCTCTCCAACATATGGGCCTGTATCTCATGAATAAATGAATATTGGCGCTTGTCGCTATAGACATGAGCTTTAATATAGCCCCACAAAAAATAGTCTAAAGGCGTTAAATCGCACGGACTAGGCTGCCAATTGACCGGCCCCAAACCTGAAATAACCGTTTACTGAACTTGTCTCTCAACTAGGCCAGTTTTTCGCGTGCTGTGTGGCATGTGGCCCCGTCATATTGAAACCACATGTCAGCCATATCCAGCTCTTCCATTTTTGGCAAAAAAAAAGTTTGTAATCATCGCAGAGTAGCACTCACCATTCACAGTAACGTTCCTGAATTTATCGTCTTTGAAAAAGCATGGTCCAATGATGCCACCGGCCCACAATCCACACCACACAGTGCCTTTTTAGGGATGGGTTGGCAGTTATTGCAATACTTCTGGCTGCTTTTCACACCAAATATGGCAATTTTGATTGGTCACGTATCCATTCAACCAGAAATGAACTACGTCGCTGAACACAGTTTTCCAAAAAAAGTGAATCTTCATCCAACTTCGCCAGTGCCGATTCACCACAAGTTAACCGTTGTGGTAGGTCGTATGCGATACAGCTGCGATATATTCCTCTGTCTGCACTCTACGTATGCGTGTTGGTGGTTTAATGTCCAATAATGTAAATTTGGTGCGAAATTTAGTCACAAGATAACGAATAGCCGCCTCAGAAGGTCGCCCAAACTGACCACAAAATGGAAGAATTGCACTAAACTGAACACAGTGAAGTAGAAATCGAGCATCCAATATATTGTTACTTACTTACTTATGTGGCCATAACAACCGAATATCGATTTAGGCCGAAAATAACATGCTTCTCCAGCTATCTCTGTTTTTCGCTAGCTGGCGCCAGTTAGAAATTCCAAGCGCCGTTAGGTTCTCCAGTATTCGGTCTTTCCACCGGAGTTTTGTTCCGAATATAACACCTTCTTAGCTGGAGCGTGTTCTTCCATTCGCTCGACATGACCTAGCCAGCGCAGCCGCTAGATTTTAATGCGCTTTACTATGTCAATATCGGCATACAGCTCGTACAGCACCTGGTTGTACCTTATTCGGTACTCGCCACCAACGCAAATAGGTCCAAAGATCCTGCGTAGGACTTTTCTCTCGAAAACTCCAAGCATTCGCTCATCCGAGGTGGAAATTGTCCAGGCTTCAGCGCCATATGTTAGGACAGGCATGATGAGAGACTTGTAGAGTGTAGTTTTCGTTCTTTGAGAGAGGGCTCGACTTCTCAGTTGCTTACTCAGCCCAAAGTAACACCTGTTAGCAAGAGTTATCCTACGCATGATCTCCAAGCTGACGTCATTACTGCTGTTAATGCTGGTTCCAAGATAGACAAAGTCCCTTACTACTTCAAAAGCATAGTTGTCAACAGTGACGTGCTGTCCAAGACGCCGGGACTCTTGATTTGTTGGCACTAGATACTTCGTCTTGCTCTCGTTCACCGTGAGACCCATCCGACGCGACTCTCTTTCCAACTCTGAGAATCGGCATACGCAACATCATGACACTTTTGTTGAAGATAGTGCCATTATGTCGCAGCAGCTCGTATTATTTTCTCCATAATAAGATTGAAGAAGTCGCACGGTAACGAATCACCTTGTCTGAAACCCCGTTCGGTATTAAACGGTGTGGAGAGGTCCTTCCCAATTTTCACTGCACAACGGGAGTTATGCAGTGTCACTCTACAAAGTCGAATGAGCTTTGCAGGAATGCAGGTTTTTCTTGGGTCTTCTCCAGGATTTGGCGCAGTGTGAAAATCTGGTCGATGGTGGATTTACCAGGTCTGAAGCCACACTGATACGGTCCAATCAGGTTGCTGAGCATAGGCTTCAACCTTTCACACAGTACGCTCGTTAGAACCTTGTATGCGATGCTCAGGAGACTTATTCCACGGTAGTTGGCGCAAATTGTGGGGTCTCCTTTTTTATGTACAGGACAGAGAACACTGAGCCTCCAATCATCAGGCATGCTTTCATCGAACCATATTCTGCGTATGAGCTGGTGCAGCTCATCGCCTCCGGTCTTAAACAATTCGGCAGGCAGGCAGGCCATCAGCACCTGCAGCTTTGTTGTTCTTCAGCCTTAAAATGGCCGTTTCAACCTCGTCATAGTCGGGTGGTGGAACATCAACACCATCATCTCTAATTGGGGTTATCGGGCAATCTCCTCCACTGGCGGAATTGTTCGTAGCATCGCCATTCAGTAACGTGGAGAAGTGTTCCCTCCATAGGCTCAGTACACTCTGGACATCTGTAACCAGATTCCCATTTCCATCACGACAAAAAGAGGCTCCGGGATTTAAACCTCCACTCAGGCGCTTGATCTTTTCGAAGAATTTTCGAGTCTCATTCTTGTCGGTACACATCTCTATCTCCTCACACTCGCGTCTTTCTTGTTTTCTTTTGTTGCGCCTGAAAAGACGTCTCTCTGCTCCTTAACAGCTCGCGTTGCGCCTGCTCGCAGGGTTTTTCTGTAGGCGGCGTCTTTCTCTGCGGTAGCGTCGCGACACTCCTGATCATACCACTCATTCCTCAGAGGCCGGTAGTAACCGATTACCTCCTCGGCAGCAGTAGTCATGGAGTGGGATATATGTGTCCACCGTGCGCATGTATCATCAAGTGGGGGAGTGTTCTGCATAAGCAGATCCGATAGTCGAGTGGAAAATGCATCTGCTGTCTCTGGTGATCGCAGCTTACTGACGTCGAGCTTTCTCTGTGTGGGACTTCTCTTGTTATTTGCGACACATAGGCGTGTGCGCACCTTAGCTGCAACAAGGTAGTGGTCCGAGTCGATGTTGGCACCACGGATCGATTTCACGTCCATCACACTGGAAGCATGCCTTCCGTCAATCACCACATGATCAATTTGGTTTCTTGTACGTTGATCTGGAGACAGCCATGTCGCTTTGTGGATGTCGAGATGCTGGAATCTGGTACCACCAATTACCATGTTTCGTGCTGCGGCGAAGTCGATCAGCCTCATTCCGTTATCGGAGGTGTTTTGGTGGAGGCTTAATTTTGGACAGTTGGACCAAAGGTACCTTCCTTGCCCACCCTGGCATTAAAGCCGCCAAGCACGATTTTGATATCGTGGCGGGGGCAGCGGTCATAAGCTTCTTCGAGACGCTGAAAGAAGCTCTCCTTGGTCACATTGTCCTTCTCATCCGTCGGAGCGTGGGCACATATAAGGCTGATGTTGAAGAATTTTGCCTTGATGCGGATTGTGGCCAGCCGTTCGTTCACAGGCGTGAACTGTGAGACAAGATGTCGTAGTCTCTTGCTGACTAAAAATCCACATCCTAATTCGTGCCTTTCAGCATGGCAACTGTAGTAGATGTCACAGAACGCTCTTTTGGAGCAGCCCTGTCCCGTCCATCGAATTTCCTGGAGAGCGGTGATGTCAGCTCTGTATTTCTCGAGGACATCAACCAGCTGGATAGAGGCACCCTCCCTATAAAGGGACCGGACATTCCAGGTACATATCCGTAAATCGTTGTCCTTTTTTCGTTTGCGGGGGTCATCAACAAAAGCGGTAGTCCTTATCCGAGGCATATCTGTTTTTTTCATTGGGGGGGATTTTTATGTGGCGGGTCCCAAACCCAACGCACAACCTCTAACCGAGGAGATTTTCGACACTCACTTCAGCCGCCTCCCAGCGGGTGCCAGGAAGACTTTGCCCGGTGGCCGCCACATGAAGGGCCCCCATTAATAATAATGAAAGCGCCATCACATAGTAAGCAGAGCAAGCTATATGACTACCCCTCATTAACAAATAAAGGTATCATCACATAGCGCTCAGATCAAACTACATGACAGCCAGTGAGTTGACTTGCGATGAGTTCAACAAGGATTGCGCTAGCCCCACCCGGTTGAGGCAGTTAGACACGTTACCTTGCGACAACACCACCAGACCACCAATATATTGTTACGTTTTTATTTTGTGAACGTTTGATTCCATTTAAATCAACCTTGTTCGATCACTGGATTCTATCAATAATAATTGCAACACTTATTTTGTACAACTATATACAGCAACAATTTATTTAATAAACTCTATTTACAATCAACTATTTACAATAACTCTTTAATGTATTGGCAACTTTTGCCTCTGATACTGTATCGATGTTTACGCGATCGATTTCGCGATTCAATTGATTTCATTTGTGAAAAACTGGCCCTATTTATATTCTGTGGCAATACTCCAGAATCTCCCTTTATCGTAGTCGAGATTCTTCTCTTTCTTTCTCGTTGGCTTATTCTGGTTATCGCCTATTTATTTTTGTTGACATTCGTTTCGATGCTGCCAATATTCGTGCTATTCACAATTAGTGATGAGGTACCAACCATCGATACTTTTTATAATATTATACAGCTGTATAATATTATAAAAATATTATACGACATAGAAATGCCAACAATAAGCGAAGAATTGATTAAATAAATTGTTGTTGCATATAGTTAGTACAAAATAAGTGTTGCAATTATTATTAACACAATCCAGTGATTGAACAGATTCTAGTTAAAAATAAACATTCACAAAATAAAAACAACAACAATAATGTATTATTAATTTTAAAGTTACTTGCGTTTGTTGATACAGCATTTTGTATGGTCGTCGTTGTTTTTTCATTGTGCGGTTACTGAACAGAAATCGAAAATTAGTACTAATAAAATTAGTATACTCAAGTCATGACCAATAATAACACTACTCGACAGAAAAAAAAGTACATAAAAAGTTTGGACTGAGTTTGGCCACTGAAGAAATTTAAATCCACTTTTTTCGAATTTCATCGCCTATAACTCAGTCAAATTAGCTCTATTAGCCACAAGCGGCACATCGTCTGAAAGACGATAATCACACCTTCCAAAATTATATTATATGGGTAAACTATTGTCGAGATTTTTGCCATAAATTGATATAAGTGTTATTCTTTAGGATTTCGCCTTATATTTTATGAGATTTGAAATCGTGGATTTCGTCGAAATCTCATCGAAATTTCAATTTTAACAAAACGAACAAACCTTTTTATACTAAAAATTACAACCCTGAACCTGAAAATGACAAATGTATTAAAATTTCGTTTGAATAATATTGCTACTGGTGGAACTGTGGGCGGAGAAAATTCAGGACCTACGTGGCCTCATAAGAATGGATATGTTTTTCAAAAAATGTCTTTGGCATTACTTGGAAAACGAATACAGTACACCGCTAAGGAAATTAAAATAAAACTCCACAACTTCTCCAACAAATACAGGTAACATACGTATGAACATTTTAAAATAAAAATCTAATTGGCTTCTCTTTCAGAAAAGAAAAAAAGTTGATTGGCCTATCCGGTGGCTCACAATCTGGATGGGGTTTATATAACAAAATACATCAAACTTTGGGCAATTTTAAAATTAATAATGTTGAGCTATTGGCGGAGGGCAGCAATTCTCAAAGTAAGAATACATTTGATTCCAAGTATATATTCCATATCAACGCTTTATTTTCATACACATTTCATTTATAGACATTTCATGTAAAGCTAATTCTGTTCCAAATGTTGGTATTTTGTAATCTCAAGACGATATACAAGAGTCCACTTCAATGTCATTCCCCAACGAAAGTTGCGCGTTTGGTGAAGAGCCATGCACTTCAGCTTCTGCAACGAAACCAAAGAAAAGAAAAGTGTAAGTTAGTACGACGGAAAAGCTTATTAAAGTACTTCAAGACACTGGCGAAGAAATAAAACAAGGCAAGATATATGAAACTCAAATTAACATTTTTTACAAGTTGAAAAGGAGAGAAATGTACTTTTGCAAAAACATATTGAAAATTCTGAACCGCATAAGCAATGAAATTATAAAATTTTTAAATAGATAAACATAAAACATATATACATATAGCGTTAATTACGTATGAGATATTAACAGATGGAATTTCTTATTGTTTCAGATTCGATGTTTGTATCGTTTATCCTTGAGGCGTACTCTGGTTGTTCTCGGTTTAAGATTTCAATTTGCTATAGCCAATGAGTGTTAATGGTTTCATCGGGGACATTTTAAAAATTGCGTAAAACACAACAAGCTTTTATTATTAATGTTGTGTTGTGTATAGCATTGTCTAGCCCTTTGCCAATTCTCTGAAATCTCGCTTCTAGGTGTCCGAAAGCATTCTCTGCAACACTTCGACACTTTGATAAAGTTTTATTAAAACAATTTTCTGCTGGGGACGCAGTTGTATTGTATGGATAAGGCTTCATCATAATTTCAAAAAATTTAAACGCTAAATCTCCAATCAATACAACTGGGACACTAACATTCAAAATATTTATAGACTATTCGCTGAATATTGGACTTTGTTGTTGATACTTTACTGCCGAAAAGATGGGAATCATTACAGCGACCAGGACTGCGGACATTAATGTAGAGGAATCTGTATCTAATTTGAAAAGAGGTTAAATATTGTACGTTTGTGTCCTTCATTTATTTTTTACCTATAATCGACTACAGCTAAAAGGACTGTAGGATTGTAGAATACCAACCCTTATAGTTGTAGTAATCTATTGCATCATCAGCACGCGGTTTCACTTCGATGTGGCAGCCATCTAAATATTAAAAGTAATATCAGAAATGTATGTTTATGTAATTTCCAAATGGAAGCATAGCATTTACCGATAGCACCAAAATGCTGAGGAAATTCTAATCCTTTGAAGCCATTAACATTTTCTTCAATTAACGTTTGAGTCTTATAAGAATTGAGGTAGACCGGTTGTAATACCTTTCATACTTCCTAGCAAAACATTTTAACAACCATGCACACCGTCGCTTTACTAACACCGAATAAATTCGCGACACTGCGGTATTCAGCTGAAGATCCCAAAGCGCATAATGCAATAACCACCCTTTTTTCCAACGGAATGCATTTTCTAAAGTTGCTGTCCATTTTACGAATATATTGGAGCTTATGGCACAACAAATCAAAATTTAAAGAGCTTACTCTAAAATATTCTTTTAAAAATCGTCGTTGTTCAGCGAAACTTCATATTCCCAGAAAGAGCTTGTACGTGTCTATGAAATTATGGTTTACAAAATAAGCTCTCCATTTGAAGTCGCAAAATGGCAAGGAGCTTCCTATTGCGTAGTTGTTTATAGCGATAACATTCCACTGTTAGACACACTTTCAATACTTGAAATTCATTTTGCACTTGTAAATAAGTAATAAATATTTTTTAAATATATTCTGGCATTCTGGCACCTGGTATATAAGTAAGTGAGCGTAACAAACGAAAATAAGTATATAACGCAATAGCGGTCTCAGAAAAAAAATGAAAAATCATTTCATTTGTATGTACATAAGTGGATAACGAATATTTCATTAGACTGGTGCAAACAAAAATTAATAAATTGAAAATTGCGTACAGTTATTTATATACATATAAAGATTCAACCACATTAAATAGCATTTAAATATTGAACATTAAAAATATTTAATATAGACAAATACGTTATACATTAAAAAAATAATATAAAGAAAGTGTCTAATTTAAATAAAATCAAATTAATAAAAGTAAAATGTGTGTGTGAAGTAAGTAATAATATACCCTGCCAGCCACTTCTCCTAAAAATTCAAATACAATCTCACAATTTTGTTGAACTGTCAACAAATTTGTGAAAATTTTACATTAAAGCGATAAAATTGGTAAGTTGGCATAGATTTTATTTAATGTATTTATATTAACAGAAATGAAGCAAGCATATTCGTCATATGCCATACAAGCCATACAATTGCCATACAATTGTTAATTTTGGATACAGACAATAGCTGAAGTAAATTTTGATTTTGTATGAATTTTAGTGCTTTTAATATGTGTAACTTTTGTGTTGAAATGCAACTGGTGGTGAAACCTTCAATGAGTAGGTTCGTTGCAGTCAAAATTATGAATCGGACCAGATGATAAATTCACCAAAGTTAATTGTAATCACGTGTAGTCTTTGTTGCAGTGCCGAGAATATGGTGTCAGCATATTTGGCGAATTGATGGTCTGGAATGTTGTGTTGTATGTGTCAACATTATAAAAATACAGCGTTCGCTAACTTGCATATTCAACATAGTATTATGGGTACAACAAATAAGCCTTAATCTCTGGCTTATTAATAATTTATAAATGCTTTTATTGATTGCTTTATTAATTTTTTTATTTTGAAGATTATTATTATTACTGTTATTCTTTATTTATTTTCTAATTAGAATAATGGTAAACGCGTCATTATATGGATACTTAAATTAAATACAACATATGACAAAGTGATCTAGGTATGTTCACTGAATAAATATACTTTTTATTATATATGAATTCCAAAATACTTAGATATGGGGATCCTAAATTATCCTTAGGTGTCCATTAAGGTGGGCTGTTGAGAATCAACAGACGTGCTTATTAAGTACTGCTATTTTTTTAATACTATGAATTTATTAAATAGTGGGTGCCGTAGCTCAGTGCATCTAAAAGAACTCTGTGACAAAGCTCAAAAAAGTGATGTCGCAAGACTTCTGCCGTTCAGAACCGGTTAAAATAAGTAGGTTCCTTCTAATACTGTCCAAAATTTAACACACACAACAGTAATGGAAGATAAGCTCGGCCAAAGAACCCTTCGGGGCACAGATATGTTCCAAACAACCACTATAACACTTGATGTAAATAATAAAATATCGCTAACTGCATTGTATATTCCTCCACGGAACCAAATTACTTGTGAACAATACAAACAGCTCCTAAACAAGCATAGAAATCTATTCATTATTGGTGGTGATTTTAATGCAAAACACTTGCATTGGGGTTCGAGATTATTTACTACTAAAAGTAGAGAGCTATTGAAGGCTGTGAAACTATATAAACTGGTAAACTAACTTATTGGCCTATCGATGCGCAAAAGATGCCTGATTTAATTGATTTCTTTATTACCCGTCAAGTATCTAACGGCTATTTAAATGTAATAAAAGGGCTTGATTAAAATTCAGAACATTCGCCAGTTTATTTAATACTGAGTGTAAACATTATACGAAAAGAACCACCGCCAAGCCTAACTAATAAATTTACTGATTGGAAATACTTCAAGAGCATTCTGACAAAGCAGTACAAACAAACACAAATGAAAATTGATAAAATAAACGACTTGGATGAAGCAGTTATAAATTTAAAGTTTATGTTTTTGAATTTCTGACAGATGACCGATCAAGAGACTATTCACTTTGGAAATGCACAAAAAAATTGAAACATCAATGTAATTTGTACCAATTGCAAAAAACAACAATGGTTGTGCAAAAAGTAACCAAGAAAAGTCAGAAGTTATTTGCAGAATACCTTACAGATGTATTTACAGATGCATTATTATTATTATTATTATTATTATTATTATTATTATTATTATTACTATTACTAAAAATATACCACAGCTTAGTGCCGGGTTTAGAACTGACGCGTGTCTTTGACATGTGCTATCAGTTCGATTGTGACGATTCCATAAAATTCCTCATTATTCTGCATGTTGATGAAATTACTTGATGCTGTGCTTCTGCTATGGTGTTTTGTGGAAGATCCAGAGTTCTGGCGGCTTGCAGAGTTCTACAACCGAATCAGGAGTCAACAATGGTTGTGACTCGTTCTATGGCGAGGAATAAATTCGACGAACAGAATTTTCTGAAAATACAGAAAATTAGGAGAACAAGAATGCGAAACGTCTCACTGATGAGAAGGATATATTGACGATACTTTGCAACTCCCATGATTCACCTTTAGGAGGGCGTCAGGGTGCTTTGAAAACTAATTTCAGGATTAGAAGACAGAACAGGTGGAAAGATATGAGAAGCCAGATTAAAGAATATGTTAAAAATTGTAAAAAATGTCACACTAACAAGAACTCAAGGCTCACAAAAATGCCAATGATACTGACCGATACACCATCTAAGCCATTTGAAAAGGTTTATATGGATATGGTAGAAATTCTCCAAGAAACCACATCGGGAAACAAGTACATTCTTACTTTTCAAAATGATTTTTCTAATTAAGAAAAATCAGGAAAAGGCAAAGGAAAACGCCAAGAGACAGTATGACAAGAACATACACCCGATAAGTTTTACAGTAGGAGAAAAGGTTTTATTAAAAAATCAAAATAGGAAAAACCAATTTAGTCCCATTTGGACTGGACCCTACGAAATAGTAAACATAAACAGTCCAGTAACAACGACTATACAAATCGGACGAAAATGGAAAAAGTACCACAATAATTTAATAAAACCTTTCCACCAAAATTAGATTAATATTAAATTCCATGATCCAAACCTCTACAAAAAACTCCCTACAATAACATAATACCGAGCAGAGCTGTAAAAGAATTGAATCATTACGGAATTTACTCACCGTTAATTCATTTAAAAGCTGCACCAACGAGGTTGCACTCTTTTGCTTCGAATTCGTTAAAGAATGACAGACGAACCATTCATCATTCTCAAAATCTTAAAATTATCACTCTTTCCCATTCAGTCTCCTCTTAAATTAGAAGGTGTACTGGACAGACCGTTGCACGCTACAGCACGCTGGGAGTCTCCGAATTCACCGTTGGCCATTTCCGCTGACGGTGCTGAAGGAGTGCTGTGAGCTTGCTCTGCCGAGGTGTAAGCTGTGGCGTGTAGCTGAAACCAGCCACTTCGGTCCCTGGTCAGGGAGTGTTCATTGGATGCAGGAGTTGTAGCCTGCATTTCCCCGGGTGAGCGCTGGTCCGTCCGTGTATTCCGGGATCGGTAAAGCGTAGGTCAGGCCTCAGGGAACTGGGGTAGGGGTATACCCGATCCTGACTATTACGGCCCGCCCCTCTGCACACGATGCGCTGGTAAAATTAAAAAGAATGGAACAAAACAAGGAAAACAAAATAACAGAAAATAAAGAAGATCAAGTGGAGGAAAGCGTAGTCGCTTTCAGGAAAAGCTCGTTGGTGTCCAGATCACCAGCAAAGGTTAACACAAGGGTGGCGGAAGTCCAGATGGACTCAAGTGAGAAGGAAAAAAATCCCGATTACTCGACGCCTACCACTGCCAATGGTGCCGGAAGTGCTGTAAGCAGTTCTACGACCAGAAAAGCAGCATGTGCGTCGGATACTCAAACGGTGAAAACCCCTCAGGTGAACGGATCCCCTAGATTGGAGCTAATTCTCAAGATGAGAGTTCTTGAAGAGGATTCCTTTGCGAAATGCAGGAATGTACTCCGAAAGATGAAGCAGGCAATGCAACGACAGAGGAACGTTAGCATGGACGTGAAAGACGGAGTATCCGAACTAAGCGAACTGTTTGACGTAATAGAAGAGCTGGAAGGCGACAGAAGTAGAAAGAGAGAAAGAGCGGGAAGTTAAAGTTTCGCGCTTAACTAATACAAAAGTAGCCGATGATAGTACGCCGTTAACATGCCTTAACAAACGCGTCGCAACAAGCCCTGTTGTTCCCGAATCCGGCAAGAAGACAAGGTCCAAAGAGCCAGAAGGTTGGTTGACAGTAAACCGAAGAAAACCGAGATCTAAAGAACCGAAAACGGTGTGTAGTGGTACTCCAGCACTAAAAGAGGGCGATAAAAAGAAGAAAGTTGTGGTAAATAAGAGCAAACCCAAGACACTGAGGGATCGCCCAGAAGTTGTACTTGTGAAGCCGGCAGAAGGTACCAGTTATTCTTAGAGACCTCCGTCAGAAGGTAAAACAAGAAGAAGCTGAAATCGCAATACGTTGTGTTAAGAAGACAAGAGATGGATCCATACTACTAGAGCTTGCAAAAGGAGGGAAGAAAGAACAGTTCTGAGAAGCAACAAAAAACTCGTTGAAAGACACCGCGACGGTGAAAGATCTCAAAACGAGGGCCACTATCGAGATTCGAGATTTAGATTCGTTCACGGACTCAGAGGAGGTTTCCGCAGCAGTTAGAGAAGCCGTTGAGAAGCCAGAGGAAGAAGTTGGAGTCCGGTTTACAAAAGCAAACAGTAGGGAACAATGTCGTGCGTTTGTGACTTTGTCAGTAGAAGCAGCAAATATCATCCTTAAAACACAGCGCATAAAGATTGGATGGACCAGATGTAGGGTGAAACAGCTGGATGAAATTAAACGCTGTTATAGATGCTTCGGGTCTGGGCACCTCCAAGCAGACTGTAATGGGCCAGATAGGAAAGGCCAGGGGTTATGCATACGTTGCGGAGAAAGCGGACACATGATACGAGATTGCATAAATCCCCCAAAATGCTGTCTCTGCGCACACGAAAATTTTAAGGAGCTAAATCATATACCAGGTACGAGCAAATGTGCGGCTTATAAGAAACCAGCGAAGAGATGATGAAGATACTTCAAGCAAACCTACATAGAAGTAAAACAGCTGATGCACTTTTACCTTAGATAGTCGCAGAACATGAAGTTGATATGGTGATTATCAGTGAGCAATACAAGAAAATTGAAAGCGGAACATGGCTTGAAGATGACGCGTCAACAGCAGCCATTTGGATACCTATAACCAGCAGCATTCAGGTCACTGACAGCGGCAGAGGATCTTGTTACGTATATGTACGTATTAAGAGTGTTACATTGGTGAGCTGTTATCTTACTCCGAGCGATGATATAATGACCTTCCAGGATAAACTGAATGACATCGAAGACAAGGCTCTAGAACTCGAAGGAGCTTTAGTTGTAGCAGGTGATTTTAACTCCCGTGCCCCGGAGTGGGGTATGCCAAAGATGGACGCCCGAGGTCGTAGGGTAGAGGACATGGCTTCAAGGCTTAGCCTTATTGCTATAAACACGGGCACAGCAAGGACGTTTAGACGGCCAGGCTGCGAGAGCACCACACCAGACATAACGTTTGCTACAGAATCAATAGCTGGGAAAATTATTTGCTGGAGGGTACTAGAGGATTTCACGGCCAGTGACCATCAGTACATCTCCTACTCTTATCAGTTTCAAGGCCAAAAAGATGCACCAGTGGATGGCGTCAAAATACCGCGCAAATGGAATGTGGATAGATTGAACAGAGACGTATTGCGGACGGAGTTCAATAGACGAGCAAATATGGTTGACCAAACCCATGCCGCTAGGGAAATAGTTACTCAAACAATGAGCGCGATTAAAAATTCTTGTGATGCTTCCATGCCGAAAACGGGATACAGGCGACACAAATCGGTGTACTGGTGGAATGAAAAAGTTGCAAAACTGAGACGAATCTGCCTGCAGTGTAGACGCATTCTAACAAGGGCCAGACGTAGAGAAAACTTTATTATAGAGCGTGCAGCATACAAGAATGCAAAGGCAGAACTCAAGTCTGCTATTTTCCGCAGCAAAAATGAAAAGTGGGCTGAACTGTGCAAAGACGTAAACAACGATCCCTGGGGACTAGGATACAAAATCGTTATGAAGAAACTAGGTAGCAAAATTGTGACAAATGATATGGATGAAGAAACAATGGAGAATATAGTCTCGACCTTGTTTCCACAACATCCCTTACGGCCGGAGGATCCAGTTAGAGAACCAGGAGAAATTCTGCTTTTCAGCGAAGAATAACTAGAATATGCAGCAAGTACGCTTAAAAATAAGAAGGCACCAGGCCCCGACAAAATCCCAGGAGAAGTATTAAAGGAACTTGTACACCACCAGCCGCAGGTACTGTTAGATATGTACAACGCATGTCTCAAAGAAGGGATATTTCCAGAGGTGTGGAAGAACCAACAACTAATTCTGGTAAGCAAAGGCAAAGGTGACCCAATGACACCAGGTGCATATCGCCCACTCTGTATGCTTGATACAGCTGGGAAATTATTAGAGAACCTTCTTAAACCTCGTATCACAGCTGCAATACAAGCAGCCGGCGGGCTCAGTGACAGACAGCATGGTTTTAGAAAAGGGAGGTCTACCGTGGGAGCGATTCAAGAAGTGGTGGAAGCAGCCTCGATAACAAAAAGAGGTAACCACTATTCTAGACCAGTAGTCTTGCTAGCGACCCTAGATGTTAGAAACGCGTTCAACAGCGTGAAATGGTCGGACGTGATAGAAGCCTTAGAACAACGCTTTCGGATACCTGCATACTTGAGTAGAATGATACGCAGCTATTTATGTGACCGCGTACTCACATACAATACAAACGATGGACCAAAGACGAAAAAAATAACGGCTGGTGCAGCCCAAGGTTCAATCCTCGGTCCAGATCTCTGGAATATAAGTTACGATGAAATACTACGCATAGAAATGCCAGACGACACATTCCTAGTGGGCTTTGCAGATGATATAGCAGCTGTTATAACTGCGAGAAATACAGTAGAAGCACAACGAAAACTCAATCAGGTGATGATACGCACGCAAGAATGGCTAAATTCCCACGGACTTCATTTAGCAACGCAGAAAACTGAACTGCTGCTCATAACGGGGCGTCAAATTCCTTTGGAGGTAGATAAGTACATAAACGACGAACAAATAACTACACAGAAGGTGGTTAAATATCTAGGAGTTAGATTAGACTCCAAGCTCACATATACGGCACAATTGCAGTATGCTACAAACAAAGCAGCTAAAGTTACAGCATCACTAAGCAGACTGATGGCAAACATCGGTGGACCGTTGCCTAGCAAGCGTAAAGCCTTAATGGCGGTAAACTATTGCATCCTACTATATGGATGTAAACTATGGGCCGACACACTCAAAACGGGTTGCAGAAGGAAAATTATATCAGCTGTACAAAGGACTATGGCCCTACGAATAACATGTGCCTATAGCACAGTGTCGTATAGTGCGGTGCTGGCAATAGCGGGTGTAACACCAATTGACCTGCTAGCAGAAGAGCGAAAAAAGTTGTACCTACTAAAAAAATCTGGAGGCTATACACCACAAGCTGAAAAGCAAATAAGAGAGCAGACAATTAATATCTGGCAAGAGAAATGGGAGAACGACACGTATGGCAGATGGACCATAAAAATTAAACCAAGCATATGTGAATGGATTGGGCGAAGACACGGAGAGGTTAATTATTACCTAACCCAGTTGTTATCTGGCCACGGCTATTTCTGTAAATATTTACATAGAATGGGGAAGAGAGCGCATGCCAGATGCGTATACGATGATGCGGAAGAAGACGACGTAGAGCATACTTTATTCAGCTGCGAAAGATGGAGTAATGAAAGGAGCGTATTGGAGCAGCAAATCGGGTTATCGACAGTTGAAAACCTGGTCGAAAAACTGTTACACTGCGAAGAAAACTGGAACGCTATTTCGCGGTATACGGAATGCGTACTCAGAAGAAAGAAGCGGGACCTGGACGCAGGTCAAAACGAGTGAATTCTAATAAAGACTCACTAGGGCCCTACCCCGAAGTAATACTACCGTGGTTCCGGGGTAGGTTCAAAGGTCCTTGATGGAGGGGGAAGTTTTTTAGTGTCTGCGACGACACACTCTGTAATTGTGACGATAGTTACGGGTCAGTGGGTCAGCCATTTTGTTACCTCCTCACCGCAAAAAAAAAAATATATTATTATTATTATTATTATTATTATTACTGTTACTATTATTATTATTATTATTATTATTATTATTATTATTATTATTATTATTGTTATTAATAATATTAATATTTTTAAATAAAATAAAGAATTTAAATTTTTAAATAAAATAAAGAATTTAAAATTTTAAATTGTGTTTGAAAATTTTAAGAATAAATTAAAATGTTTATTAAAAGTGATGCGTGATCACACTTACAAAGGCAAAGTTTTTTCCCAGCGCCTATACAAAGTTACCCACTTTTTAACCACTTTAGAAGGTAATGTTACCCACATATTAACCAGATAATTACCCAGTTCTGGCTGGCAGGGTTTATATATTCAAATCACATGTGTGATGTGAATATATATAAACTTCCTCTTTATCAAAGTTCGGTTTTTGTTTCGGCAATGAGAGCGAGATTATTTACATTGGGTTGATCTTCTGGCTGTTTTGTCATGGAAGCGTTATCTGGATTATTATTGTGGTTATAAGTGAAAGTCGGTTTGGTGTGCTTGTGGGTTGATGCTTTTTTGTTTTATGGAATGTTATGAACAATAGCTTGCAAAGTGGGGTTTGTGTGTACCGCACTGCTATGTGATGCTCTGTGATACTCCTGATGTAAGTGTTTAATGATTGCAGCAATAATGAATACGTAATTTTGGTTCTGTTATTTATCATTTTCTTCTGATATGGATCAAAATCCATTGTCACTGATAAATACAGTAGCTGAAATATTATATTGGTGTTCTGGTTGTGTTTTCGCAAGGTAACGTGTCTAACTAACCGGGTGGAGCTAGCGCAATCCTTGTTGAACTCATCGCAAGTCAACTCACTGGCTGTCATGTAGTTTGATCTGAGCGCTATGTGATGATACCTTTATTTGTTAATGAGGAGTAGTCATATAGCTTGCTCTGCTTACTATGTGATGGCGCTTTCATTATTATTAATGGGGGCCCTCCATGTGGCGGCCACCAGGCAACGTCTTCCTGGCACCACCAAAGGACAACGATTTAAGGATATGCACCTGGAATGTGCGGTCCCTTTATAGGGAGGGTGCCTCTATCCAGCTGGTTGATGTCCTCGAGAAATACAGAGCTGACATCACCGCTCTCCAGGAAATGCGATGGACGGGACAGGGCTGCTCCAAAAGAGCGTCCTGTGACATTTACTACAGTTGCCATGCTGAAAGGCATGAATTAGGATGTGGATTTTTGGTCAGCAAGAGACTACGACATCTTGTCTCACTTTTCACGCCTGTGAACGAACGGCTGGCCACAATCCGCATCAAGGCAAAATTCTTCAACATCAGCCTTATATGTGCCCACGCCCCGACGGATGAGAAGGACAATGTAACCAAGGAGAGCTTCTTTCAGCGCCTCGAAGAAACTTATGACCGCTGCCCCCGCCACGATATCAAAATCGTGCTTGACGACTTTAATGCCAGGGTGGGCAAGGAAGGTACCTTTGGTCCAACTGTCCAAAATTCAGCCTCCACCAGAACACCTCCGATAACGGAATGAGGCTGATCGACTTCGCCGCAGCACGAAACATGGTAATTGGTTGACATCCACAAAGCGACATGGCTGTCCCCAGATCAACGTACAAGAAACCAAATTGATCATGTGGTGATTGACGGAAGGCATGCTTCCAGTGTGATGGACGTGAAATCGATCGGTGGTGCCAACATCGACTCGGATCACTACCTTGTTGCAGCTAAGGTGCGCACACGTTTATGTGTCGCAAATAACAAGCGAAGTCCCACACAGAGAAAGCTCGACGTCAGTAAGCTGCGATCACCAGAGACAGCAGATGCATTTGCCATTCGACTATCTGATCTGCTTATGCAGAACATTCCCCCACTTCATGATACATGCGCACGGTGGACATATATAACCCACTCCATGACTACTGCTGCCGAGGAGGTAATCGGTTACTACCAGCCTCTGAGGAATGAGTGGTATGATCAGGAGTGTCGCGACGCTACCGCAGAGAAAGACGCACCTACAGAAAAACCCTGCGTGAAGACGCAACGCGAGCTGTTAAGGAGCGGTATAGAGAGAAAAGGAGTGCAGAGAGAAAACAAGAAAGACGCGAGTGTGAGGAGGTAGAGATGTGTACCGACAAGAATGAGACTCGAAAATTCTTCGAAAAGATCAAGCGCCTGAGTGGAGGTTTAAATCCCGGAGCCTCTTCTTGTCGTGATGGAAATGGGAATCTGGTTACAGATGTCCAGAGTGTACTGAGCCTATGGAGGGAACACTTCTCCACGTAACTGAATGGCGATGCTACGAACAATTCCGCCAGTGGAGGAGTTTGCTTGATAACCCCAATTACAGATGATGGTGTTGATGTTCCACCACCTGACTATGACGAGGTTGAAACGGCCATTTTAAGGCTGAAGAACAACAAAGCTGCAGGTGCTGATGGCCTGCCTGCCGAGTTATTTAAGACCGGAGGCGATGATCTGCTCACCCGCATGCACCAGCTCAAAGCAGAATATGGTCGGATGAAAGCATGCCTGATGATTGGAGGCTCAGTGTTCTCTGTCCTGTACATAAAAAGGAGACCCCACAATTTGCGCCAACTACCGTGGAATAAGTCTCCTGAGCATCGCATACAAGGTTCTATCGAGCGTACTGTGTGAAAGGTTGAAGCCTATGCTCAGCAACCTGATTGGACCTTATCAGTGTGGCTTCAGACCTGGTAAATCCACCATCGACCAGATTTTCACACTGCGCAAAATCCTGGAGAAGACCCAAGAAAAACAGATCAACACACACCACCTATTTGTTGATTATAAAGCCGCTTTCGACAGTCCGGTAAGGGATTACCTCTACGCAACAATGTCTGAGTTCGGTATTTCGACTTTGTAGAATGACACTGCATAACTCCCGTTGTGCAGTGAAAATTGGAAGGACCTCTCCGCACCGTTTAGAACCGAACGCGGTTTCAGATAAGGTGATTCGTTATCGTGCGACTTCTTCAATCTTATTATAGAGAAAATAATACGAGCTGCTGATCTACGACATAATGGCACTATCTTCAACAAAAGTGTCATGCTATTAGCGTATGCCGACGATATTGACATAATCGGCATGAACACGCGAGCAGTCAGTGCAGCATTCTCAGAGTTGGAAAGAGAGTCGCGTCGGATGGGTCTCACGGTGAACGAGGACAAGACGAAGTAACTAGTGTCAACAAACAAATAGTCCCGGCATCTTGGACAGCACGTCACTGTTGACAACTACGCTTTTGAAGTAGTAAGGGACTTTATCTATCTTGGAACCAGCATTAACAGCAGTAATGACGTCAGCTTGGTGATCATGCGTAGGATAACTCTTGCTAACAGGTGTTACTTTGGGCTGAGTAAGCAATTGAGAAGTCGAGCCCTCTCTCGAAGAACGAAAACTACACTCTACAAGTCTCTCATCATGCCTGTCCTAACATATGGCGCTGAATCCTGGACAATTTCCACCTCCGATGAGCGAATGCTTGGAGTTTTCGAGAGAAAAGTCCTACGCAAGATCTTTGGACCTATTTGCGTTGGTGGCGAGTACCGAATAAGGTACAACCATGAGCTGTACGAGCTGTATGCCGATATTGACATAGTAAAGCGCATCAAAATCCAGCTACTGCGCTGGCTAGGTCATGTCGAGCGAATGGAAGAACACGCTCCAGCTAAGAAGGTGTTATATTCGGAACCCGCTGGAGGCCGACGCAAAAGAGGAAGACCAAACCTCCGGTGGAAAGACCAAGTACTGGAGAACCTGACGGCGCTTGGAATTTCTAACTGGCGCCAGCTAGCGAAGAACAGAGATGGCTGGCGAAGCATGTTATTTTCGGCCTAAATCGATATTCGGTTGTTATGGCCACATAAGTAAGTAAGTAGAAATATTATATTCGGTTGTGGTTGTTGATGTCTCTTTGCTACGTCGAGCTGGCTAAGTACGTCAAAGTTTATGGGTTGTAAATTTTATTGTTTTGTAAGTTTATTATGGGTACACGCTGTACTGGGCCTGCTTTGTTTTCTGCTCTGGGTTTATTTGTTCTTTACTGCCTCAAGGATAGTTTTGTGTCATAACTTTTTTGGTTGTTACTGTTGTTAAAGCTGTTAATGATGCTGCGTTAGCATTTGATTAGCTGAGGTAGAGAAAAAAGTTGCCGGTGAGCTGCGTCCACGTTGGTGTCGTCCGTCTAGCCTTGATGAAAATGATGGATGTTGTTGTTGTTGTTACTGATGATGCTGATGCCGGTTTATAATTTGTTTCTTCGTCGTTAACACACCTTTTCTCGACTAAAATTTCACTGGTTTTAAAGTTTTAGTATATTTATGTAATATTTATTAATATTTTATCAACACAATTATATTTTACAATTTAACACAATTTAAGTTAGCACTATAATACGAAAATTATTAGAAAAAAGAAAGAAAGGTGAGAACCAACCGCGTACTGTTATATGACTTTACATGAGAACGATCAATCAATAATAATCCAAAAGGAAAAAGGTCAATTGGCATAACCAAAAAAAAAAGAAAAACGAAAATAAAGAGAAATTGAGAGAGAGAGAGAGAGGAAAATTAGGGAATGGTGGAAATGAGTGGAGAACTGGCATAATCGGTGATGCCAGATCGCCCACTCACTCCTACTCACCATAACAACGCGCGATGTGTTTTGGCGTAGATATTCCGCCCCCTTGCAGGAATACTACAATATCTACTACCCGGATTGAAATTAAAGAAAAAAAAAAATCAATAATAATCATGATAAATGATAGTAATGACTACAAGATAAAGAGATCAAAAACAAATTCAAATCATATCTTAAATTACTAACAATAGTGGAAGATACAAATAATAAAAAAATTAAAATAATTAAAATAGGAAAAGGAATACCAAAAAAAATCAAAAAAAGAACTTAATTTTAAAAAAATAATAAAAGTAAAAGAATCCGAAAAAAACCAAAAAAAGAATCAATAGTAAGAGAATTCAAAAGCTTAATTAAAAAAAAATAAAAATAATAATAAAACTGCTCTAATTGCTAACGAGGATCTTACAATTATAGAGAAAAAAAATAATAATAGAAAAAAATACATTAAAATAACAAAATTCAAAGCAATTAAAAAAAAGGATAGTAAAAAAAGTTCTTATATAATATATGCCGCTAGGATTCAGAGTCTTTTAAAGATCCACTCTGGTGTTACGGCTGATGAAGTGGAGCTTGGTACGTATTGGCTCATTAATTGTCCATTTGATGGTATAAATGGGGCCATGGGTTGGACGGATTGCTGGATAGAGACAACAATCTGCGGAATCGCTGGTGATGTCGTTGTCTTCGTGCAGGCACATGGTTGCGCTGTGCGCTGGCGAAGGGAAGGAACAAATGCCCTTTCGTTTCTATGCCTTTTTCGCCCTGGCGCTTTTGTCTCCTCGTGAAGCAACGTATGATGCTTCTTTGCACAATGGCGACACCTAGACGATACTCTGCATTAGACGACTTGGTGGCTGTAGGCTAAGCAGCGACGTCTTGCCACAATCTCGTACCTTTTCACCACCGACATCGCGATGAATCGCGATCATGCGTGTAATGGATGGAATCGTGGGCATAACCAGCACTTAGAACGACGTCTTCTATGACGGTCGTTCTCTTCTGCTTCGCTAGGAGTTCGGATTGGACTATAATGAGTCGATCTTCGGCGGTTCGGAGACATTATGGGCTTTTTGAGAAAAAAATCAAAAACAAAAACAAACAAAAAATAGTAGTTGCAGTCATCTTGTATAGTACGCTCAATGAAAGACAAGGAAACAGAAAGGGGAAATGTCGCCGTAAGGGATTAGGGCAGTGCTACAAGTTTAACAACTGGCCTAGTAAAAACGCCTTTGGCGGTTCGAACATCAGCCACTCGCACCCGAGAATCGGATCCTAAATAAGATTCATGAACGCGACCCAAACTCCACTCATTTGGCGGTAAATTCTCATTGCGAATGACAACTTGATCCTCCACACAAATGTCCTTTTGTGGATACTTCCACTTTGTGCGCTCTGTAACTCCATCAGATACTCGTCCTTCCATCGTAGACAGAAGGATTGGTAGATAATTTTGAGTCGTTGCCACCGATTAACAACGCTCAAAGATTGATCGGAGACATCAATCTCAGCGGGCGACAACAACGCCGAACCGATCAAGAAATGAACAGGCGTAAGAGGAGTTATGTGCGATTGTCAGACATAGGGCTCAACGGTCTCGAATTGAAGCATGCTTCGATACTTGATAATAACGTACTGAAGTCCTCCACAGTATACTTCTGACCGTGAGGAAGCTTCTTTAAATGAGCTTTAAAGCTTTTGACGCCTGCTTTCCAGAGACCACCCATGTGCGGAGCACTGACAGGAATATAACGCCATTCTAAATTTTGATGGCTTTGAGAGGCTTCGACAGTGTCACGAACTTAGCGCAGAAATTTTTCTGCTTCAGCTCGTAGAGCTCGAGAGGCGCCAACAAGGGACGTTCCATTGTCCGAAAATATAAGGGCTGGACAGCCACGACGTGAGAAGAAGCGTGAAAATGCTGCGAGGAACGTAGGTGTTGTCATATCGCTTGTTGCCCCTTTGTGATACGACATTCTCGGCCTATATTAGCCTTTATGTCAAAGGGCCCGGCAAAGTCAACACCGGTCGTTGCAAACGGGCGTGAAAGGGCGGTGCGTTGGGGCGGTAATGCGGCCATTATTTGAGTGTACTGCTTTTACTTGTCGAGAAGACAAGGTTTTTAGTTGTGCACCGTTGTTTTTACTAAGTTTTTCAACTTAGGAATCCAAAATTCCATACGTAAGAGGCGCAGAAGCAGTTGGTTGGAGCTGTGAATAGAAATCACATGGACAAACTTTACCAACAATTGGGTAAAGCGTCCAGAATACGGGAGTAGAATGGGAAATCTCTCTCTGTAAGAGAGAGCAGAGGAGTGTGCTAAACGTCCGTTAACGCGCATCACGCCCTGTGAATCCAAAAACGGATTGAGTGTAGTCTTACGGTAAATGAGTGCAATACGAAGTATCTAGTGTCAACAAACAAATGGTCCCGGTGCCTTGGACAGCACTTCTTTGTTGACAACTACATGGCCCAAGTAGTAAATGGCTTTGTCTATCTTGGAACTAGCATTAATATCAGTAATGATGTCAGCTTGAAGATATTTAAAACTCTTACTTTTGCGAAAAGACTCTGATTTTGGCTAAGTAGGAAATAAAGAAGTTCAGTCCTTTACCGCAGAACGAAGGCAACATTCTACAAGTCTCTTATCATACCAGAGAGAGAATACCTCGAGTTTTCGAGAAAAAAGAAGTACGCAAGATCTGTGCGTTGGTGGCAAGTACTGAATAAGGTGAGCCGTTAGCGTTATGAGCTTTATATGCTAATATTGATATAGTAAATTACATTCAAATCCAGCATCTGTGTTGGCGGGGTTAAGTCGAACGAATCATGCCTGTTTATACAAGTTGATATGTTCGTAATTCGCTGCAGCACGGGGAACGAACAACAACAGGTGGAAGGACCAAATACTATAGAATCTGGCTGATGTCAATTAGTGAAGAACATGGACATTCGGCCACGTTTGTGCTTAACACCCACAGACAGCCAACGTCATAAATTTCGTGTGTACATGGGCCATTATTTTTTGTGTAAAAACTGACCGGAATCAAGGAAAGGTTTGATAAATACTATGGAACGTCTGCACCATCATGAAGTCGTTGAAGTAATGAATTCCATCTTAGTCACACCAGCAGAAGTGACGCCGATCGTTCAGGTCGCCTAAACTAGGACTTCACGCCAGAAATTGTCGATAAAACCCATAAAATGATATTGCATTATCGAAAAATTAAAGCGCGGGAAGTGACTGAGGCTGTAGGTATCCTAATTAAACGGGCACTTTACATTTTACATGAATATTTTGATATGAAAAAGCTTTCTACAAGACGGTCGCCCCGTTTCTCACAATTGATAACAAATGCAATCTTGTGACCAAGTGCAAAAGAATGGTTGGAGATGATCAACCACAACCCAAACGAGTTTTTACACCTCTTCATAACCGTGAGTGAAATATGGATCCACATGGACAACACTCCATGCTCTTTCCATGCAATTCACAAGGATTACCTTGTGATTAAAACAATCAGCGGAACGAAGAAAAAAGTGAATTTCCACAATGATAACCCACCGATACACAAGTCCGAATTGCATGAATTAGGTTACGAACTTGTACTCCATCCACCATATTCTACAGGTTCATCCCTTCTGATTATTTCCCGTATCTTGGAGAAATGGTTCAGCGGTAAGAGATTTGTGTCGAATGAAGAACTCATCCATGAAACAAATGCCTACTTTAAGGTTCTTGAGAAAACTTGTTATTGGGAAGGAGTAAGAAATTAGAAAAACACTGGGCTTAATGTATTGAGCTAAAAGGTATATTTGATAAAAATCTATTTCTTGAAAAGAAACTGACTTATCTAGCTGGCATTATAATTTATGAAATAGAGAATTAAAATAATAGAAGTAACTTGTTTGTGGACACTACGGATTTTAATTTCTATGCAGTAACAGTGATCTAATAGTTTTGCAAAATATTGCTTATAAAAATGAATACCGAATATATATAAATAAATTTGATATTTTTAAAAATATTCGCTTGTAATATGAAAAAAAATTTAGACGCCGTCAAGTTCTCCAGTACTTGGTCTTTCCACCGGAAGTTCTGCGTACTTACAAGGTCCTGTTATTATCGAATGTTAAATTTTGAAAAAATTTGAAATCATAGTTTCATTCCAGTTTAGGTACTTACCAAATTGTTGGAAAGAATTATTCTTCATTCCGCTTCATAAAAACAGGACAAAATCTGATGTTTCATGTTATTGAGGTATAGCCTAACTAAATTTTGTTGAATTGTTAAAGCTATTATTGTATTCTAGTTGGTATTCTCGGTCAACACAAGGTCAACTGTTACCGACCGCCTCGAGGTTCCTTAAATTGTATTAACGGTTTTACTGCTGGCTTGCAAAAATATGTTATCTGCACCGTTTTTATGAAAGCTTTTGATGGCGTAAATCACGATTTACTAATACAAAGACTTTATTAAAAGTGTCTCACAAATATTCTTAGATTAAAAAAGATCATATTTAACTAATGGAATGCAAATAGTACTTTTCGTTCCTGTTTTGAAAGTCTAAAATCTGTTCAAAAATTGCTTTTAGTTGCTTTAATTGGAATTCTACAGTAGAACTAGCTCATTATGAATATAGCTTAAAATTGTTGGAATCACTAACACTCAAAAGTAAATGGGTAATGGTAAACCTTTGCTGTGTCATTAACTTGCTTAGTGGCGATACTATACATCCTACTTTGCTAAATAATATCAACTTATTTGTCCATAATCCATCTAGAGAATTTAAGACTATAAAATTAGGTTTTAAATCATGTGATAAAAACTATACAATGTGTAGGGATTTTAACGATAACTACTCTATTATTGACTATTAATTAAGGGGGTCTTCTGCCTTGTTGGTTCAAAAAATTCGATTTTTTTTTTTCAATTTTCCAACCCAGAAGGTGTTAGGAATATACCCTTAAAAGGATATAACTGAAATCTTATTATTTTGAGATTTTCCGAGCCGTCGAAGACAGTTACGCGTGCTCTTATCGCAGCGCTCTTCGCGACCACCTAAAAGCTGGCCCATCGCGTTTTTCTAAAGTTATCTAACGTTCTATCGAATACCTGATGTATCTGTATCTATGTAATCTCTGTTATGCATGATAAATTTTTCGGTCCATTCAGTTTGAAAGAAAATTTAACGTCGGAAACATCCCGCTTGTTATATACATGAATATCTTTAAATGCGATTTCCCAAAAGTTGCGTTTTTGTAACTGGTTGACATGATATCTAGAAAACTAATTGATTAATTGATTGAAATTATATATCAAAATTTGTGAAAAACATGTGGCTATCGTCTGACAGATACGTTTTAGATTTTTTTTATTTAAACAATTTTTACAGATGTTTTTAACCCCGAAAACATTAAAAAAAAAATTTTTTTTTTTTAAAGTTGCCTGTTCTGCGAAATTTTCAAATTTTGAAAATGCCATCTGTCAAACGATAGCCAAGGTGATAAAAAAATTAAATCATTTTGGTTTTTTTGTTTCAGACGATTTTCATGAGCTAAATCGTGTCAACCATTTGTGTATGCATTTTTTGCAAGGGACACTTCAAGGTCAAGTCACGGTCAAATCGAAGACAGTAAATTTTCAGTAAAATTAGTGTTAAATGTATTTAAATAAACAAGTTGAATGCAACAAACCGCACCTCGATTGCGTTTTTAGTTTTCCTATAACTAATATTCAAAAAACAGTGTCAAAAATGAAGCCACAAGGTAGAAGACCCCCTTAACGTTGCAAGCTATAAACAATGTACTGTCCCTATCTATCTATCTATGTAAATAAAATCTTGGTCCGTTGGGCGGGTAAACGGGCCCGTGGGATTCGTCGTTAAAAAGAAGTATTTAAAATGAAATATGTGTCTCCGAGAGAACTTTCTTGAGGTTGTAGCGGGCACAATTGACTTCCGGATTTATTTCCAGCCTTTAGCCTGACAGCTTTTTTGTAAGGTTTGAGAGAATCTTTCCATAACCTCACTTCTATAGCATTAGTTGAATAGTTGTCCCTTTTCCTGAGATCCCACAACTTTTCGTTCTAATATAGTGTTCCTTGCTCCTGTTTACTATACAACGTTTCTTATAGGCAGAATTAAACGCTATCTCTAGATTTCCAATCTTTCGTACAATTCACTTACAGTGTCGACTTTTATTTTTACTTATGTTGAGTTTGTGGGGGTCATCAGCAAAAAGGTAGTCCATTTCCGGGTTATGTTTTGAATTTGTATTTGGGGAGAGTTTTTATGTGGCTGATCCCAAGCCCAATACACAATCTCTAACCGAGGAAAGATTTCGGTACTCACTTTAGTCGCCTCCCAGTGTGTGCCAGAGAGTCCCGGTCCACGTGCAGGATCCCCATTGCAAATGAAGATACTATCACATAGCCTCATTAAAAATGAAGGTGCTGTCACATAGTACGCAGAGCAAACTACATGACGATCAGTGATTTGATTTGTGATGAGGTTGAGACAGTTAGAAACGTTACCTTGCGAAAACACCATCAGACCACCAGAGTGTCTAAAACGATTTTCGGTTGTAATGGCGACATAAGTAAGTTATATTGAGCTTCGCTTCAGTTATACGGTGTCTACGCTAGAATTCGACTCAAGCATACTACACTGGACATTAATGTCTTCATCACCAGGGGTCACATATATGTGACAGCACGTGGCACCTCCGAGATGAATGTGTGAAGCTGGTTTAACTCAATTTCATAATAACTCCATTCGCCGCCGTATGCGAGAGCGGATTGTTAGATGCAGTATGGTCCATAGGAAGGCCTGGCACACGTTTATAACAAGTGGTTGCAAGATTACAGCTACCTGTAAAGTATGAGTGAATATGAGAGGAGAGACGGTGGGCCGTTTGATGGTGAGGCTTGCCTGGAGATGCTGTTGTTGTGGTTGATACGATCGTATCGCAGCTGGTGGCACGCCTTGTTGGTGCTCCGCCGCACAGTGGGATCGTTACATATAAAAATTGGCCATAAATAGTATCATTATAACGACAATTTGTTGTGTTTGCTATTGTGGGCCTTTTTGATCGTTTTTTATATAAAATTAAATGAACACGAGACATAAGGGCTTCCTCAAACACATTGCTCTAAAATTTAACACTGAAACGTGTCTAAGAATAAAACACTACCTTAAATGCCACAAAAAATTTGCCGCACAGAACGAAAGGTATGATATTACCTAGTCAGGTCATAAATATTGGTACACAGAAAAATCGACGCCAAATGAAAACGAATAAATATATTTCAAAACTTTATTTTTACTTTTATTTTTCTTAGAACAACTTATTCGAAATGACTTTCATTTGCCTTCCAGCACGACTTGAGACTATCTGGCCACTCATCGATCGCGAGATGCATTTCATCCATGTCCACTGCACGAACAAGGGCTCGCTTCAACGACTCAATATTTAGGTGACGAGTAGAGCAAGCCAAGGGATTGAGGTCTGGACTACCAGCTGGCCAATCATCCGTTGATATTCCGGAATGTTGTTTCTTAGCCACAGTTGAGTCGTTTTCGGCTTGTGGGCTAGAGCAGAGGCCTCTTTGGATCCTCGGGATAAGTTGGGATACTTCTCTGGATGACCGAACATACACACGATCGTTCTGTTTATTGAACGATTATGCTCTTCACCGTAGCAGTAAACAGAATTTGTCTGTCAGCGTACCGGCTGCGTAACGCTTTCGATTTTCGCTTGCGGCCGTGAGTAGGTGGACAGTATGTCGCTTGTACGCGCTGAGTCCCAAATCTTCATGGACATGGATTTTTGCGAAATTTGCATTTCCCGCGACAAGATTTTCTGTTTTCGAAGCGGTTTTCGGTCAATTCGTTTCTACACGACTTTGATCGCTTTCTGAGTTCTCACAGTGCTTGGACGGCCGGATCTTTGACGGTATCGTACTCTACCAGTATCCTCAAACAACTTCACAGCACGATACACGAAATTGCGAGTGATTCCAAGCGGTCGCAACGTTCGAAAGATATTGCCTTTTACCATGTTGCATTTTAGTAGACCAACTAAAACAATACGATTTTCGATGTCGGCCCATTCCATGAATGTAAACAATTGATGCCAAAAACTTTTGACGTGGAAATGAAGCATAAATATCAACTGCCAAATCGCAGTCAAGATGAAATGGATGCGCCGAATATTGCATTCGTAACGAATGTGTTTAATTGTGTACCAATATTTATGACTTGACTAGGTATTTGGCTGGAATAATGGACTTGTGAAGGGCCATATGGAAAAGGTTGAGATAGAGGATGGGGAGAATTATTTTGGCAGAAGTCAGAGAAGCGGTAGAGCATTGTTCGTTGCGTTTTTTACCCCTTTTGTTTTTGTAAAAATTCGTGAAGAAAATTGTCGATATAGTTATTACAAAAGAAGAATCATTGTTGAGGACATTTTAGCAATTGTTGATACAAAAAAACGACTGATGACGAGCATTACATTTTGGTCGTTCGTGACTTCAACAGCGAGACTGCTATTGTAGCGTATAAGACGGAGATTTTCGGCGGAGCACCAAGCAGCGAAGAAAGTATTCCCTTATCCGAATTCCACGACGGGATTAACGACATCATCAACGAAATAAAATTAATGAAATAAAATAAATGAAATAGAATTTAAATTGACGGCGTTAATGAAGTAAAGTCAAGAATAAAATTAATAAAATTAAAAATTACGGCATAAAAAGAGAAAGTGCAGCACAAATAATTCCGCTCACTCCGAAGCACACGAGATACAGAAAACCAATTTGCGTGCAATAGTCATCGTAAATCGAGTCGTTAGTAGCCGCTAAAATAGGCAAGGGATCAAAAATACGTTTCCACAGAAAATACGATTAGAGAAGATAAATGGCAGCAAGATAATGGATGTTTAGCATAGTATTCTGCAAACCATACCGAAGTGTCTGTGTTATGAGACCGGCATTATTAAACATAACACCGGCGACCAGGTTTTCCGGTGGATACATCTGCAAGGGGTTGACGGCGGAGAAGTAGCGTCAACTATTAGTGCTATTAGCGTCATAAATTTTATTAGTGCTCTTAATCTGTTGTAAAAAGAGGTGCACGCACGTGCACGTGTGTGCATGCAGAGCAGCCACACGTGTGCAGGCATGTACCCAGCAAATATGCGGGTATATGCCCGATATGGCCGTACGAGCATGCATTTAAAGGTGCGTGTACAAACACTTAAATTAGGTTTAAGAATATACCAGTTAGGTGACTAATAATTAAATGCATATGTAAAATGAATATTAAGTAAAGTGTTTTAATCCCAGCGGCGAGACAACAGGTGCACAGTGGGCTAAAGGTGATTTTCCCTTTAGTAGGATGGGTGGGTGATAGAATGAAGGGCAGCGACATCTGGCTCCTCCCAGTCTTCTTTCCCAGATTCGATTCTAGGCCCCGGGCAACAGGTGCGTCGTGCCCCATGTTTTTCTCTAGTGTTGTGGGTTTTGTTTTGCACTGAATAGCCAAGCCTAAATTTATGTACTTACCGTCCTCTGTGTATTTATTTTACTAATATATTCTCGCTTAAAATTGGTAAGCATTGTTTTGTTTTGTAGTCAACCTAGCTAACCTATTGCCTATTTATCATATTCCTTCAGATAAATCCTACCGTGTTCTTACTATACTGTATTTACTCTATTTTTCTAACCATCTAGTTGTAATTTCCTTAAAATATTGTATTATTTTTGGATGCATCCTCTATCATTATCCCGCCCAGTGCGCAAAAATATCCACACACCGAATTACAATTCAACGCGATGAATTGCAGATGTCTTTATACGCATGAACATTGCTCATACCTCTTTCTAATTTGCAAAATATTCTAAATTTGTACATTAATTCCATAACTTCTTGTGTTTCATATCTAAATATTTAGTTCTTCTTTGCTATGACCCTTATTATCTCTTTCTATTTGCCTTAATCCCTTCGAAAAGCTGTATATCTATTTTTTTTTGTTGGTGTTACAGCGTTGATGCTGCACTTTATCCACAGTCTAGTACTTTCCAATTTCGACTTCAGCTATTTCTTTAGTGTACCTATATATCTTGAGGGACCCTATATTCATTCCCATAACTTTCAGTCGATTAAATTTATTTCCATACATCTATGTTCAGCATATTATAAAACGACATTTGATTCATTATGTATTATTATTATTTTTTCTTGCATCTAGAAATTGTTTATTTTAATAAATATTCCTATATGTTAAAATTATTTTAATTATCATGTTTAGGAATTTTATACTTTCATGCCCAAAACAAAAATTTTCATAGTTGTGCACTTGCTCGTGTTACGTACATTTTATCTGTAATTTGATTCTTGTATATCTACTCGTATATCCTTTATTATTTTGGGTGTCGTTCTCTCGTTATTGTACAGGTGATGCATTGTTTTGCATTTTGTTTAATATGGTCAAAGTACTATTAATTTCATTATTATTATTATTATTATTATGCATAACTCCCGTTGTGCAGTGAAAATTGGAAAGGACCTCTCCGCACCGTTTAATACCGAACGGGGTTTCAGACAAGGTGATTCGTTATCATGCGACTTCTTCAATCTTATTATGGAGAAAATAATACGAGCTGCTGATCTACGACATAATGGCACTATCTTCAACAAAAGTGTCATGCTGTTAACGTATGCTGATATATTGACATAATCGGCATGAACACGCGAGCAGTCAGTGCAGCATTCTCAGAGTTGGAAAGAGAGTCGCGTCGGATGGGTCTAACGGTGAACGAGGGCAAGACGAAGTATCTATTGTCAACAAACAAAGAGTCCCGGCGTCTTGGACAGCACGTCACTGTTGACAACTACGCTTTTGAAGTAGTAAGGGACTTTGTTTATCTTGGAACCAGCATTAACAGCAGTAATGACGTCAGCTTGGAGATCATGCGTAGGATAACTCTTGCTAACAGGTGTTACTTTGGGCTGAGTAAGCAATTGAGAAGTCGAGCCCTCTCTCGAAGAACGAAAACTACACTCTACAAGTCTCTCATTATGCCTGTCCTAACATATGGCGCTGAAGCCTGGACAATTTCCACCTCGGATGAGCGAATGCTTGGGGTTTTCGAGAGAAAAGTCCTACGTAAAATCTTTGGACCTATTTGCGTTGGTGGCGAGTACCGAATAAGGTACAACCATGAGCTGTATGAGCTGTATGCCGATATTGACATAGTAAAGCGCATCAAAATCCAGCGGCTGCGCTGGCTAGGTCATGTCGAGCGAATGGAAGAACACGCTCCAGCTAAGAAGGTGTTATATTCGGAACCCGCTGGAGGACGGCGCAGAAGAGGAAGACCAAACCTCCGGTGGAAAGACCAAGTACTGGAGAACCTGACGGCGCTTGGAATTTCTAACTGGCGCCAGCTAGCGAAAAACAGAGATGGCTGGCGAAGCATGTTATTTTCGGCCTAAATCGATATTCGGTTGTTATGGCCACATAAGAAGAAGAAGATTATTTTTTTTTACGGAATTTTGTTTTTTGCGTTTTTGGAGTGTTGTGTATTTTGTTTAGACTGAATATTTAATTCTCTTGTATCTTTGTTTTGTACATTTCGTTCTCGGTATTATGTTATTGTAGGGTGTTTTTTGTAGAGGTATGGATCATCGAATTTAATATTCTAATTTTGGTTGAAAGGTTTTATTAAATTATTGTGGTACTTTTTCCATTTTCGTCCGATTTGTATAGTCGTTGTAACTGGATGGTTTATGTTTACTATTTCGTAGGGTCTAGTCCAAATGGGACTAAATTTGATTTTCCTCATTTGATTTGTTAATAAAACCTTTTCTCCTACTATAAAACTTATCGGGTATATGTTCTTGTCATACTGTCTCTTGACGTTTTCCTGATTTTCCTTAATTAGTTCATGGGACCTCCGTATTTAATAACGTATTTTGGTCTTCTGCGTTGTACAATGGTGTTATTTTGGTTTTTAGATTTGTTTTCCTGTCGGTGTTAAAGCCGTATAGTATGATGAAAGGTGTTCGTTTGGTGGTAGTATGTACTGCATTGCTGACGCCAACCACTGATCCGAATTTGAACCATCTTCTTGAACGAAACGAAACGAAGATATTCCGTTGAGGGTATGTGACTTCTTTCTGGAGAACCGTTTGCTTGTGGGTGATATGGCGTTATATGTAATTTTTTGATATAAAATTTGTACCATTATCTATGACTAAAATTTTTGGTATGTTGTAGCGTTGTAAAAAGCTTATGCTACTGTGCTAGATTCTGCATCAGGAATAGGTACACAAATGAAAAATTTTGAAAAATCATCTTGAAAAGTAAGAATGTACTTATTTCCCGATGTGGTTTCTGGGATAATTATATATATAACATATAGAATTATATATATAAAATATAACATATATATAATATATAGAATTATATATATACATATAAACTTTTTCAAATGGCTTAGATGGTGTATCGGTCAGTATCATTGGCATTTTCGTGAGCCTTGAGCTCTTGTTAGTTTGATATTTTTTACAATTTTTAACATATTCCTTAATCTGGCTTCGCATGCCTTTCCACCTGTACTGTCTTCTAATCCTGAAATAAGTTTTCAAAGCACCCTGTCGCCCTCCTAAAGGTGAATCATGGAAGTTGCGAAGTATCGTCGATATATCCTTCTCATCAGTGAGACGTTCCGCATTCTTGTTCTCCTGATTTTCTCCATTTTCATCTAGTTCTAACTCGTCATCAGAGCTTTCATTAGGCTCTTCTTGACTTTCGGTTTCGTCGACTTTATTCCTCGCCATACAACGAGTCACAACCATTGTTGACTCCTGATTCGGTTGTGGAGCTCTGCGGAGCGTTCAAGTTCTTTTTGCCTGGTTTATAAATTACTTCAAAATCAAATTCGGATAATTTGTGCGTGATGTCTGATCCTATAGGTTCCTCGAACTGGTTGGTGGTCGGTGTAGATCTTGAACGGTCTACCGAGTAGATAAGCTCTATAATTCTTCACAGGCCACACGATGGCCAGGAATTCCTTTTCGATGGTGGATACTTTTTCTCAGTATCACTGAGCGCCCTGCTCGCAAAGGCTATTAGTCTATCTTTTCCAATTTCGCCTTGAGATAGAATTGCATCTACAGCCTCGTTGCTGGCATCTGTTGTTAACACAAAAGGTTTATAAAAATTTGAGTAGGCTAAAATTGGCGGAGAGCAAATTGCTTGCTTCAAATCTTCAAAAGCTTTCTGATGATTGGCAGTGCCATACTAGCCATATTCTCCCCAAATTTTCGGTAATAACTTACTAAACCTAAAAATGCCTGAACATTTTTCTTATTTTTTGGCACAGGAATATTTTTAACACATTCCACCTTACCAGAGTCTGGTAACGCTCCTTCCTCAGTGCATTTATGGCCTAGGTGAATTATCTATTTTTGTAGAAACTGGCGCTTTTCTGTATTTAACTTCAAGTTATGTTTACGTAAAAGTCCAAATACTCTTCGTAAACGCGACTCATGTTGTGCCAAGTTGCGACCATAGACGACGATGTCATCCAAGTAGACAAAACAATCTATACCTTGGAGTCCTGTTAGTACCTGGTTCATTAGTCTTTGGAAGGTGGCAGGGGCTACTGTTAATCCGAAAGGCATTCTATTAAATTCATAGTGCCTGTACTAAAAGCTGTTTTTTCTCTGTTTTTTCAATAACACTTGATGATACCCACTGGCCAAATCAAGTGTAGTGAAATATCTACAATGACCTAATGACCTAACTGGTCTAATATTTCATCGATGCGGGGAATGGGAAAAACTTGTTTAATAGTGGGGTCATTTAATTTCTTGAAATCTACTACTAGCCTCCATTTTCTTTTACCATCTTCTCCCGCTTTCTTTGGCACCAAAATTATGGGAGAATTCCAGGGAGATGAGCTGGGAATAATTATGTCGTCTTCCAACATTTTGTTTACTTGCTTATTGATTTCTTCCGTATGCGCTTCTGGTAGTATGCACTGTCTTTGGTTGATTGTCGCCTGGTCTGCTTTTATTGGTATTGTGTGTTTTACACCTGTGGTGTGAGACAGTTTGTCGCCTTCCAAGAAGAATAAATCGTGGAATGACTTAAGTATTCCATCTATGGATCTCTTTTCCTCAATGTTTAAGTTTTCGTCTATCCTAATTATTTCTAATATTTTGGTAACCATCTTATTGGTATCAGTTTCCTTAATGTTATTAATTTTATGAGCTATGTCGTGTTCTAAATGATTAAATTTAATTCTATTAATTTTAAGCTTATTATGTACAATATATGAATCTATATTCGTAATGAGCATTGGAACATAAATTGTGTTGCTCGTCACGCTGCCCATACTATAATTGTTTCGAAATTTGTATTTACTTTAATGGGGACTACACTCATAGTTCTCCCAGGTACTACAACCACACTAGTGTGTAATATTCTATTCCCCTCGTTCGACGGTTTGAGTGGTAAATTCAGCAAATGCTGTTTTCGTTCACCGAAGAAAATCAGCTTCTTTTTTATAGTATTGATAACCGAAAGTTTCCATAAATTGCCTCTACCTAGGATTCCATCAGCAGGTATCCCTCTCTCTTCAGAAATTAATTGTAGGTCTAAAATTAAATCTTTAGTCCTCTCGTGTTGGACTGGTATTGACCATAATGTGGTGACAAATCCCCCGAATGCACCACTAAGATTTTTCCTTAAATGCTTCTTGCTAACAGATTCATAAATTACTGATGACTTTATTAAACTGGTATCTGCCCCAGAGTCTACAAGTAAAATGGGTTTTCCATTTTTTGCTTCCTCACACGGAAACTCAATGAACACATCATCTACATCAGAGACTCCCAAACAGTAGCCATGTTTGTTATTACTAGATGGGAAAGATGGTTCAACAATCCCCCTGGATGCTTGACTACCAACTTCCGCCATCTTTCTATCTAACTTGGAGGATGTGTCAACAATCTCTAAGGACGCATGACTGACACCTTCTATTTCAACTGGCCTACTTTTAGCAAAATTTTAGGGTTCCCCGTTCATTGGCCGTACCTGGGCAACCCGTAGTTTCCCTGGGTTTTTCCCAGTCTTTGCGTTTATAACAGTCGGCGATCCTGTGTCCCGGCTTCTTACAGAAAAAACATTTGGTCTCAGAATTTCCGCGATTTGGGTCTTTGCTTTTTGACCTCTCTTATTAGATGCAGTCGTTTGATTGCTTTTTCCTTGTAACCTGTTGTTGCTAAAAGGTGTGCATGACAAATTGAACTCATGTCCGTATTTTTACACTTTATGCAATAGGACACGTTTTTTATCTTGTAAAAGTCGTCTCTGGTGTGCCCTTTTTTGGTCGCAGAAGGAGCAGGTAGGAACTTTCCTTTGGCTATTTTGGGGACTTACGTTATTATTTTGATATTTGTTTATTCCGAGTGGCATCTTGCATTTCTGTTCTGGTGAAATGCCACTGTATTACTGGCTTCAGTCTGGTGAACGTCGTTTGAATATAGTGCTCTCATATTAAACTGATTGAATCGCTGTCCTCTTTCTAGCAGAATACCCGTGTTTACGGCCTCCTCTACTAATTCTTCTAACGTGCCTGTCTTACCTAGCATATGCGTTTTTAACAATGGGTCTTGAAGGCCTGATATAAAAGATGTCCTCGCATACCCCTCTAGCTCTTTTAACAACACTTGGTCTCCGACCCCACCGTATCCATTCTTACTACACCGTATCGCCGTGGATTTCAAATCACATAATCTCCTTGCAAAAACGCGTATATCTTCCTGAGGTAGTTGGCGTGCGAAATGTATTTGATGCGTGAGTGGTTCCAGGCGAACCAAATATGTGATTCACAGAAGTGTATACATTTCCTCTATATTAGCGAATTTTTTACTTAGCACCAAGTTATAAGCATCACCATATAGTCGCTGTTTTATACAAGTTATGAAATCTTCCAACTCGCCGGGTTTTATGGCTTTCGTGCTAACTCGCACCCAGAAATAAACTGGTGTACTTCAGTCCTCAAATCTTTAGACTTCGCTCCAGTGAGTACTGGGACTGGTCTACTGATGGTCTGTGCTATTTCGTCAATACGCATTTTTATCTTTAACCCAGGTTGTACTTCTGGTTGTGTTTTTCGTACTGGTGTACGGCGACGAAGAGGTGTCCCCTGTGGTAGGCAACGTTATTTTTCGGGATTCCTCTCTTTTGCACTTAACTGCTCAGGGTCAACCGAGATTCCAAGCCTTTTCTCTATAAATTGTTTTGAAATGCTCTTTTCTTTTAGTAAATCTAATTCCTTATTTCTATTAAGAGTCTTAGTAATCTCTACTTCTAGCTGTTCCACGTCGGATTCCTGTTTTGCGTTCTCTAAATCGGTTTTTTGTTTTATGGCTGCTTCATTCTGACTTTTCAATAGATCGTTTAACTCGTATAACGTGGCGTCCAATTCCTTTATTGGATTTAGTACCTTTCCGTGCTGTGCCTTTGATTTTATGAGATGGAATTGCTCGTATGTGCTGTGTTGCTTAATCAGATTACGCGCTGAGAGGTCTCAACGCTTCTGGCAGTTTGTCCAATCGTTGGAAGCGTTAGAGGATCTAAAGTAGCCATGACATGGTAGTATCGCTGTGTGTCGCTGTGCATATTACAAGCTTTAAACCAATAATCAACTGATGTGAACCATGACTCCATATTATTCGTTCGTATGCGTGGCATCGGAATGCGCACATTAATTTCATTTTGTGCTTGCATATTTTGTTGTTGTGAAACTAACGGTGCTTGTTGCTGCTGAACTAAGTGTGGCGCACCAGTATACAGTTGTTGAGCAAACGGTGCTGTTCCGTTGTGTTATTGCAACGATAACGGTGGTGAAGTATTGTTTTGCGAATACGCCGGCTGGTGTTGAAATAACGCAGTGCTTTCCATTTTAACCGAAATAATTGTTTGTCTCGGAATTGTTCCTTGACCTACACTGGCACCTATTCCAACGCTCTGCCCTAAAGCGGTTATGGTTATTTGCAAACCATATCACTTCTAACACCAATGTGGATGTTGAGTGGATAGTATTAAATAAGAAGATGTCGTGATGATCAAAAATATGAGACTATATTTTATTGCTATGTAATTTAATGCTTATGCTTCTTTATTATAAAAATGAGCGAATAGAAAAAATATGTAGAATATGAAAAGAGAATAGCGAAATTGAACAGTTAATTGTAAAAATCAGAATTAAGAGGAACTGAAATAAAACACAGTAGGGTGAATAATACAAATATAAAGGGTTATCCATTTCGCGGTTTCAAAAGTATAGGGCTAGAATTCGACATCTGTCAAACTGAGTTGTTATAACAATTTCTTTCTTTTTCAGTTCAAAGTCTGACATTTGCGAAAACGGATCGCTTAACTATCGCACAAGGCATTAAAATTGTAAAAACCTACAACAAAAATGGTGATTCTGCCACAGCCACATATCGTGATTTAAGAGGAGATTATGGTTTACATAATCGTCCAACTACGCAAGCAATTGACAAAATTGTGAAGAAATATGAAGAAACTGTATCGGTTACAGATATTGTAAGGCCTGTGGATCATCGTTTCGCTCGTACCACCGAAAACATCGCTGCTGTAAGTGAAAGTGTTGCCGAAGACCCGAATGTGTCGATTCCTCGTCGTTCTCAGGAATTAGGACTGTCTTACGGCACATTATGGCGTATTTTGCATTTGGATCTACACCTACATCCATATAAAATCCAGCTCACACAACAACTGAAGCCAGCTGACCATTCGCAACGTCGTAGATACGTCGAATGGGTGCTTGAACAACAGGCGGTGGACGGCGATTTTTCGAACAAAATTTTCTTCAGCGACGAAGCACATTTCTCACTCGGTGGGTATGTTAACAAACAAAATGGTCGTATTTGGGGTTCTGAGAATCCTCAAGTAATTGAAGAGAGGCCACTACATCCATTCGTCACGTTATGGCTGAGATACCGCCCAATATGTGTCAAAAAGTGGTCGAAAATTACCTCAAAAGAATCGATGCTTGCAACAATTCGCGTGGTGGTCATTTAAATGATGTAGTATTTCACACATAATGTCAACGTTCAAACTTTATAATAAAAAAGAAATATCATGATAAAAAATATTTTATATGTGTTTTATTTACATTTACTTTTGAATCCGCAAAATGGATAACCCTTTATATATATATATATATATATATATATATATATATATATAAATATATATATATATATATAAATATATATATATATATATATATATATATATATATATATATATATATATATATATATATTTATATTTATATATATATATATATATATATATATATATATATATATATATATATATATATATATTTATATATATATATATATATATTTATATATATATTTATATATTTATATATATATATATATATATATATATATATATATGTATATATATATGTATATATATATGTGTGTGTCTTTGTTTTGTTTTTGTTCGAAGGGGGAATCTTTCATAGATACCGTCAACCATAGACGACATGTGCGATATATATATATATATATATATATATATATATATATATATATATATATATTTATATATATATATATATATATATATATATACCCTTAACTCCGAACTTTATAGCTTGTTTGTGTCCTGCGGGACCGCTGTTAAGCACTACTTCGCAGGACTAAGTTGAGCGAAGATGACTCTTCAAACACCCCGTACATGGCTTTCACACAGCTGCCGTTATATTTCTCCGCTGCCACTCCTTCTTCCTGAGCTCCTTGAGAGCTACTGCAGCCCATTCTTTCATCTTAAAGCATGCAACTCTAATAGCGCTTAACCTGAAAACTATCTTCGCCTTCTTCGAGTATGTTTTTTGCCGCAGGGCTGTGCCCCATATAGGCGCCGCGTACATCAGTATTGATTGACTAACTTTATCCAGGAGCGCTCTCCTACTCTGGCTGGGGCCACCGATGTTGGCCATGATTCTCGTCAGAGCCGCTGTCACTGTTACCGCTTTACCGCAGGCTTTTTCGATATGCGCCTTGAAGTTGAGCCTCGCAGCAATCATTACACCTAGATACCTCAGCGAAGGTTGAATTGTAATGTTGTAGCCGTCAATGTTTAGGGTGACTGTTTCTAGTTTTTTCCTGCTCGTGATAAGTACCGCTTTGTCGTCGTGAGCCAATCCTTAATTTTCGACGCTGTCTCTCTGCAGATGCTCTGAACGTGGGAGAGCTCCTTCGCAACGATCGTCACAGCAATGCCAACCGCGTAGCCAATTACCTGGGCTTCTTTTGGCAATGGAAGGTTTAACACCCCATCGTAGAGCACGTTCCACAGTAGCGGGCCAAGTACAGAGCCCTGCGGCACTCCACCCATCACCACGTAGCTTTTGGGCCCTTCGTCCGTGTCATACAACAGTAGTCTGTCAGACAGATAACTATTTATTATTCGAATTAGGTACGCCGGTGTTTCCTTTGCCTACAATACCCTTATAATAAGAGGCCAGTTTGCCGAGTTGAAGGCATTTTGTACGTCTAGTGCCACTACTGTACAATATTTTTTATCGCGATGAATCCATCTAGTGCTTTCTATGGCCTTGCCATCAATGTCCGTCAATTTTCTAATTGCCTCTATGGTCGACCGATGTCTCCTGAAGCCAAATTGGTTCCCGGACAGACCAGGCAATTTCCTTTTTAGATGTTGTTGCAGACGAGTACATATCAACCTCTCCAATATTTTGGCCATCGTATCGATCATGCAAAGTGCAGGATACGCGTTTGGCTCACCAGCGGGTTTATTCGGCTTCTGAAGTAGGACCAGGCTCTGTTTTTTCCATACTTTCGGGAAAACACCTTTGTTCAAACATCTCGTAAAAAGTTCGGCAAAAGGCTTCGAGTTGTGATTATTGGCGATCTTCAGCGCCTTATTCAGGATGTCATAAAGTCCAGGCACCTTTGCGTTACCGAATTTCTCCGCCACTAAGATAATCTCCGACTCGTCGATTGTCACTGCTTCTTCTATTGGGGTTATCACCATATCCAGTTGCAAGCCTTGCGCCGGAAAAAATGTTTTGACTACCTTTCCTAAGAGGATAGGGCAGGTTGGTGCTTTACCTCTACCACCTCTAATCTTCGACATCACTATTTTATAAGCGTCACTCCAGGGGATTTCGTCCACCCTTTCACAAAGTTCTTTGAAACATGAGGACTTGCTGCTTTCGATCGCCTTTTTAAACCCCTTGCGTTTCTTTTGAAGCATTAACGTAGTATTGTATGCTCCGGCGTACCTTGGCTTCTTGCTCTATGACATTCACGTCTTAATGTATTAATCTCCTAATTCCACCAGTACGTGGGCTTTCTAAACATATTCTGTCTTTTCCTGCACATGGCGGCGTCGCAAGCTTTACTTACGTACTTTGAAAGCATGTCGGCCTGTCGGTCCACGTCGATTGAACTGTCCGGGTTCACGTCTAGTATGAGTTTGAAAATTTCTTCATCGAGCGTTTCCACCTTCCACGCTCTGGTTTGTGTTTTTTGTAGGCCCCATCGAATCTGCTTATGATTGCCGACTTCCATCATAATAGCAAGGTGGTCGCTATGTGTGTAAAAATCGCACACCTACCATCTTGTCGATCAAACGAGCGCGAGTTATATGTAAGAGCTCCTCACAATCTGAAATGCCGGTTGTAGCAAAAGTACAATCATCAATATTTTAAGTTAAGTTAAAAAAATAAATAAATATGTGGCACTTAAAGCCCCAAAGGACTCATTGGCCGAGCTTCTCTTCCATTACTGTTGTGCGTCTTAAATTTGGACAGTATTAGAAGGGACCTACTTATTTTAGCCGGTTCCGAACGGCAGAACACTTGTGACATCACTTTTTCTGAGCTTTGTCACAGAGTTCTTTAAGAAGCTTTTTCATGGCAAGTTGTTACTGTCGGAAGAATTGCCAATTGCTTGCCGACAGGTGGGTACCATTCGAAAGAAAAATCTTTTCGATATTAAATTTGTTATGCATCAGCCGGGGATTGAACCCACGACCTACAGATCAGAAGGCGAACACACTAACCACTGAGCTACGGCACCCAAAAGTTATAAAATGCAATTATGCTGACATACACTTTGAAAGTTGAACGACTCTTCACGTTTCAAGGGCAATTCAGCATATTAAAGGTATTGAGTATTTATAAATTGGGAAATAAAATAAATAAAGAATTGACTACACCAAAAGTAAGTCGTTTTATTCAAATAAGTGGCGCAGTCTTATTTTTTTTTTTTTGAATCGAACTAGTAAAGTGTTGAAACGAAGGAAATTTAATTTTCGCAGAAACAACACTCGGTCCGACTGTTAATAAAAAAAAACACACGGGAAACGAAGTGGCTAAGAAAAACTATCGGTCGCGAAGAAACAGCGTGGTATTAAAAAAAAAATAGTAATAATAATAATAAAATAATAAATAAACAAAGTTACCGGCCGTAAAAGTTATTTACCGGCTAGATAAATAAAAATAAAAAATAAAGTAAGAAAAATACAATCTTTCAATATTCATCGAAGCTGAAGAAGTGAAGCTTTCGACGAAAGGAGGGAAATAATGGATCCAACAACAGTGGAGCAGTGCTTGGCGACACTGACCAGCATACTGCAGACACAGCAGCAACAACATCAAGAAACGTGGCGTTTCAAAGTCGAACGAGAAACAAGATTCATTCCGACCTTTTATGGGGATGTATCATAGCTGCCATCATTTATTGTAGCAGTAACTACGGCATTAAGGGACTATGCCGGAAGAGAAAATGAAGCTTTCCGAATCATATACAATACAAAAATTCATGGAGCAGCGAAAAATGTCCTATATGCGACCGCTCTTACAACATGGAGTGAATGTATAATGAAGCTGAAGCAGCACTACAAACCTCGGAAGGATCAGATTTTCATAACAAATAAAATTTCAAGTTTTAAAGTAAGCAGTATTTTAGACTTAGATAATAAATTAAGAGAATTAATTGAGGACATAACAGAATTTTCAACTTTTGAAGAAAATAGCCAAACAATGTTAGAAATATTTAGTGGTATGCTAGTCCACTTTAGGATAAAATAATTAGTTGCAGGTCCTCTAGCTTATGCTATTATGCGGAAATGTAATTTAACAGAAATTAGAAATATTATAATTGAATTCAAAGGCCAATTCGAAATTTAATCAGAAAGTAAACAACAATAATCAACAAAACAATTATCAGCAGTCATCAGGTTCAAATAATTATTCATTCAATAGAACCCAGCAAAATAGACAATATAATAATAATCAACAAAATCTTATTAGAAGCCAGCAGACTAAGCAATATAATTTTTCTAATTCTCATCAGTAATATAATGATCGAAATAATTTTTATCCTCCTAGGAATTTTGATCAGAGTAGGCAAGTTAATACCCAAAATTTTAGTCAGCAAAACAGGCGGGAAATAGAACCGATGGACGTGGAAAAGTAAGTAGAGTTGAAAATAACGAAATTGATGACATGTTTTTTATAAACTAGCCTCGGACCCAAATAAAATTCTTTTAATGCTTACACTAAAAAATGAACAGTACTTAACACTTTTAGACACAGGTTCAACAGTAAGCATTCTAAGTGACAGAAATTTTAACCAAAAAAATTACACAGTGTTGAGTGAGTTAATAATACAAATAAGTACAATTCAGAGTGAAGTCAAGAAGCAAAATAAATCTGTTGCCACAGAATGTCCAAAAGAATTTAATTATCCTCACAACGCTAGAATCAGATGGTTGGCAATGCATATAAACAAGCCATATCATTTGTTATTAGGTATGGATTGGATAGCTAAAAATGTGAAGGAAATTAACATAGAAAACAAAGAGGTTCATTTGAAGATGTAAATGTACCTGAAGTAAGCGAAGTTCGTAGCATCCAAACGAGTTATCTGAATCAAAATGAAAAGAAAATTGTTGAAAATTTAATTAAATATTACGGTAAACTTTTACACAAAGAAGGAGACACATTAACTAGCACAGAAACTATTGTTCATGAAATAAATACAACAACAGACCAACCAATAAATTCAAAGCTTTACCGTTATCCTCCGAAGCATGAAGAGGAAGTGCGACGCCAAATAGCGGAGATGGAGTCGCAGGGAATTATTCGAAAAAGCAGAAGTAGATATACTTCCCCTATATACTTGTTGTTCCTAAGAAACAAGATAGTTCCGGTATTCAAAAATATAGAATAGTTGTAGATTACAGACGTCTTAAAGAGGTAAGAACTGGTGATAAATATCCTTTGCCGAATATTGATGCAATATTGAACAAATTAAATAAAGCACAATATTTTAGCACGATAGATCTAGCAAACGGCTATCACCAAATACTTGTTGCGGAGAAAGATATTGAAAAAACTGCTTTTGTATTTCCAGGCGGACTGTATGAATATGTGAGAATGCCTTTTGGTTTAAAAAATGCTCCGGCAACTTTTCAACGTTTGATGAACGACATTTTAAGGGACTATATAAATAAAATATGTGTCGTTTATTTGGATGATATATTGATATTCTCAACGACATTGGAAGAGCATGAATATTCGCTCCGGAAAATTTTTGATCCGCTAAGAAAGCACAATTTGAAAATACAGGCAGCTAAATGCAGCTTCATGAAAAAAATACTGAATTTCTGGGTCATATTCTAATCAAAGATGGTATTAAACCAAACCCGGATAAGATAAAAGTAATAGAGGAACTCCTGGTACCAAGAACTGAAAAACAATTGAAAGGATTTTTAGGTATTCCAGGTTTCTATAGAAAATTTATAAAAAATTATTCAAAAGTAGCATATCCCATGATAAGATATATAAGTAAAGGAAGAAAAATAAATATTAACGACCCAGAGTATGTATCAGCATTTGAAACTTTAAAAATTCTTATAAGTTCGCATCCCATTTTAAAATATCCTCAATTTGAAAAACCATTCACAGTAACAACAAATGCAAGTGATAATGCAATAGGAGCCGTGTTATCACAAGAAGGTCATCCTATATCCTACATCTCACGAACACTTAATGCTCACGAAAAAAAATACAGTACCACAGACAAAGAATTTTTAGCTATTGTCTTCTCAGTAAACTATTTTACACCCTATCTATATGGTAATAGATTTAAAATAATTACCGATCATATACCAATCAAGTACATGAACAATAAATACAGAGGCAGAGATTTTTTGCAAAGACATCAGCGGTGGCTTTTAAAACTACAAGAGTATAATTATGAAATAGAATACCTGAAAGGTAGCGAAAATAAAGTCGCTGATTTTTTAAGCAGGCAAGAAAATGTGAATAAAATAAACGACCAAAATGAAAATGCGTCTAATTTCGAATTATCAAGCACATTGCATTCAGCAGAAGAAGAGCTGTTGGATCGTATAGGCATTAGAGAGGAGATTGTAAATAAATACAAAACCCAAATTATTTTAACTTACAGCCCACAAGTGGAATATATTGAAAGGCATAAAAGAAGAATAATTGAAATTAATCCACAAGAAAGTGAAACCCGTATAAAAGACATTCTTAAACGATACATTAAATCCGGACATGTCGGCGTCTATTCAGAGGTCGCTGACCGTGATTACCAAAAGGTACAGCTAATTATTATTTCAATGTTTTCAAATGCAACACATATCAAATTCATAAAAGCGACGCAACGAGCAACAGATATTTCTACAGAAGAAGAACTACACAAACAACTCTCGCTTTATCATACGAAAGAATCGATGCACAGCGGTATCAATGAATGCTATAATGCACTAAAAAATAAAATATTTTTCCCTAAACTGAGCGAACACACAATTAATTATAAATAACTGCAAAAAATGTCAACAAATAAAATACGATAGAAATCCCATAAAACCAAAATTCAAGCTAACGGAAACAGCAACAGAAAAAAATGACAATACATATAGATATATTCCACTATAAGAAACGAGACAGTTATCGACAAACTTACAAAATTTGCAATAGCATATAATATTTCAGACAGAAATTGGATAGCAAAAAAACAAATAATGGTAAAGCACTTCGCAAAATTCGGTAAACCAAACTAAATTATTGTAGACAATGAATTTAAGTCACAGCAAGTTATAGCGTATCTTAATGAAGAGCAGGTTGAATTTCATTTCACAACAGCTAATTCACATTCAGGAAATGCAGATATAGAGCGCTTGCACTCAACACTTATTGAGAAAATAAGTGCAATCGAGCACAATGAACTCTCAATTGAAATGAAGATACAGATTGCTATAAAAAATTATAACAATCGATATCATACAACAATTAAATGCACACCCACAGAAGCCAAAGAAACTGTCGAAGTAAACGTTTTAAGAGAAAGAACTCAGATCAAAAAAGAACGTATAATTAACTTTAGAAATAGTGATAGGAAATCATATAGAGAAAATAGGCAAAATGGGCCAGTTAGGAATTGTAAAAGTATAAGGCACAAGGATGAACCCTATTACAGAATACTACCTTTACAAAATGTACATCCCACAAATATAAAAAGACCGTTGAAATTTTCAGATACCAACAATCATATGGATCTTTCTGACATTCCTAACAACGACCCAAGGCCTTCTTCAAGTAACCTCCATCACTGAAGATGCAGGCTATATTCCTATCAAAATAAAGGAAGTGGAAATAGTAAATAGGACGACAACAATTTACATATTATTCATCCTGAAGAAATTTTGAAAATTGTTTATCTAATAGAAAATAATATAAATAGTGTAGATATGTATAGTAAGGACCTATTAAGAAACAAGATAAAGACGATTAAGTCAAAAATTTATTCAATTACACCAAGAGTAATAACAGAAGAAAAAGAGGACTATTTAATTTTGTAAGAAGTGTACAAAAATGGCTATTTGGAGTTTTAGATGATTCAGATAGAGAAGACATTTTAGGCCATTTAGATGTAACTGATAAAAATAATCAGAATATAATTGCGAATATAAACAGCCAAGTTGTAATAAATAAACATTTTAATGACTCATTCAATATGTTAAAAGAAGTCATAGAAAATGACAGAGAAAAAATTGATAACTCTTTTAAGAACGAAATTCGGAAATAGTACGACATCTTTTATTTACTTATAATATGCTTAAGCTAGACCATATAGAAAGTAAACTAGATTTAATTCAGGACAACATAGTTTCAGCAAAGTCTAATATAATTCATCCTGGAATGTTGACAGCTGATGAAATTAAGTTGTACAAAGTAGATTTTTATATCTTAAAATTAATAAGAGTAGGGATAATGACTTACAAAAATAATTCCATTATAATAGCAATTAAAATTCCTGTAAACTATATAACAACCGAGTTAAATTTAATTACATCATTGCCTTCCAACAAACATTTGGAAATTAACGAAGATAACGAATTTGTTGTAAAAATTGAAAATGTAACATATAAATATGAAGAAAATGCAGCTCTAAAAAGTTTAAAACCAAGTACTGGAAAAACAAATATAGCCTTGTATATAACGATAAATTTAAAATTGATGAAATAGATGATGAGACATTAATAGTTAAAAATGCTGCGAACATTTCAATAGTAAACCATTGCGACAAAAGAAATATAACACTAAATGGAAATTATTTAATAAGCTTTGGAAATTGTGAAATCGAAATCAACAATGAAAAGTTTCTTAACCAAAAAGAAATAATTGACTAAGTTTTTTTATCCGTTCAACAATTTAAACCAAACATTTGATATTGAACCTCATTTTGAAAAAATTGCTACACAAAATTTTGAAAATACAAAAGCCATAGAGGAACTAATTGTACGCAAAAATATTTTATATGGATTCAATATATTTATAATAATCACTATTATTGTTGTAACGGGAATATTAGTTATGTTAAGAACAAAAAAAAAGGCAATTACTGTGAATATAAAAAATGAAAGAATTCAGGAGAATCCAAAATCTCTGAGTGGAGGAGTTATATGTAACAGCTCCTCACAATCTGAAATGCCGGTTGTAGCAAAAGTACAATCATCAATATTTTAAGTTAAGTTATAAAATGCAATTATGCTGACATGCACTTTGAAAGTTGAACGACTTTTCACGTTTCAAGGGCAATTCAGCATATTAAAGGTATTGAGTATTTGTAAATTGGGATATAAAATAAATAAAGATTTGACTACAGCAGAAGTAAGCCGTTTTATTCAAATAATTCGCGCGGCTGGCGAACGCAATGTCAATGATTGATCCGCGACCATTCTTCTCGAAGGTATTCCTACCCCCAGTATTGAGCAATATCGCGTTTAGCAAGGAGAACTGCTTGAGCAGGGCATCACCCCGCCTTTTTGTATAACTGCTACCCCATTCCTCGGCCCATGCATTGAAGTAACCTGTTATTACGTTTGGCGTACTAATCCTGGCGTTTCGCACTAGTTCGTCTAGAATCCTTTCATAGTAGACTTGCGTCACACTCGGCGGAACATAGCAGCTGTAAAAATTGATTCCATAGATCTTCGCCCGCGTGTAGTAGGATTTCCCAAGGAGCGGCTTGTCTTGGATGGAGTTGTTTCCACAGGCCCATATGACAGCTTTGTTTACCTGATCAGAGATCCAGGTTCCTGCGCTTAGGTTTTTGTACTGCTCGCAAACTATAGCCACTTCTATCTTCTCCTCGTATACTGTCTGCCTGAGCAACTCCTGTGCAGCTTCACAATGATTGAAGTTGATGTATACAACTCTCATTTGATCCTTTTGCACGGTGCTTGATATAGGGGACACTTCCTAGTGCCGATTTGGTGACCCGCAACCTTCCCGTTGAATAGTTTTTTATCGCATGTCTTTGCGAAGTGACCCTTTTCGCCACATTTGATGCAACTTTGGCTGCTATCCTCTGTGCTGGTGCACGCCTTCGCCACATGCCCATATTCTAAGCGCCTGAAACACTTCCTTAGATTCGGTTTTTCTTTTATTCGGCACACCACCTATCAAATCTTGATCTTCCGAGCATCAAGAAGTCGTCTTGCGTTCAACTCCGGGAGGCTTACCACCGCAGTCTGCGTACCTGCATACGCCTCCCTGATGTTTTTGATCGCTCTTTCGTCGAAGAAGCTTAACTCCTTTATCGGAGAAGAAGCTTTACTCCAGGAGGATATTGTCGAGGCGATCCGATCGCCTCGACAATATCCTCCTGGTGGTAATTTCATCTAGATCGCGGATCTCCAACGATACCTCATGGGTTAGTGCCCTGATCTGCTCTTTATCACCAACACCTTATTTATTTGTTTTTCATAAATTCCCATGTTTGTCATCTGAGCCTCCTTCAATTCAAGCAAAATTTCGCCTTTCGCCGTCTTCCTGATCCGTGCAACGTTCTCACCGAGTTCATGCAGAGCATCATCCTTTTTTACAGTTTTTAGTATATCAGTATATGACATATTTCCACCACGTGCAATGTTTATCTCGTCTGGTCTCGGAGGCGGTGTATAGGTCGCCTTATTCTTAGTGTTCTGCGTTTTGAGTTTGACCTGTGCCCAGCCCTCTGCTTTTTCTTTATCTTTGGCGGGACTATTGCCTCCATCGCTCTTGGTAGTGTTATCCGTCGGCTTTTGCACTTCCTCGTGAGTGGCTCTGTTCCTCTTGGGTTGTGTTTTTCGTGTCAGCTGCTCGTACTCGCGGGGCCTCTTCGGCGTTGATCCTATAGATGTTAGCCTGAGGTGGACATTTCGTCTATTTTCTTTGCTTTTATTATACTCTTCTCGGGCACGTTCGTGAAGTCGCTTTACTGAACTGAGCAGGTCCCTGGTTTGGTTGTTGATTGATCGTTGCGGTAATAGCATAGCTTCAGTCAACTTCCTGATCGCTCCACCTAATTCCGACATGATATCGCCACTCGATTGCTTCGTTGTAGCCATAGGCGTGCTATCTTGCATCGCAGGTGACAAAGATTTTGCTCTTGCACGTGCACCAGTCGTGGTGCACGCTTAAAAGGGTCAGCTTCGACAGTTTTGCCATCTGCACTCGGGATCGGTGTCTTCCTGGACGGCTCAGCTTCAGGCATCTTGCTACCACCATCGCAAGGACTTTGATTACCACTGCTCATTGTTGCTATTGTTTTTAGTTCTCAATTTGTTCTCCATTTGCTTTCTGTACCAGCGCATCGTGTGTAGGGGGGCGGGCCGAAATAGACAGAAGCGGGTATACCCTCGGGGAAAATGCCCCTACCCCAGTTCCCTGAGGCCTATCCTTCGCTTTACCGGTTCCGGAAAACACGGACGAACCGGCGCTCGCCAGGAGCAACGCAGGCTACAACTCCTGCGGCCAATTCACACTTCCTGACTAAGGCGCGAAGGGGCTGGTTACTGATACCCATACCGGTAGATTTAACAGCCGCACCTAACATGGTGTACAGACGCTGACCAGGAAGCTGTCCAATATGGAGACCGACGCGCCTGGGTTTTTTTTTTATAACTCACCATGCCCATGCATGATGAGGGGGACACATAATTCAAAGAGGCGGTGTCAACTCGCCACTGTCACAGGCATTTCATAGGACTCGCTGGGTTTTATACCGCCTCCTTCGTTCCTGCCGCTCATCGTCGGGGATTGCTTATTCGTTTAAACTTATTTCGCACTGTGTGTTGAAACCACATGTCAGCCAAGTCCAGCTTTTCCATTTTGGGCAAAAAAGGTTTGTAATCGCACTGTAGCGCTCGCCATTCACAGCAACTTTCCTGCCTTCGATGATAATCCACAAAAACAGTACAGTTTGAGGGATGCATTGGCACTTCTTGCAATGCTTTTGTCTGGTCTTCAGACCAAATACGGCAATTTTCATTGTTCACGTATCCATTCAACCAGAAATAAGCTGACCATAAAATGGAAGAAGTGCACAATACACTTTCTTAAACTAGCATGAATTTTGATACTGAAATTCAATAATATGCAAGCGTTGTTCGTTTGTGTGTCGATTCGTGGTTAAATTATAGACCAAACTGAACATGTTTGACAGTAACATGTTACACAAAAACTGGATAATTAGTGGCCCCCTCACTCAAGAATACCTCACTCGCATAAATCCCACAGGCTCGCATGAAATCATCTCTGATGGCATGTATTTCTCATTTTACTTGCTGCTACTTGGAGACTATATGAATGGTGGTAGAAAAAATCCCAAAATCAGAACTTCTCGATTCTGATTTTCTAATGTTTAAAAGTGCCAGTGCCACAAAAACCCTGGGCATATGGTGGAATGCGTTGGCTTATACATTCTCATACTCAGTATTGCCCATCAAAACAACAACCGCTGCTACCAAGCGACAAATTTTATCTGCCGGAAACTTTTTGATCCGGCAATATGACTTTCGCCCATCATGACTTAAGCCAAGCTGCTCCTCCAAGAGCTGTGGTTAGAAGGCACCGACCTGTATGAGTGCGTTAAGCCTAGATCACTCATCAAATGGAATTTATTTCCGGAGGACATTTTGTCCATTGGTCTCATCGGAATCCCTCGAAGGGTAAAATTCTCTCCCAAGAAGCGAATCCCGCTTCATGGTTTTTGTGACGCTTCAGAGAAAGTGTATTGTGCAGCCCCATATATACAGTCAAAGGACCTTATTCAACAAGTATATTGTCATCTATCGGTGGTTAAAGGAAAAGTTGCACAGCTGCAGACGGTCAGCTTACCGCGTTTAGTCTGTTAGTCTGTTAGAGAAACTCTGGATATCGAGTTCTCGGACATATTTTTGGTCCGTTTCTCAAATCGTTCTCGCATGGCTAAAAAAACCACCTCACACATGGAAAACCTATTTCACTAATCGTACAGCCCAGATACTCGAGAACGTTGGAAAAGCTACCTGGCGCCATGTAATCAGCCGCGAAAACCCCAATGATTTGGGTACCGGAGGATACAAGCTTGAATATCTTGTTTCCAATTCTCTTTGGTGGAATGGCCCAACATGGCTTTATCATCCGGAAGAACGTTCAACGTTTTTTACAAATTTGCCTCCCGACCAAAAGAAAATGGAAGTTCATCTACTGCTGAAAGCTTCTACCAACATTCTAGATCGGGTTTCCTCATTTCCTCGAGCACTGCGAGTAATTTCTTACATGTTCCATTTTGTTCACAACGGACTTTGTAAATTACGACAATCTTCACTAATTTCGATTTCCTCATTCTCACAGGATGAAATAAAATTTGCAAAAACCAGGCTTATCTCGCTAGCCCAATTGCAATACTTCCCTAAGAAGTTGAAAGTTTTCTCCAACTCCTCCCCAATCAGTAAGAAAAGTTCTTTGCTGACATTAAATCCTTTCTTCAATAAGGAAGGCGTCTTGAGAGTAAACGGACGAGCCCTTTGTTACAATGAGCGCTACCCCATAATTCTTCCTAAAAATTCCCGATTTTGAGCTCTGTATCTCGAGTTTCTCCATATTATCCTAATACAAGCAGAACAAAGGCTCATGTTTAGAATGGTTCGTCAGGAATTTTACGTTCCTCCTCTCAAGCCTCAGATAAAGGAATGCAAACAAACATAACAAAAAATTCGATCACAAACTATAGCAACTCTGGCACCTAAACGGTGTACTTTGTCGATACCATTTGCTACCACAGACGTTGATTTTGCAGGCCCTTTCCAAATTAAAGCAATCACGCTTCGAACTGCTACCTTTCGCAAAGGGTATGTGGCGGTATTTTTACGCTTTTCTGCAAAAACCACGACATGCTGCTTTAAATCCTGGAAGCTCACAGCCCTGGCGACGACAGGCTTCCAATGCTCGTCAGAGGGTAGCACGAGCGATCGAGAACGCAATCGGTTCCCTGTCTCGTCTGAGGAATGAGCTTAATTAATGCACGAGTGCATGCGGGTCGCGATGTATAAATCCATTTAGACAAGCCATATCGTGGGTCCCTGAAATATAGAATATATTTTTATCTGAATAGCAATTATACTTATCTTACCCTATTTCATACTTAACATACGGCCACCCATCTCTCCACATAAACTCCGCTTTTGTGTTTTGGGTTTTCGCCTCTCGTGCAACGATCAACAGATTTATTCCAATCCGGTCCAAATGAGGTATAATCCACGTTGGCTTTTCGCGCCGAATTAGGTTTTAGGGAGAACAATATCCAATTTCGAGTTCCACTCTCGTCCGGATTGCTTCAATCTATAGATTGTTTCATTCAGTGGCAAGACTCTATTTAGGTATGCTTCGCCGACAAAACCTTCCTGCTTCATGTAGCATGTACCAAGCTTCACTTAAGTCACCGTTGGGGTATGCGTAATGTAGCATACCTTATCACTGGAGAGAACGTCTCCAAATAGTTTATACCATATTTTTGGTTACATCCCTTTGCCACTAGCCTCGCTTTGAACCGTTCGATGTTTCCTTCTTTATCGTTTTTGGTTGAAAACACCCATTTGCAACAGATAGCTATCTGCTCTGAAGGTAAATCACCCATTATCCATGTGTTGTTCTCAATTAACGATGAGTATTCTCTATTGACGGCTCCCATTGACTCAGCAGAGTATTTGTTTTTTGCTATATCACTAATAGTTTGTGGAATTTCAACATGGTTGTTGCTGTTTAGTATGTTAAATAGCTTAGTCGGTCTGCCGGCAACCGGGAAACTTGTTTTGGCTCGTTACTTTCATGTGACAATACCACGCATGTTGTGATAGTTTTCTCCGTTGATGCCGAAGCGCACGTTATGCATCCATGACTGATTTTTGGAATACTAGTTTCCTGCTGTTTCGTTATCAATACGTGTAATGCATCCACATTTTGTTACACTCAGTACGCTTTCATCAAATTTAACATCACTTTTGATTACAATTTTTCCGTCTTGCAAATCATATTGGCGAAGTGCTTTCGCTTTCGAGAGTAGCCGATTTTTGTGAATACAAAAATCCAAAAATTGTTTGTCGCTAACGACTATAAAAGGCGTCGCTCAAAGACAAAGTTCAAATTTGAGATCGCAGTTACCCAATAAATTCGCAATTTTCCCTCACAATATGGGTATCAAAAAAAAGTTTTAATACCGTTTTAGTGGTATATAACATTCATAACCCATTTTGAATATTTTAAAAGTTATGATCAAAATAAAAAATTTGAAAAATAATTTTTCAATGCTCGACTCCGGCCCTGCGACCATCAGTATTTTTAGATAAAAGTTTCTTCATAGCCGGCCTTCGGCCAGACGCTGGCTTCAATATTACATACTATAATCAATATTACATACTATAATCAATTTTACATATTACAACAAAGACATCTATTATATACAGAAAATGAACACTACCTCCAAACATAACCATTTAAAGTTCCGGCGGATTTCACCAGCTTAACTTTATGTAATTTGTAATCAGCCTCCCGTGGAATAAAATTCTATTCCATTAGCTGAGCGATTGCGTTATCGGAAACACTAAAACCATCCGTGGACTGGAACAAACTATAAATTTTTGATAAATTCAAATCACTCATTTTAACTCAATCAACAAAAACCAAATCAATCACAGCAATTCTCAATTATTGTTATATTTTGAAATAACGGGGCTCTGAAAAGTGTAACCGACGGCATATTTTTTTTCACTGCCAACAACATTTTACATACAAGGTGTGACAATTATGTATTAAGACTCGAACCATATCTCAGCAACCAACCGCGCCTTCCTCTACTAGCTGTCAAAATTTCATGGCATTTGGTTTACATTTAATGTTTATTGATATAAATTTTACAAAACACGTGTTCGTTTGATGTTTTTGAAATTTTAACATGGAGCAAAGAGCGGTCATTAAATTCCACGCAAAAATTGGTAAAAGTGCATCTGAAACATTCGGATTGATGCAGCAAGCATGTGGCGATGCTTGTTTATCAAGTTCAAATGTTTTTATATGGCATAAACGGTTTGTGGATGGCAGAGAGTCGCCAAAAAAACACGAAAAGTTCCATCAAAAATCAAAACAATGCTCATCACATTCTTCGATAACAAAGGAATTATCCACAAAGAATTTGTTCCAACTGGTCAAACAGTTACTTCCGCATGTTACCTCAAAGTTTTGAAGCGTTTGATGTCCAGAATCCGTCGTGTTCGACCAGAATACCGCTATCCAAAAACTTGGTCTCTGTTGCACGATAATGCATCGAGTCACACAGCACTCATTGTTCGTCAATTTTTGGCTCGGAATCAGGTCTGTGTGTTGAATCACACGGCGTATTCACCTGATTTGGCACCGTGCGACTACTTTTTGTTCCCAAAACTGAAATTGAAGTTGAAAGGATGCTTTTTTGATGACATTCAGACCATACAACGGGCTTCGACGAGAGCACTGGAGGCAATTCCGAAAAATGAGTTGGAACACGCGTTTGAATCACTATTAAATCGATGTAACAAGTGTATTAAATCAGGAGGAGAATATTTCGAATAAATATACCGAAAAATTTGCAGATATCGTGTTTTAATTGTGTTTTCTAGAGGCAGTCTTAATACAAAATTTGTCACATCTTGTAAATAATGTTGTCTTTATCGAATTAGAAGAAAGTGATAATTATTACTTACTTACTTACTTATGTGGCCAAAACAACCGAATATCGATTTAGGCCGAAAATAACATGCTTCGCCAGCCATCTCTGTTCTTCGCTAGCTGGCGCCAGTTAGAAATTCCAAGCGCCGTCAGGTTCTCCAGTACTTGGTCTTTCCACCGGAGGTTTGGTCTTCCTCTTTTGCGTCGTCCTCCAGCGGGTTCCGAATATAACACCTTCTTAGCTGGAGCGTGTTCTTCCATTCGCTCGACATGACCTAGCCAGCGCAGCCGCTGGATTTTGATGCGCTTTACTATGTCAATATCGGCATACAGCTCGTACAGCTCATGGTTGTACCTTATTCGGTACTCGCCACCAACGCAAATAGGTCCAAAGATCCTGCGTAGGACTTTTCTCTCGAAAACTCCAAGCATTCGCTCATCCGAGGTGAAAATTGTCCAGGCTTTAGCGCCATATGTTAGGACAGGCATGATGAGAGACTTGTAGAGTGTAGTTTCCGTTCTTCGAGAGAGGGCTCGACTTCTCAATTGCTTACTCAGCCCAAAGTAACACCTGTTAGCAAGAGTTATCCTACGCATGATCTCCAAGCTGACGTCATTACTGCTGTTAATGCTGGTTCCAAGATAGACAAAGTCCCTTACTACTTCAAAAGCGTAGTTGTCAACAGTGACGTGCTGTCCAAGACGCCGGGACTCTTTGTTTGTTGACACTAGATACTTCGTCTTGCCCTCGTTCACCGTGAGACCCATCCGACGCGACTCTCTTTCCAACTCTGAGAATGCTTCACTGACTGCTCGCGTGTTCATGCCGATTATGTCAATATCGTCGGCATACGCTAACAGCATGACACTTTTGTTGAAGATAGTGCCATTATGTCGTAGATCAGCAGCTCGTATTATTTTCTCCATAATAAGATTGAAGAAGTCGCACGATAACGAATCACCTTGTCTGAAACCCCGTTCGGTATTAAACGGTGCGGAGAGGTCCTTCCCAATTTTCACTGCACAACGGGAGTTATGCAGTGTCATTCTACAAAGTCGAATGAGCTTTGCAGGAATACCGAACTCAGACATTGTTGCGTAGAGGTAATCCCTTACCGGACTGTCGAAAGCGGCTTTATAATCAACAAATAGGTGGTGTGTGTCGATCTGTTTTTCTTGGGTCTTCTCCAGGATTTGGCGCAGTGTGAAAATCTGGTCGATGGTGGATTTACCAGGTCTGAAGCCACACTGATAAGGTCCAATCAGGTTGCTGAGCATAGGCTTCAATCTTTCACAGAGTACGCTCGATAGAACCTTGTACGCGATGCTCAGGAGACTTATTCCACGGTAGTTGGCGCAAATTGTGGGGTCTCCTTTTTTATGTACAGGACAGAGAACACTGAGCCTCCAATCATCAGGCATGCTTTCATCCGACCATATTCTGCTTATGAGCTGGTGCATGCGGGTGAGCAGCTCATCGCCTCCGGTCTTAAACAACTCGGCAGGCAGGCCATCAGCACCTGCAGCTTTGTTGTTCTTCAGCCTTAAAATGGCCGTTTCAACCTCGTCATAGTCGGGTGGTGGAACATCAACACCATCATCTGTAATTGGGGTTATCGGGCATTCTCCTCCACTGGCGGAATTGTTCGTAGCATCGCCATTCAGTAACGTGGAGAAGTGTTCCCTCCATAGGCTCAGTGCACTCTGGACATCCGTAACCAGATTCCCATTTCCATCACGACAAGAAGAGGCTCCGGGATTTAAACCTCCACTCAGGCGCTTGATCTTTTCGAAGAATTTTCGAGTCTCATTCTTGTCGGTACACCACTCTATCTCCTCACACTCGCGTCTTTCCAACTGCCTCTTCTTGCTCCTGAAAAGACGTCTCTCTGCACTCCTTTTCTCTCTATACCGCTCCTTAACAGCTCGCGTTACGCCTGCACGCAGGGTTTTTCTGTAGGCGGCGTCTTTCTCTGCGGTAGTGTCGCGACACTCCTGATCATACCACTCATTCCTCAGAGGCCGGTAGTAACCGATTACCTCCTCGACAGCAGTAGTCATGGAGTGGGATATATGTGTCCACCGTGCGCATGTATCATCAAGTGGGGGAGTGTTCTGCATAAGCAGATCCGATAGTCGAGTGGAAAATGCATCTGCTGTCTCTGGTGATTGCAGCTTACTGACGTCGAGCTTTCTCTGTGTGGGACTTCTCTTGTTATTTGCGACACATAAGCGTGTGCGCACCTTAGCTGCAACAAGGTAGTGATCCGAGTCGATGTTGGCACCACGGATCGATTTCACGTCCATCACACTGGAAGCATGCCTTCCGTCAATCAACACATGATCAATTTGGTTTCTTGTACGATGATCTGGAGACAGCCATGTCGCTTTGTGGATGTCGAGATGCTGGAATCTGGTACCACCAATTACCATGTTTCGTGCTGCGGCGAAGTCGATCAGCCTTATTCCGTTATCGGAGGTGTTTTGGTGTAGGCTGAATTTTCCGACAGTTGGACCAAAGGTACCTTCCTTGCCCACCCTGGCATTAAAGTCGCCAAGCACGATTTTGATATCGTGGCGGGGGCAGCGGTCATAAGCTTCTTCGAGGCGCTGAAAGAAGCTCTCCTTGGTCACATTGTCCTTCTCATCCGTCGGAGCGTGGGCACATATAAGGCTGATGTTGAAAAATTTTGCCTTGATGCGGATTGTGGCCAGCCGTTCATTCACAGGCGTGAACTGCGAGACAAGATGTCGTAGTCTCTTGCTGACCAAAAATCCACATCCTAATTCGTGCCTTTCAGCATGGCAACTGTAGTAGATGTCACAGGACGCTCTTTTGGAGCAGCCCTGTCCTGTCCATCGCATTTCCTGGAGAGCGGTGTAATAATAACATACATTACACGTTAATACACATATTAAAATTAAAAGCGAATTGTTATTAAAATTTAAAAGTTTTTCTTTTATTTAGTGTTCGTATTTATTTATTTGTCCCTTGAGCCATGGCGAAGTTTTGAGCTATCGTTGTTTTTGATTATTGAAAATATAACCAGAATAATCAGAAATCAGCGGGAGTAGATATTGCTGTTGAACGTGTATGAACCAAAATATCAGAAGAAATATAAGTGGACAATCGACCAAATGATTCGATCATACGGCGAAAAGTAGAAAGGGACATGAAAGAAGACGAAAGCGGGCTGCCCATACCAAAGCAAAACGTGAGTACAGATTCTGTATTGTTTACATTTATGAATTTTTATATTTGTCTAAATCCCTTTAGACAAGCCATATGGTAAGTCCCTGAAAGAAGAAAATAAATAATGAAATAGAATTTATATAATGAATTAAGTATACTTACGTCCCCCTAAAACAAGTTATACTTACCATATGGCAGCCCAACTCTCCACATAAATTCACCTTTTATGTTGGGTTTTCGCGGTTCGTATTATGATCGACCGATGTTACCATCTTTTTTTTTTCTTTCGGTCCTAGTCTTTCCATCGAGATCGTGCCATTCCGCGCCATTTTCATTATAATAATTAAAAAGATTTGTTTTTCTATATTTCTATATTCGAAGTCGTGTTGATTATATATTTTGTGCGAATTATTGTATGAACAAATATTTATACACTTATCGATTGTGTGTGAAGATACAAACATTAAAAATAAAGAAACATCGATTTGATTACTGCAAAAGTGAATTGTTTGGTTATCAATTTATTCATGGTCCTTCGAGTTAAACTTTAAACCGGCCCTATATACGTATATGTGAAGTGATAAATATATAAAAACCAATATAAAGTGTAAAAACATAATCAAAACATCGTAATAAAATATACAAAACAAAATAGCAAGTATATGCTGTATATAATATCAGCAGTGGTAAACAAACAATAATACATAAAAAGAAAAAAAAAAGCTACATAGTGTCAGTGGACATATAATATACAAACACTATACAATTACAAATTTTATATAAGAACAAAAAAAAAAACAGTACATAAATAGGCAAATAAAAGTTACATTAGAATGTTTCAAAAAATTCTTTAAAAATTAAAGTGAAACGAAATTATTAAAACAATATTAAATTAAAATTAAATAATTAAAACTATATATGTGCTAATACATTAGAGTGGCTCAAAAAAAAAAAAACGTTTTTTTTTTGGTTTTATAAAATTTTTATTTTGTAAAATATCGTTTATAAACTTAATTTTTTTTTTTAGCAAAGAACAACCCATCATCGCATCCAAGGAGGTAGCAGCACATCAACACCAATCCTAGCAGCAGACTCACAACACAGATAAGGATAAAATTTCTGATTTTTTAAAATATATTATATATCATATATTCCCATATATATATATACACATTTCTTTTTATATATTCCCATATATATATACATATACACAGCTATATATCCTCATATATTTCCTTTTCGTATATATATTCACTTATATATATACATATTTTTTTTAATATAATCTCATATATTATTTACACATTTTTTATATATTCCCATATATATCATATACTCATTTATATATATTCACATATATATTTGCACTTATATATATACACATTTCATCTGTATATATTCTCATATATATTTTCTTTGGTATATATATTCATCTCTTTATATATTTTCATATATATATTGCATTTTGGTATATATATTCACGGGTATATATACATAATTCGTTTCAATTTTATATATCCACATATATATATACATCTATACATATATTCTCATATATATTTTCTTCGGTATATATATATTCCCTTAAATATATACATATTTCTTCTTTATATATATTCTCATATATATATTTTTCTAATTTACGCATTATATCGATAACATTTCTGTTATCGATCAATAAATTTCTCTATATCGATATCGTCGCATAATCGATCAGTGCATTTTGGTGCATTTTTTTGAAACTCTCTTCATTTCACAAATTTTGATAGCTTCGGTCAAATATGCCAGTGACGAAATCACCAGAAAAGCAGGAAGTAGCCTCTGAAGGTCGTAGGGCAGAGTCAGCTGGCGCTATTCCAAAAGGCGCAGTGGAAAAAATGCCAAAAGTTCCATCCGAAACAAAAAAAAACCCCTAGAAAAGAGCTTGTGACCCCTCCATGAATGAGTTCATTTTCGAGGCGGACAACCTAGTGCATTTCTGCACGAAGTTTTCAACAATTCCGGTTGAAGACTTAACATCTTCTCTCCTGAAGGCTAAGCTCGAGGACTTGAGCTGCTATTATGATCAAGTCAAGTCCACGTTTAGAAGAGTAGGTTTAACGGATGAGGACGAGCTGCCCAGTAATTTCAAAATGGCAGCGAGAAATAAAATGGAACTCTGCCAAGAGCGCGTGCACACCATAAAAGCACAGATTTCGGATCTCTTAGAAGTTCAATCAGCCTCCAGATTGGAACTTCCATCACAAGCAGAAATTACCTCTATTTCTGCAACAGAGCAGGCAAATAATTCCGCGATTTGCCTGACTGTTCCTACTTGTGATACCGAAACATTTTCCGGCGGGTACGAAGAATGGACGTCCTTCCGCGACATGTTTACGGCGGTTTACATAAACCACCCTCTTCTGCCCAAAAACTGTATCATCTCCGATACAAAACTGCAGGAAAAGCTGGAGCTATTGTGAAGCAGTACGCGCTCAACAACGAAAATTTCGAATTGGCATGGAATGCGCTAAAGGCCCGTTTCGAAAACAAGCGAATTCTGGTCGATAAGCAAATACAAACTCTCTTGAACCTCCCTTAAGTGAGTTACGAGAATAGCGAGGCAATTCAGAAATTGCAAACCACGATCAATAATGGAATTATGGAATGGAATTAAATAAATAAATAAAATAAAATAAATAAATAATTCTCTGTCCGTCTTATCCTCTCAAGGCGTCTCGACAGAGAATTGGGACCCGATCCTGGTGCATATCTGCTGTTCAAAACTGCCTGAAAATTCCTTGGCTCTCTGGGAACAATCCCTAAGTTCCCGCAAGGATCTTCCAACATGGCAGCAGATGAACGAATTCTTGACTCAGGTATGAAGTCGTGGAGAGGCTCAACAGCGTCAAACCAAACAAATCAATATTTCTACAAAACAGACCCCAGAACAAAACCCAAAACTTTTTTGCAGAAAGCAATCGGACATTCTCTTGTCCAATCTGCGAAGCCGCACATTCGCTTAAATCCTGTGAGCGGTTTAAAAAGTTAGTTGTTCGTGATAGAGTGAGGCTTGTTCGAGAACACAATCTCTGTGAGAACTGCCTGGCCTTTACTTACCATAAACGGGACTGCAAGAGCAAACACTCCTGTTTGCAATGTTAGTGAAGGCATCACACGATGCTTCACATACCAGCAGATAATATTCCCAGTAGGAACACCAAGGTTTTGGCGCAAACCTCCACGCTTCAGCCACACAATAAGAAAAAGAGCACGCAGCAGACGATAACCCCCTCAAGAAACTCGAGAAGCCGGAGATCTCAGGACCGATCATCCGAAGATGAGCAACCCTGCTCATCATGCTCCAAATCTTCTTCAAAGGTGCAAGCATTGTTCACCTCAAATGAAGAAAGAACTCTTTTGCCCACAGCTCTTGTCTCTATAGAGCATCTTGGAGAACTTCACAAGGTTCGAGCACTCATCGACCAAGGTTCTCAACGAACATTCATCTCTACCAAGGTACAAAATCGGCTGAGGCTTCCTTCGCAAGCAACTCACGTCGAAATTTCTGGAATGGGTGGCAAACCATCCAAAACTCTAACCAGACTTGTACCGTTACGTTAGTCGCCCCAAAGGCTAATAAAAAGTTACAGACACGGGCAATTGAACTCTCACAATTGACCAAATTTCTACCCACATTTAAAATTTCTAATCTCGATTGGCAGCAATTCGAAATGTTAGATTTGGCTGACCCGAATTGCTTCGTGCAGGCGCAAATTAACATGGTCATAGGTAGTGATTTGATTCCTCAAATCCTCCTAACCGGAATCCGCCATAATATCTGTGGAAGCCTTCTCGCACAGAATACGATATTTCTCAAAAAGTGTCAAGATTCTCGACACAGGTAGAGGAAGTTTCCAATGAACTTCTTAGTTCTCAACTAAGGAAGTTTTGGGAACAGGAAGAAGCCAATCAGCCAGCTCAAGTATCGGAAGAAGATATAGCCTGTGAAGACTACTATCAGAGGACCTCATCTCGTAGGTCAGATGGAAGATATGTGGTCAGGCTTCCATTTAAATCCAGTTTTCTCGCTCTTACGGCTCTTGGTCACTCCCGAACCATAGCCTATAATCAATTTCGCAGTATGGAGAAAAATTTTTCAAAGAAAGGCGATCTCAAAGCCATTTACGATGAGGTTCTCGAAGAATACCTCACGCTGGGTCATATGGAACCCACAGGCTCGCATGAAATTATCTCTGATGGCAAGCATTTCTCCTTTTACCTGCCACATCATGCAGTGGTGAGGCCAGAAAGGAAAACCACCAAAGTGCGTGTTGTTTTTAATGCCTCAAGAAGCAGCGGCTCAGGCCATTCTCTTAACGACGTATTACATATTGGTCCCACATTACAACCAGATCTCATGGTTCTCATCCTGAGGTGGCGACTATATCAATTCGTTTTCAATGGTGATGTACAAAAGATGTACCGACAAATTCTTGCCCACCATGACGACCAGGATTTCCAGCGAATTCTCTTTCGCAGGTCACCAAATTCTCCAATTCAGGACTTCCGGTTGAAGACAGTCACATTTGGTGTAAATTGCGCTCCATATTTAGCCATTAGAACACTGCAACAATTGGCTAAGGATTCCAAGAAGAATTTCCCTCTCGTGGAAAAAATAATCTTCAAAGAAACCTATGTGGATGACGTATTATCTGGTTCACATACAATTCCAGATGCAGTAGAATCTTCATCTCAAGTGATACAAGTCCTCAACTCCGCAGGATTTCCATTACGAAAGATTACTGCAAATCATTCTAACATTTTAGAAAATATACCAAAATCAGAACTTCTCGATTCTGATTTTCTAAAATTCGAAAGTGCCAGTGCCACAAAAACTCTTGGAATACGATGGAATGCATTGACTGACACATTCTCGTACTCAGTATCACCCATCGAAACAACATCCGCTGCTACCAAGCGTCAAATTTTATCTGCCGTTGCGAAACTTTTTGACCCGGCAGGATGGCTCTCGCCCATCATGACTCAAGCCAAGCTGCTTCTCCAAGAGCTCTGGTTAGAAGGCACCGACTGGGATGAATGCGTGAAACCCAGATCGCTCATCAAATGGAATGTATTTCTGGAGAATATTTCGTCCATTGATCTCATCGAAATCCCTCGATGGGTACAATTCTCTCCCAAGAAGCGAATCCAGCTTCATGGATTTTGCGACACTTCAGAGAAAGCGTATTGTGCAGCCCTGTACATACGATCAATGGACATGAATAATCAAACATCCTGTCATTTACTGGTGGCTAAAGGAAAAGTTGCACCTCTGCAGACGATCAGCTTACCACGTTTGGAATTGTGTGGCGCCGTTTTACTTTCGCACCTAGCCAAGTCCGTTAAAGAAGCTATAGATGTCGAATTCTCAGACATATTTTTCTGGTCCGATTCTCAAATCGTTCTCGCATGGCTGGAAAAACCACCTCACACATGGAAAACGTACGTCGCTAATCGAACAGCCCAGATACTCCAAAACGTTGGAAATGCTATCTGGCGCCATGTCATCAGCAGCGAAAATCCAGCTGATTTGGGTACGCGGATGCAAGCCCCAAGATCTTGTGTCCAATACTCTTTGGTGGAATGGCCCTGCATGGCTTCATCACCCCGAAGAAACCTGGCCAAAACCAACACTTTCCAGTACTTTGCCCCCCGAGCAAAGGAAAGTAGAGGTTCTTCTCACGTTAGATGACCATACCGACATTCTCGATCGGTTCACATCATTTTCAAGGGCACTACGTGTGATTTCTTACGTTTTCCGTTTTGTCCATAACGGACTCTCTAAATTGCGAAAATCTTCTCCAATTTCGAATTCCTCACTCTCGCAGGACGAAATTCGTTTCGCAAAAAGCCGGCTAATTTCGTTAGCCCAATTTTCCCAAAGAGCTAAGGCTCTTCTCAGCTCAACCGCAGTCAGCTATAAAAGCTCTTTGCTGACTTTAAATCCTTTTCTCGACAAGGAAAATCTCATGAGAGTAAATGGTCGATTAGCTCATTCTGGTCTTAGTTATAGTGAGCGCCACCCCATAATTCTTCCTGAAAAATCCCGATTTTGCGTTTTGTACCTCGAGTTTCTCCATACTCTGCTCCTACACGCAGAACAAAGGCTCATGTTCCGAATGGCTCGACAAGAATTCTATATTCCTCGTCTTAAGCCCCAAATAAGGAATATTTCTATGCAAAGTTTGTACCATCCACAAACAAAAGGTTCGATCACAGATTATGGCAGCTCTGCCGCCTGAACGGTGTACCTTGTCGGTACCTTTCGCGACCACAGGTGTTGATTTTGCAGGCCCATTCCAAATTAAAGCATCTACGCTTCGAACTGCTGCATTTCTCAAAGGGTATGTGGCGGTATTTGTATGCTTTTCCACAAAGGTCATTCATTTGGAACTGTGCTCTGATCTCTCTACAGAGGCATTCCGCGCCGCATTCGCCAGATTCGTTGGCAGAAGAGGCCTTCCCCGCAAAATCATGTCGGATAATGGTACAACTTTCGTTGGAGCTCAAAGAGCCATGAGTAAAGAATTCCTCAAATTCTCTAAGGAGGTGTCCAAAGATATTCTGGCCCAATACTCTCCGCAAGGTATTGACTGGGTTTTTAGTCCTCCCAGTGCGCCTCACATGGGCGGTCTCTGGGAGTCGGCAGTCAAAAGCTTTAAGGCTCATCTCAAAAAGACTGCCGGCAATCACAAATTCCGCTTCGAAGAGTTCTCAACTCTGCTCTGTAGAATCGAAGCCGTGCTCAACTCTAGACCATTGTCTCCCCTCTCTCAAGATCCCAACGAACTGATAGCGCTAACTCCAGGTCACTTCCTGCGAGGTGCTCCACTAACGGCCTTGCCCGAACCCAACTCGGAAGATATATCCCTAATAAACCGATGGGAAAAACTCAAGGCGCTTCACCACCAGTTTAGCCGCAGATGGAAAACTGAGTACCTACAAGATCTGCACAAACGGTACAAATGGCAACACCCTCAAAAGGAGCTGGAAGTAGGTCAACTGGTGGTCATCAAGGATGAGCTGCTGCCCCCCAACGAATGGAGTCTCGGACGCGTCACTCATTGGTATCGAGGATCTGACGGCCACATCCGTGTAGCAGATATTCGGACCAAATCGGCCGTTCTCAAGCGGCCCATAGTAAAATTATGTATTTTGCCGCTCGCGTAAAATCTTAATATCCAAAAAAAATCTCTTTTTTTTCGCTATCAGACTTTGGCTCAAGCCCTTAAGCTAATTCAGTTTCCCAATTCGTCGAGCAACGACATGTAGCTTCCACCCCGAGAAGCTCCCAGCCTAGACAACGACCGACTCCCAATGTTCGTCAGAGGACAGCTTGAGCGATCGAGGACGCGATCGGCTCACTGTCTCGTCTACGAGATGCACTCAATTAATGCACGAGTGCATGCGGACCGCGATGTCTAAATCCCTTTAGACAAGCCATATGGTCAGTCCCTGAAAGAAGAAAATAAATAATGAAATAGAATTTATATAATGAATTAAGTATACTTACGTCCCCCTAAAACAAGTTATACTTACCTTACCTTTCATACTTACCATATGGCAGCCCAACTCTCCACATAAATTCACCTTTTATGTTGGGTTTTCGCGGTTCGTGTTATGATCGACCGATGTTACCATCTTTTTTTTTTTCTTTCGGTCCTAGTCTTTCCATCGAGATCGTGCCACTCCGCGCCATTTTCATTATAATAATTAAAAAGATTTGTTTTTCTATATTTCTATATTCGAAGTCGTGTTGATTATATATTTTGTGCGAATTATTGTATGAACAAATATTTATACACTTATCGATTGTGTGTGAAGATACAAACATTAAAAAGTGTTGAATAAAGAAACATCGATTTGATTACTGCAAAAGTGAATTGTTTGGTTATCAATTTATTCAATATTGTTGGATCATATTCAATAATATTTCATCATCTATTTAATATTATTTGTTATTTAATCTCTAAGTAATATTCATTATTTAGACATAATTTATTTATTTAATTTAATTTTTTTAAAAACATAACATCTTACTTTATAAAAAAAAATTAGAAATGAAATTATTTACAAAAAATGTATGTATTATCTGAAAAATAAAAATGCGTTATCAATATCCAGTACGCATGTGCAATCAATTTTTATTTTATCCATATATGTACATACGTACATACATATCTGCAATATACAATCAAATTGAGAAAAACTTCGCACGCATGTCAACCACTGTGTGCAAACTATCTCAATTTCGTTTCTTTCTATTTGCCTATTTAAAAAGTATATGTACGTATGCTCAGCAATACGATTTCACTCGCATGGGTACCCACTCACACACATCTATGCTTGCGTATTTGTTGGTGCTTTTGCTCTCGTTTTTGAGGAAGAAAAATACTTATCAAATTTTTGATGTTCCATTTTATCTTCTATATACAAAACAAATTCATGCGTAACACGGCGGGTCGAATTTGTATGGCGAATACCTGACAAATCGTATAGGAAATACTGAAACAACCATAGTGTCTAGGTATATTTTTCAGAGATACCGCAGATCTAAAAGCAATGTCGACTCGCGCATTTCCACAGGTAAATATTTCTTTCGTTACAATATATTTTAAATACAAATCGTATAGCAAAAATAGAAATTACTATGATTCTAGGAATATTTGCCCGAGAAACGAAGAGTCTAAAAATATTTTTGACTCCCCGCATTTAAGAAATAAGTATTTCTATCCATACAATAATAATATTTGAAAATGCTTTGTATGGAGGGAAATGTGTATATATTTTCCTCCATACAAAGGAGGACATTTGCCGCTATCGGATAATCTTGCTCCGAATCGTTAGCCAACTGATGGAACGTTCTGATGGCCAAGTAAGGAGCACAATTTATACCAAAGGTTACGGATTTTAATTTGAAATCCTGAACTGAGACATCAGGTGATATTCGAAATACATTTCATTGAAAACAAAACGATATAAATGCCATTGAAGAATGAGAGGCATTAGATCTGGTTGAAGAGTAGGACCAGTATAGATAACATCGATTAATGAGTTTCCAGAAATTGACGTTTTCGACGCGTTGAACATAACACGAACGCTGGTAGTAGCTTTTTCTGGTCGAATTACTGCATGATGTGGTAAGTAAAATGAGAAATATTTGCCATCAGAAGAGAACCCGAATTGGTGATTCCCATATGGCCAAGAGTGAGATACTCTTTAAGAACGTCATCATATACTTGTTTGATGCTCTCGCTTCCCTGGCGACTACTAACAAACTGTTGGAATGCCGCGTTTCGAGATTGGCCCAACGCTAAGGTATGCGAAAAATTTTCCTTGAACGATAACCTACCACATATCTTCCATATTTATTCCGTGTCGTCGTATTTTTGTAGAGACGCTTACAAAAGTCGTCTTCCAACGACAGTGGAAGGGTTTCAGGAATGTTCTCTTGTTCCCAAAATTGCTTTAATTGGGAACTGAAATCTTCATTGGAAATTTCATTGACTTGTGTAGAGAATAATGGCACTTTCTCGGGAATCGATCCACTGAGAATCCAGCCAAATATTGTATTTTTAGCTGTGAGTGTTAGTCACCAATAAGAGTGGACGTGCTTTGGATCTTTCCTTTAATAGAGGTAAATAAATAATTGATTTCGGTTTAAAAATTCAAATAAATTGCGAAAAGACGCTAAATACAATCGACCAGTTATTTCTGTGTCATTTATTGTGCATACAGATAAGTAAAAAGAAAAAAAATAATAATAGCATAGTTTGCAAACAGATTTTGTTTGTAATAATGCCTGTTAACGTGTGTGTAAATCATAATTTGCAAACACCCGCGCAAACCCCGCCAGTAAGTGCATTATCAAAAAAATCAGTTGATACACACTGCACAAGTGAAAGTAACAGTGCAAATCTCTTGCCTGCACATATTCCTCACTCTAACACTACATCAAATTTGGCAACAACAAACTCATGTCCAATCACATCAAATACGGATAAAAAAATATAATATGTTCTCTCTTGATGTACGATCTCTCTCTATACCATGGAGTGTACAATGCTCTTTTACTGCTGTAACACCAACAGCTACGACATCAAAGCAATCAAATAACGGCCTTTCTACTGAAGTGCATGACCCAGTAGTAAAAAAAACTAGTGCGATGACTACTACAGTACCAGTTGCTCGTCAAACTGGAATTGATCGCTACATTACTGTAGTAAAGCTAAAAATAAATCCCCAAATTCAAAACAAATGAATTCAACAAAAATCCAGAAGCAGAACACTACCCCTATTAGTTCGGAAAATAGATTCGCACTGCTTTCAAGTGACGAAAGTGACGAAAATATTATCCCCAAGAAAAATTTAAAACTCCCACCCATTTTCTTAAGGGAACGCAGCTCAGATAAGTTGATTTCCAGAATAACAAACCTTATAGGACCAAAGAATTTCCATGTTGTTCCTATTCGCAAAGGCCAAATTGAGAAAATGAAAGTGCAAATCTATAGCGAAATTTATTATCGCAAAGTAATTGCAGAATTTGATGCTGGAAAAAAGAATTACTACACATATCAGCTAAGAAGTAGTAAGGGCTTAATCGATGTACTCAAAGGCGTCGCACCCAACGTTGATATTAATGAAATCAAACTTACCCTTCAGGAAGAAGAGTTTCAAGCCAAAACGGTATTCAATATTCTCAACAAGACCAATATAAATACCTCAACCTTTATATCGCATTGAGCTTCAACCTGAAAAAAACCCTAAAAAAAGATGAAGTACATCCCATATATAAAAGTCGATATTTATTGCATCGCAAAATTACAATCGAAGAACCCCATAAGAGAACTGGACCTCCTCAGTGCAGCAACTGCTAAGGTTATGGATATACTAAGACATATTGTACCCTGCCAGCTGTTTGTGTGATTTGTGTAGATCTGTATAAATCAAACATATGCCCAAAGTCTAAAGGCGATGCTAGCATGAAAAAATGCAGCAATTGTGGAGGTAATAATTATAGAGGTTGCCCCGTATATACAAGCCTAAAGCTAAATTTCTCCTCTAGCAAACAACCTCTAAAACCAGTTGAGCAAACTCAGATAACAAAGTCAGAGACAAAATCTTGATGCACGACAATCCTTCTCCGCAATCCCAAACAAGAATCAAACTTATTCATACGCTAGTGTTTTAAAACAAACCCCACACCAACAAAGCAATATAAATAATGAGCAGAAGCACTCACTGCCCACCCAACAGCTAAGTATCCTTGAACATTTACTTCAAACACTAATCCAAGAAATGATGAAAAATCAATTAATATTACTCCAAACATTGCTATCCAGACCATAAATACCATGAGTCGTCTTTTAGATATGCCACTGGAACGCCAACGGCTTAAGCCAGCACCGTTTGGAGCTAATTCAATTCCTTGAATTCAACGAGATCAATATAATGATGATATCTAAGACCCATTTCACTGACAAAAATTGCTGCCCAATACCACATTACAAACTGTACCCCACAAATCATTCGCATGGTAAGGCACGGGGAGGAACTGCCATATTGATAAAAAGCAGAATAAAACGCCATCTTCTCGAAGATTTCAGTAGCGTCTACTTGCAAGCAACATCTATATGCCTGGAAGAGTACATCTCTAAGATAGTAATATCTGCGAAATACTGTCCCCCAAGAGACAGTATTACTGAACAGCAATATAAAGAATTTTTCTCAACTCTTGGTAACAAATTCTTGGTTGCTGGCGATTTCAACGCCAAACACACCCACTGGGGCTCCTGCTGAATAACTCCAAAAGGCAGAAGCCTATGCTCAATCATTACTAACCACGGCTACGATGTAATCTCAAATGGACAACCGACATATTGGCCGACGGACAAGAGGAAGATATTCGATCCCATAGACTTTGGAGTCGCCAAAGGTTTGTAGATGGGAAATATCTCCACAGAGTGTAATTATGATCTCTCCTCTGATCACTCATCCACGGTAATATTTATAAAATTACCAAGCCCCCAAGGCAATTGCATTAGAAATAAAATGGACTGGTTAAAATTCAAGAAATATGTAAATTCCCACTCTAAATACTGTATTAAGAAATGGACGAAATGTAGCACTCAAAAAATTCAACCAATTCCTTTCATTAGCTCTCAGCTCAGCCCCCTGCTCAAGGGTAAACAAGCAATCAAACTATAGCCCATACACACCAGCCGACATTGAATTGCTAGTAAGACAGAAAAGAAGACTCCGAAGGCAATGGCAAGAATTCAGATCACCGAATCTGAAAAGACAGCTACAGCACTGCACTCGAAAGTTAAAGCAAGCCCTAAAAAATAATAACAAAGAGTCGGAAGATCACATAGCCAAATTAAAACCTGGTGAAGCGTCAGACTACTCTTTGTGGAAATCAGCAAAAAGCTCAAATCGGCCAATTCTCACTGATTCCTCCATTCGTTTGAGTGACGGTAAATGGGCTAGAAGCAAGTATGAGAAGGGTTTGGCTTGTGCAAACTACTTAAAAAGTGTGTTTACACCCAATCCACCCTCTTCACAGTCCTTGCTCAATAACGCTCAAAATTAAAAAAAGGACATATTCAAAGCAATTTATAAAGATTTAAACCCAAAAAAATCACCTGGCCCAGTTAAAATTACCGGTAAAATGATAAAAGAGCTACCTCCGGCTTCAGTAATTCATCTCATGCACATTTTCAATGCTATCCTTCGTATTAAACAATATCCCAAATTCTGGAAAACTTCAAAAATAATTATGATAGCAAAACCAGGAAAAGACCAAAAGTTGCATTGTACAGACCTATCAGCCTCCTGCCTCTACTCTCTAAAGTATTCGAAAAGCTACTTGTCATGAATATAACTCCATTTATTAATCTCAACCAACTGATTCCTCAACATCAGTTTGGATTTAGAAAACAGCACGGCACAATAGAGCAAGTCCACCGTATTGTAACTCTCATAAGGAACACTTTTGAAGAAAAAAAGTATTGCTCAGCTGTCTTTCTTGATATCACTCATGCTTTCGATAAAGTATAGCACGATGGCTTTATTTACAAACTCAAACTATTACTGCCTGCAAATGTCTCCTCATTGCTTAGTAGCTATCCACGAAAATACAATTTCTCGTACATCACAAGGACTACACAACAAATCCATTGGATATTCACGCTGGCGTTCCTCAAGGAAGCGTTTTGGTCCCCTTACTGTATCTCTTATACACTTCAGATATGCCCAACTATAACTATACATTTATATCGACCTTTGCTGATGATACAGTAATATTGTGCTCTCACTCTAATCCCATAGAAGTTACTAAACTCCTGCAAACTCATGTAGATTCTCTCGAAAGTTAATGAATCAAAGAGCGTACATGTAACCTTCACGCTAAGGCTAGATACATGTCCCCCATTTAAAATAAATGGCCAATCAGTACCACAATGTTCCTCAACAACGGACTTGTGTGTTCACCTCGACAGAAGGCTGACCTGGAACAATAACATAGAGGCAAAGAAAACTCAGATCAAGCTTAAAATTAATCACTTATTAAACACAATTTCGAATACGAATCTGGACTTATGGTATTCAGTTATGGGGCGACTCAAGAAATTGTGATGGAACAACGGGAATATCACATAATTTTAAGATAGTTTGTAAGATTTGAATACTTATTGAAAGTTTCTACGAATGGTAGAAAGATTAAATTAATTCTTAGTATTTAAAAAAAAAAAAAAACAAAAGCTGTGAGAGTGGCGCAGCCCTTGGAGGAAGACCTTACGGATTAAGGCACTTCCAATAACCACGTCTATTTGGGCTGGCATATTACAGTTTAAATCAGCTAGATCGAGTTTGTCAAATTCTAGCCAATTTGAGCGTTTTAGATGAAACGTTGGAAGTAGTTTGGTTAGTTGTGCAACACTATGGCTTTTGTTTGTATTTTTGTGTTAGTCTTTGGAGATACTATTATGCTATTATGATACTATTATGATTATTTTTACAGTATACACAAGAGAAGTTATTGTTGCAATCATTCTTTCGGTGACTGTATGCGAGACAGTTCTTACAGAAATTATTGTCATGAACAAACTTTATTCGGTCGGGTACCGAAAGTTTTTTGAATTACGTGCAATTTTTTACTGAATGATTGGCATTGCATAGCCGACAAGTAAATGATATTCTGGGTTCCGTGACGAATGTTTGAACCCGATTGTTGAATTTACTCGAAGAAGTGTGTGGCTTATTGTTAGCAGAGTCATATGCGAAATTATTCGCTTTCGTTTTTTGTTGAATTGAGCCTTTTTACGACTTTATATCTGCTAGTTAGGATCTCATCCATTTGCGACCATAGAGGTAGATCTCTTCTGCAATTCAGAGATTGTTCCCAGAGCGACAAAGTTTGTTCGGGTAATTTAGTCGAGCAGATATGTATAAGTATGGGATCCCAGCTCTCTGTTGAGACATTTTGAGAAGCTAGGATAGACAATGAGTTATTTATTGTCGTCTGAAGTTGTTGAATCGCCTTACTGTCTTCTGTGTGAACAGTTGGCAAATTCAAAAACGTCTTAATTTTGGCATCAACTAAGATTCTTTTATTTTCGTATCGGGCTTTCAATGCGTCCCACGCAAGTTCAAAGTTGTCATCACTTAGGTGAGAGTGCTTCACGATTGCACTCGCTTTGCCTTGTGTCTTACTTATACCTGAGGTGGTATAGTTTTTGGGCAGAAGTGAGTTTTGGATGGTTTAAATATACCATTATGTATAACATATCATGGAAAGACGGTCATTCTTCATAACCTTCATAGAAAACTTTTGTATCACACGCAGAAACTTGGAGGCAAATAATTAATATGTTTGTCTGTTCCTCTCTCTCCTTTTTGAGGCTGCAGAGTTTTGAGCAAATCTTGCATATGTGCTTTGCAAGTATAAAATCTTTTGGAACACAGATTTAATTTTGCTCTTCCAGATGCCATGAAGTTTTCAGGTAACTTGCTGCTGTTCGTTGTGGACACTTGTTCAAATGCTGAACGAACACTAGCCCAACTACCTTCTAGGTCCTCACGTCTGACCTCAATGAGAGATTCAGTTTGATTTTCAATTGATATTGAATAAAATTCAGAGCAAACTGAATTAGGTCATCGGATTCAAAAACAAACTTTGACATCGATGGGTCGTAAGCCTTCTTCTTGCGGTTTCTTGAATTTTATCTGGCAGGTTGCATTACCTCTAGAGAGGACGTGTGACTAATTCTGATCTGTTGATTGGCATAGTGACTAAAAAAATTTTTGAATCAATAATAAATTGATCAATAAATAATTGATAAGGGCCGCTGAAGTGCGTGTAAATAAACAAATGCTTTTTAAATGCAATTAAATTCGATACATTTGTACACGAGAAGGTAACAAATCGCAAGAATTGTGATATTTCAATTTTGAATATCGTAACTCTATAATTATGAGCTGAAGTGTATTGAGAAATACACGGTGATATCTATTGTAAATAAAATGAGACAAAAATAATGTGCAATAGTTAAAACAATTGGCGTGATTTCTATAGTGCACACTTGGAAAAGAATGGCTTTATAATTTTGTACTGAAAGGTAGTTGAGATACACTATAATTTTTAAAACCACCAAATATTTTCCGTTACCAAATTTCGAGTTTGCTTGTATTAGAGATACATATTTATAAACTAATATATAAAAATATATTTTATGATATTGTTCGCATACAATTTAGTTATTTACTGTAAGTAACCTCTCTAAACGTATTTTAATATGAATAATAAGAAATGGTTTAACTTACAGTAATCCGGAAAATATTTTTTTGGGGGAAATGGGTGGTTGCTGGTGACAGCACGGTTTGCTGTAATGTAATTATTTATATACAATATATCATATAATTAACCAAGTCAGGCAATCATAAAATTGGTTCTTATGTCATTTACAGTATATTCCAAAGCATGTTTAGGTAGTGTCAAAATTACTATGTGTCAAAATATGTATCCGTGAAAGTCACCAATAAGAGTGGACGTGTTTGATAGAGTCGGAAAAGTGATTGTTTTCGGTAAAAGTAAAAATTTTTAATATTTTGCGAAAAGACGCTAAGAAACTCAGTGAGTTATTTCGGTGATTTTTTTTTTTTTTTTTTTAGATAAAAAAAAAAATAAACAAAATAATAATATCGTTTGCAAACATTTTGTTTATAATATGAGTGTTCAGCGCTCTCCTCTCCGACAACGGCAATCGCCTGTTAATGTGTGTGTAAACAATAATTTGCAATCACCCGCGCAAACCCCCCCGATAAGTGCATTATCAAAAAAAAAAGTTGATACACACTGCACAAGTGAAAGTAACAGTGCAAATCTTTTGCCTGTACATATTCCTCACTCTAACACTACATCAAAATTTGCAACAATAATAAATACAGACAAAAAAAATAATTTATTTTCTCGTGATATACTATCTCCCTCTATACCGTGGAGTGTACAATGCGCTTCTCCTGCTGTAACACCAACAGCTACAACATCAAAGCAAACAAATAACGGCCTTTCTACTGAAGTGCATGACCCAGTAGTTAAAGAAACTAGTGCGATGACTAATAAAGAACCAGTTGCTGTTCAAACTGGAATTGATAGCTACATTACTGTAGTAAAGCGAAAAAGAAGTCCACAAAATTCAAAACAAATGAATTCAACAAAAATTCAAAAGCAGAACATTGCCCCTATTAGTTCGGAAAATAGATACGCTTTGCTTTCAGGTGATGAAAGTGACGAAAATATTATCTCCAAGAAAAATTTCAAACCCCCACCCATTTTCTTAAGAGAACGCAACTCAGATAAGTTGATTTCTAGAATTACAAGTCTTATGGGCCCAAAGAATTTCCACGTTGTTCCTATTCGCAAAGGCCAAATTGAGGAAACGAAAGTGCAAATCTACAGCGAAACTCATTATCGCAAAGTAATTGCGGAATTTGATGCTGTAAAAAAGAATTACTACACATATCAGCTAAAAAGTAGTAAAGGCTTAATCGTAGTACTCATAGGCGTCGAACCCAACGTTGACATTAACGAAATCAAACTTGCCCTTCAGGAAGAAGGGTTTCAAGCCAAAACAGTATTCAACATTCTCAACAAGAGCAATATACCTCAACCGTTATATCGTATTGAGCTTCAGCCTGAAACAAAACCCCTAAAAAAAGGTGAAGTACACCCCATATATAAAATTCGATATTTATTGCATCGCAAAATCACAATCGAAGAACCCCATAAGAGAACTGGACCTCCTCAGTGCAGCAACTGCTAAGGTTATGGATATACTAAGACATATTGTACCCTGCCAGCTGTTTGTGTGATTTGTGGAGATCTCCATAAATCAAACATATGCCCAAAATCTAAAGGCGATGCTAGCATGAAAAAATGCAGCAATTGTGGAGGTAATCACACCGCAAATTATAGAGGTTGCCCAGTATATACAACCCTAAAGCTAAATTTCTCCGCTAGCAATCAACCTCTAAAACCAGTTGAGCAAACTCAGATAGCCAACTCAAGTAAGAGACAAAATATTGATGCAACACAATTCTTCTCTGCAATCCCAAACAAGAATCAAACCAATTCATACACTAGCGTGTTAAAACAAAACCCACACCAACAAAGCAATGTAAATAATGAGCAGAAACACTCACTGCCCACCCAACAGCCAAGTACCCTTGAACATTTGCTTCAAACATTAATTCAGAATATGAACCAATTCATGAACTCAATGCAAACAATGATGCAAGAAATGATGAAAAATCAATCGATGTTACTCCAAACATTGCTATCCAGACCATGAGTTGTCTCAAGATATGCCACTGGAACGCCCACGGCTTAAGCCAGCACCGTTTGGAGCTAATTAATTCCTTGAATCCAGCCAAATCGACATAATGATAATATCTGAGACCCATTTCACTGACAAAAATTGCTACCAAATACCATATTACAAACTGTACACCACAAATCATCCGCATGGTAAGGCACGCGGAGGAACTGCCATATTGATAAAAAGCAGAATAAAACATCATGTTCTCGAAGATTTCAGTAGCGTCTACTTGCAAGCAACATCTATATGTCTGGAAGAATACATCTCTAAGCTAGTAATATCTGCGATATACTGTCCCCCAAGATAAAGTATTACCGAACAGCAATATAAAGAATTTTTCTCAACTCTTGGTAGCAAATTCTTGGTTGCTGGCGATTTCAACGCCAAACACACTCACTGGGGCTCCCGCTTAAGAACTCCAAAAGGCAGAAGACTATGTTCAATCATCACTAACCACGGCTACGATGTTATTTCAAATGGTCAACCGACATATTGGCCGACGGACAAGAGGAAAATACCCGATCTCATAGATTTTGGAGTCGCCAAAGGTTTGCAGATGGAAAATATCTCCACAGAGTGTAATTATGATCTATCATCTGACCACTCACCCACGGTAATATCTATAAAATCACCAAGCCCCCAAAGCAATTGCGTTAGAAAGAAAATAGACTGGTTAAAATTCAAGAAATATATAAATTCCCATCTTCCTCTGAGTACTGTATTAAGAAATGGACACGATGTAGACTCAGCACTCGAAAAATTCAACCAGCTGCTCTCATTAGCTCTCAGCTCAGCCACCTGCACAAAGGTATGCAAGCAATCAAACTATAGCCCATACACACCAGCCGACATTGAATTGCTAGTAAGACAGAAAAGAAGACTCCGAAGACAATGGCAAGAATTCAGATCACCGAATCTGAAAACACAGCTACAGCACTGCACTCGAAAGTTAAAGCAAGCCTTAAAAAATAAAAACAACAAAGAGTTAGAAGAGCACATAGCGAAATTAACACCTGGTGAAACGTCAGACTACTCTTTGTGGAAATCAGCAAAAAATTCAAATCGGCCAATTCTCACTGATTCCCCCATCCGTTTGAGTGACGGTAATTGGGCTAGAAGCAACTGTGAGAAGGGTTTAGCTTTTGCAAACCACCTAAAAAGTGTGTTTACACCCAATCCACCCTCTTCACAGTCCTCATTACCAATATTAACTTCTCAACCTTGCTCAATAACGCTCAAAATTAAAAAAAAGGACATATTCAAAGCAATTTATAAAGATTTAAACCCAAAAAAATCACCTGGTCCAGATAAAATTACCGGTAAAAAGATAAAAGAGCTACCTCCGGCTTCAGTAATTCATCTGATGCACATTTTCAATGCTATCCTTCGTATTAAACACTATCCCAAATGCTGGAAAACTTCAAAAATTATTATGATAGCAAAACCAGGAAAAGACCCTACAAAAGTTGCATCGTACAGACCTATCAGCTTCCTGCCTCTACTTTCTAAAGTATTCGAAAAGCTACTTGTCATGAATATAACTCCATTTATTAATCTCAACCAACTGATTCCTCAACATCAGTTTGGATTTAGAAAACAGCACGGCACAATAGAACAAGTCCACCGCATTGTAACTCTGATAAGGAACACTTTTGAAGAAAAAAAGTATTGCTCAGCTGTCTTTCTTGATATCACTCAAGCTTTCGATAAAGTATGGCACGATGGCCTTATTTACAAACTCAAACTATTACTGCCTGCAAATGTCTCCTCATTGCTTAGTAGCTACCTCACGAAAAGACAATTTCTCTTACATCACAAGGATTACACAACAAATCCATTGGATATTCACGCTGGCGTTCCTCAGGGAAGCGTTTTGGGCCCCTTACTGTATCTCTTATACACTACAGATATGCCCAGCAATAACTATACATTTATATCGACCTTTGCAGATGATACGGTAATATTGTGCACTCGCTCTAACCCCATAGAAGCTACTAAACTCCTGCAGACTCATATCGATTCTCTCGAAATCTGGCTAGCAAAATGGCGTATAAAAGTCAATGAATCAAAGAGCGTACATGTAACCTTCACGCTAAGGCCAGATACATGTCCCCCATTTAAAATAAATGGCCAATCAGTACCACAATGTTCCTCAACAACGGACTTGTGTGTTCACCTCGACAGAAGGCTGGCTGACCTGGAAAAATCACATAGAGGCAAAGAAAACTCAGATCAAGCTTAAAATGAATCAGTTATGGTGGCTGATACACAAAAGATCAAAGTTGAATCTCGAATACAAAGTGCTATTATATAAAGCAATCCTGAAGCCAATCTGGACTTATGGTATTCAGTTTTGGGGCACCGCATCTCCCTCAAATATCGAAAAATTGCAGCGAATACAATCCAAGTGTCTGCGAATTATTGTAAACGCGCCTTGGTATATGAGGAATGTTAACATCCATCGAGATTTAAATGTACCCACAATTTCTGAGGAAGTTGCAATGTCTTGCAGAAGCTACATTCAAAAATTACACAGTCATCCGAATCCCCTTGTTAGGCAATTGTTGCTGAACACGGGGCATCGTCGATTAAAAAGAAAAGACACACTGAATAGGCTGTGAAATTGCTATACCTCGTGACTCAACAAATTGTGATGAAACGTTGGGAATATCACATAATTTTATTTAGTTTGTAAGATTTGATTACTTATTGTTAGTTTCTAAGTAATTTTAGAAAGATCCAATAAAAAGGCTTGTAAAAAAAAAAAAAAAAAAAAAAAAATATGTCAAAATTATTAACTCTCTGGTTAATAATTTCGACAAAAATGATGTACAAAAAGATGAGTTTTTAAAAAATTTTTTAAAGAAAAACAATGGGCTTTAACCAAATTTCTTATTATTTTGATGATTGTAACAAAAAAAAATATATTTACAAGTTGATGTAATTAAAATAAAAGTAGTGCTAATCGAAAAGAAAGAATAAACAAAAGCATGTGAGATATTTGATCTTTATATACAACCAGACGGTTATTGTATCAAAATATTTCCGAATTTTTCACCTTGATAGATTTCACAAACCTGTCTTTTGATTTTCTTCTATACACTTATTTCAGAATGAGAGCATTTAATTTTTTTAAAAACATAACATCTGACTTCATAAAAAAAAATTAGAAATTAAATCTTTTACAAAAAATGTATGTTTTATAATATTGTAACGAGTATCGATAGTTGATTACTCATCACTATTGTGACTGACACTATTGGCAGCATCGAAACGAATGTCAACAAAAAGAAATAAGCGATACCAGAACAAGCCAACGAGAAAGGAAGAGAAGAATCTCGATAAAGGAAGATTCTGGGGTGTTGCCAACAGAGTATAAATAGAGCCAGTGTTGAGCAGTGAAATCAATCGAATTCAGATCGTGACTGCGCAAACATCTATACAGAGGCAAAAGTTGCAAGTACATTTAAGTGTTATAGTAAATAGTTGATTGTAAACAGAGTTGATTGTAAATAGAGATTATTAAATAAATTGTTGCTGTATATAGTTGTATAAAATAAGTGTTGCAGTTATTATTAACAGAATCCAGTGATCGAACAAGGTAATTCAAATAGAATTAAACGTTCACAGAATAAAAACGTAACAATTGGTGTCAGAAGTGGGATTCTGTAAAGATGGTGAAAATTGACCAACTGAAAGTGGACCAGCTTAAAAAGCTGTTAGTAGAGATTAATCTATCGTCATCAGGTGCAAAGGCGGAACTGCTGGTGAGGCTGAGGCAAGCTATGGAGGCTAAGGGAATTAATGTAGAAGAACATGAGTTCTTCGAGGAAGCCGATATACAAGCAGTTGTGCACGCTGAGGAAGAGAGCAAGGTAGATTCGAGTGGTCAACTCATGGAATTTATGAAAACCATGATGCAACAGCAGCAACAACAGTTACAACAAAATGCCTCTCGCATTGACTCCAAGCTTCAAGAGCATTCGGCTGAATTGCGTATGAAAATTCAAGAAGGTTCGTCCCGACAAGAAAACGCTATGGGAGAATTCCAGAAAACAATTGACTACAAGTTTCAAGAACATTCGGCTCGCCAAGAGGGCGTTATTAGTGAATTGCGTATGGAAATTCAAGAACATTCGGCTCGCCAAGAACACGTCATCGAAAATCTACAAAAAGGAATTGAACTTAGATTTCAGAAAATTTCCGGAGCTATTAATGACAAAGTCACAGAGCTGAAAGAACACGTGGATGAGTTGGATGATAAGCTGAAGGAACATGTCGACGACTGGGAAGATAAGTTCGAGAAATTACAGCACGAACTCAATCAACTAAAAATAAATGGACCAGCCACATCAGTGATTAGAGATTCAAGTACAATCAAATTAAAGCCACCAACATTTGACGGAAGCACGCCATTCAATATCTTCAAGCTTCAATTCGAGACAACAGCTTCGAAGAATCAATGGGATGACAGCGACAAGACTGCTGCTTTAATAGTCGCATTAAAAGGTAATGCTTCCGAGGTGTTACAGATGGTTCCAGAGAAAGATCGTGGTAGCTATCAGTCACTGATGGACACACTTCAGCGGAAATATGGAAATGAATACAAGAGTCAATTACATCGAGTGGAATTGAGATCGCGAGTGCAACGGAGTAATGAGAGCCTTCAGGAATTCGCTTCCGATATTTAGCGCTTATGTCATCTAGCGTTCTCCGGTAATTCGGAAGAGTTTGTCGAAAAAATAAAAATAGAGGCATTCATAGATGGCATACGTGATGGAGAGACAAAGCGTGCTCTGGTCATGTCACCCAAGAATACTTATGCCGAAACAGTCAGTAGTGCCTTGACATTTGAGGCCGCCAGTTTGATGTGTAGACCAATGCCACGGGTACGCCAACTAGAAACAGAAACAGCAGATCTGGTTGAAGCAGTGTGTCAGGCAGTTAAGTCAGTAATGCAGCCTGAAGGAAGAACAACAGGTCGACGTGAAAACAAATTTAATGGTAAGTGCTTCATTTGCGACAAACGAGGGCATATAGCGCGTGATTGCAATCAATCGAATATGAAGCCTAAAGGTAGAACAAGGAATCAACGCAAATATAAATTTGCCGGTAAGTGCTTCATATGCCATCGAAGAGGGCACAAGGCGCGGAATTGTCGTCTACGACACAAGCAACAAAGATCGAATTCACCAGGACAACGAAAGGACGATCGTGATGTCATTCATCGTAGTAAAGCTTATACTCCATATCGTCTTACTTGCACCGTGGATAGTAAACGGGAAAGAAACCAGAATCACATTGTTAACCTACGTCTTACGAATGTATTGCCGGAAGAGTCATGGACCACCGAACGAGTGCAAGAAGATCAGTGGAACGACCCAGATCTCGTAAAGATTATGGAATACAAGGAGCAGGGCATACGTCCAGATTGGCAAGAAATGGCTAATGAGAGTCCAATAGCAAAGGCATACTGGGCGCAGTGGCAAAGCCTGCACTTACGAGACGGATGTTTATTCCGAGCATGGGAAAGTGTGGATGGAAAAATCACTAATGATCTTCTAGTGGTACCCAAGGCGAGAATAAATGAAGTGATAGCTGAGTATCACAATGCCTCCAGTGGAGGGCATTTGGGAATCACCAAAACCGTCGAGAAAATAAAGAACCGATTTTATTGGGTTGGATGTCATGACCATGTCGCTGATTGGATTCGGAAATGTAAGCAATGTGCAATGGCCAAAGGTCCCACTAAGAAAAGTCGAGGTAAGATGCACCAATACACCGTGGGTGCTCCATTTGAGCGAATTGCTATGGACATAGCTGGGCCATTTCCAATAAGCAACGCAGGAAACAAGTATGTTCTGGTGGTTATAGATTACTTCAGTAAATGGCCTGAAGTATACCCCATTCCAAATCAGGAAGCTAGTACAGTTGCGGATGTATTCGTCAACCAATGGGTTACTCGTTTTGGTGTACCGATGGAGTTACACTCAGACCAAGGTCGAAATTTCGAATCAGTTGTATTCCAAGAGATATGCCGTATGCTGGGTATATACAAAACTCGTACAACACCTTTGCATCCACAATCTGATGGCATGGTAGAACGATTTAACCGTACCTTGGAGGAATATTTGAGAAAAGTCGTAGATAAATACCAAAGAGACTGGGATGTACATATACCAATGTTCCTCATGGCATATCGATGCGCACAACATGATACGACGGCTACTACACCGGCAATGGCAATTTTTGGAAACGAGTTAAGACTGCCAGCTGATTTAAAATTTGGAGTTGTAACACCAACGAGATCAACCGAAGGTAATTATACTAGCGAAAAGCGGGAACAGTTGGATGAAGTACATCAGTTCATCAGAGAGCGGTCGCAGATGATAAGCGATAAGATGAAGGCCAGGTATGACTTGAAAGCAAATTCAAAAGGGTTCTATGAAGAAGAGCTTGTAATGCTTCATAATCCACAACGAAATCTGTCAACGAGCCTGTCCCCTAAACTACAGACTCATTGGGAAGGACCATATGAGATTATAGCAAAGATAAATGACGTAGTGTATCGCATTCAACGTGCCTGGAATAAAAGAGCAAAGTTTAAAGTAGTGCACTTGGAGCGACTTGCGCCATATCGAGGGGAAGTATAAAAACTTGTTCGGGACGAACAAGGTTAAGAGGAGGGCAGTGTAACGAGTATCGATAGTTGATTACTCATCACTATTGTGACTGACACTATTGGCAGCATCGAAACGAATGTCAACAAAAAGAAATAAGCGATAACCAGAACAAGCCAACGAGAAAGGAAGAGAAGAATCTCGATAAAGGAAGATTCTGGGGTGTTGCCAACAGAGTATAAATAGAGCCAGTGTTGAGCAGTGAAATCAATCGAATTCAGATCGTGACTGCGCAAACATCTATACAGAGGCAAAAGTTGCAAGTACATTTAAGTGTTATAGTAAATAGTTGATTGTAAACAGAGTTGATTGTAAATAGAGATTATTAAATAAATTGTTGCTGTATATAGTTGTATAAAATAAGTGTTGCAGTTATTATTAACAGAATCCAGTGATCGAACAAGGTAATTCAAATAGAATTAAACGTTCACAGAATAAAAACGTAACAATATCATTATCTGAAAAAAAAAATGCGTTATCAATATCCAGTACGCATGTGCAATACACAATCAAATTGAGAAAAACTCATGCTTGCGTATTTGTTGGTGCTCTCGTTTCTTGAGGAAGAGAAATACTTTTCAAATTTCTGATGTCCTATTTTGTATTTGTTGTAGGCGCGACTACTGGAGGGGTTTGCGTTTAACATTAAAACAAATACGATTTAATTTATTTTATAAACGCGTAGAATTTGTAAGTTTATTCTATAATGAATTAAAGTTAAAGTGAATGTAAATTATAATATTAGTATATTACATTCATACTTACCGCAGTTTTACACCCTTCCTTATTCTTCAATAGGCAAAATGGAAATGAATTATATCAAACTAAATAAATTTTGTTACAATAGAGAGAAAATAGGTACAGAGAGAATAAGCGATCAATGAAAAGCATTTATTCCAAGAGCGTCACTTAAATAAGAGAAAAGTGAAAGAGCGTAAACTCAATAAAGAATAGGTACAAAACTGTGGTTTCCATTTCTGGGTTGCCAAACGTAATCTTCAACAACAAACATATTTTAAGACTTAAATTATGGCACCCCCACCCCGTGGAGCGATCAGCTTCACCACACTCTAAATCCAGGACAGCCAGTTTTGATATTGCTCGTTGTAGAAGTCTACTGACAGTACGCACATCTGCACGACGAGCCTCTACGTCAGCATCAGTGTACACATTCTTAACAACGCCACGTCGCCACTGATTTCTTGGAATATTCGGATCGCAAATAAATACTACATCGTCTTCTCTGAAGGGCGCCGTTCGTTGACACCATTTAACTCTTCGGGTAAGCGTGGGTAAATGTTCATGTATCCACCGTTTCCAGAATGCGTCTCACAGACCACGTACCACGCGCCATTGTTTGCGAAGTCCACATATTTTTTCGTCAGCAGCTTTGGCAACTGGTGTTTGTGCAGCATTTGCATTACAAATCAAGAAATGATTCGCCGTTACAGGTTCTTCTTCGTTAGGCGATATGGGTAAGTGCGTGAGTGGGCGCTAGTTGACTATATTCTCCACTTCAATCACAAGGCTCTGCAGTCATATTCACACGGCGCCACTTCTTTTAATGTGTGGTGTAGCACCGTTTTAACGCATTGTACCATCCTCTCCCAAATTCCGACTTCCCATGGATTAGCTGGGCAATTGAAATACCACTCAACTCCCCTCGTAGATAATTCGTCAAATACTTCAGAAAAACATTTAGCTTCTTCGTCAGCACCAATAAAATTTTTACCATTATCCGACCGCAATCGTACTGGCACTCCTCGACGATTTATAAGGTTTCGCATGGCGATGATGCACGAATCCGTCGACAAATCGTGAGCGACTTCTAAGTGAATCGCAGGCATAGTTAGGCATGTGAACAATGCTACCCACCGCTTTTCAATATGCCTCCCGACATATAAAGGCATAAAAAGAGAAAGTGCAGCACAAATAATTCCGCTCACTCCGAAGCACACGAGATACAGAAAACCAATTTGCGTGCAATAGTCATCGTAAATCGAGTCGTTAGTAGCCGCTAAAATAGGCAAGGGATCAAAAATACGTTTCCACAGAAAATACGATTAGAGAAGATAAATGGCAGCAAGATAATGGATGTTTAGCATAGTATTCTGCAAACCATACCGAAGTGTCTGTGTTATGAGACCGGCATTATTAAACATAACACCGGCGACCAGGTTTTCCGGTGGATACATCTGCAAGGGGTTGACGGCGGAGAAGTAGCGTCAACTATTAGTGCTATTAGCGTCATAAATTTTATTAGTGCTCTTAATCTGTTGTAAAAAGAGGTGCACGCACGTGCACGTGTGTGCATGCAGAGCAGCCACACGTGTGCAGGCATGTACCCAGCAAATATGCGGGTATATGCCCGATATGGCCGTACGAGCATGCATTTAAAGGTGCGTGTACAAACACTTAAATTAGGTTTAAGAATATACCAGTTAGGTGACTAATAATTAAATGCATATGTAAAATGAATATTAAGTAAAGTGTTTTAATCCCAGCGGCGAGACAACAGGTGCACAGTGGGCTAAAGGTGATTTTCCCTTTAGTAGGATGGGTGGGTGATAGAATGAAGGGCAGCGACATCTGGCTCCTCCCAGTCTTCTTTCCCAGATTCGATTCTAGGCCCCGGGCAACAGGTGCGTCGTGCCCCATGTTTTTCTCTAGTGTTGTGGGTTTTGTTTTGCACTGAATAGCCAAGCCTAAATTTATGTACTTACCGTCCTCTGTGTATTTATTTTACTAATATATTCTCGCTTAAAATTGGTAAGCATTGTTTTGTTTTGTAGTCAACCTAGCTAACCTATTGCCTATTTATCATATTCCTTCAGATAAATCCTACCGTGTTCTTACTATACTGTATTTACTCTATTTTTCTAACCATCTAGTTGTAATTTCCTTAAAATATTGTATTATTTTTGGATGCATCCTCTATCATTATCCCGCCCAGTGCGCAAAAATATCCACACACCGAATTACAATTCAACGCGATGAATTGCAGATGTCTTTATACGCATGAACATTGCTCATACCTCTTTCTAATTTGCAAAATATTCTAAATTTGTACATTAATTCCATAACTTCTTGTGTTTCATATCTAAATATTTAGTTCTTCTTTGCTATGACCCTTATTATCTCTTTCTATTTGCCTTAATCCCTTCGAAAAGCTGTATATCTATTTTTTTTGTTGGTGTTCCAGCGTTGATGCTGCACTTTATCCACAGTCTAGTACTTTCCAATTTCGACTTCAGCTATTTCTTTAGTGTACCTATATATCTTGAGGGACCCTATATTCATTCCCATAACTTTCAGTCGATTAAATTTATTTCCATACATCTATGTTCAGCATATTATAAAACGACATTTGATTCATTATGTATTATTATTATTTTTTCTTGCATCTAGAAATTGTTTATTTTAATAAATATTCCTATATGTTAAAATTATTTTAATTATCATGTTTAGGAATTTTATACTTTCATGCCCAAAACAAAAATTTTCATAGTTGTGCACTTGCTCGTGTTACGTACATTTTATCTGTAATTTGATTCTTGTATATCTACTCGTATATCCTTTATTATTTTGGGTGTCGTTCTCTCGTTATTGTACAGGTGATGCATTGTTTTGCATTTTGTTTAATATGGTCAAAGTACTATTAATTTCATTATTATTATTATTATTATTATGCATAACTCCCGTTGTGCAGTGAAAATTGGAAAGGACCTCTCCGCACCGTTTAATACCGAACGGGGTTTCAGACAAGGTGATTCGTTATCATGCGACTTCTTCAATCTTATTATGGAGAAAATAATACGAGCTGCTGATCTACGACATAATGGCACTATCTTCAACAAAAGTGTCATGCTGTTAGCGTATGCTGATATATTGACATAATCGGCATGAACACGCGAGCAGTCAGTGCAGCATTCTCAGAGTTGGAAAGAGAGTCGCGTCGGATGGGTCTAACGGTGAACGAGGGCAAGACGAAGTATCTATTGTCAACAAACAAAGAGTCCCGGCGTCTTGGACAGCACGTCACTGTTGACAACTACGCTTTTGAAGTAGTAAGGGACTTTGTTTATCTTGGAACCAGCATTAACAGCAGTAATGACGTCAGCTTGGAGATCATGCGTAGGATAACTCTTGCTAACAGGTGTTACTTTGGGCTGAGTAAGCAATTGAGAAGTCGAGCCCTCTCTCGAAGAACGAAAACTACACTCTACAAGTCTCTCATTATGCCTGTCCTAACATATGGCGCTGAAGCCTGGACAATTTCCACCTCGGATGAGCGAATGCTTGGGGTTTTCGAGAGAAAAGTCCTACGTAAAATCTTTGGACCTATTTGCGTTGGTGGCGAGTACCGAATAAGGTACAACCATGAGCTGTATGAGCTGTATGCCGATATTGACATAGTAAAGCGCATCAAAATCCAGCGGCTGCGCTGGCTAGGTCATGTCGAGCGAATGGAAGAACACGCTCCAGCTAAGAAGGTGTTATATTCGGAACCCGCTGGAGGACGGCGCAGAAGAGGAAGACCAAACCTCCGCTGGAAAGACCAAGTACTGGAGAACCTGACGGCGCTTGGAATTTCTAACTGGCGCCAGCTAGCGAAAAACAGAGATGGCTGGCGAAGCATGTTATTTTCGGCCTAAATCGATATTCGGTTGTTATGGCCACATAAGAAGAAGAAGATTATTTTTTTTACGGAATTTTGTTTTTTGCGTTTTTGGAGTGTTGTGTATTTTGTTTAGACTGAATATTTAATTCTCTTGTATCTTTGTTTTGTACATTTCGTTCTCGGTATTATGTTATTGTAGGGTGTTTTTTGTAGAGGTATGGATCATCGAATTTAATATTCTAATTTTGGTTGAAAGGTTTTATTAAATTATTGTGGTACTTTTTCCATTTTCGTCCGATTTGTATAGTCGTTGTAACTGGATGGTTTATGTTTACTATTTCGTAGGGTCTAGTCCAAATGGGACTAAATTTGATTTTCCTCATTTGATTTGTTAATAAAACCTTTTCTCCTACTATAAAACTTATCGGGTATATGTTCTTGTCATACTGTCTCTTGACGTTTTCCTGATTTTCCTTAATTAGTTCATGGGACCTCCGTATTTAATAACGTATTTTGGTCTTCTGCGTTGTACAATGGTGTTATTTTGGTTTTTAGATTTGTTTTCCTGTCGGTGTTAAAGCCGTATAGTATGATGAAAGGTGTTCGTTTGGTGGTAGTATGTACTGCATTGCTGACGCCAACCACTGATCCGAATTTGAACCATCTTCTTGAACGAAACGAAACGAAGATATTCCGTTGAGGGTATGTGACTTCTTTCTGGAGAACCGTTTGCTTGTGGGTGATATGGCGTTATATGTAATTTTTTGATATAAAATTTGTACCATTATCTATGACTAAAATTTTTGGTATGTTGTAGCGTTGTAAAAAGTTATGCTACTGTGCTAGATTCTGCATCAGGAATAGGTACACAAATGAAAAATTTTGAAAAATCATCTTGAAAAGTAAGAATGTACTTATTTCCCGATGTGGTTTCTGGGATAATTATATATATAACATATAGAATTATATATATAAAATATAACATATATATAATATATAGAATTATATATATACATATAAACTTTTTCAAATGGCTTAGATGGTGTATCGGTCAGTATCATTGGCATTTTCGTGAGCCTTGAGCTCTTGTTAGTTTGATATTTTTTACAATTTTTAACATATTCCTTAATCTGGCTTCGCATGCCTTTCCACCTGTACTGTCTTCTAATCCTGAAATAAGTTTTCAAAGCACCCTGTCGCCCTCCTAAAGATGAATCATGGAAGTTGCGAAGTATCGTCGATATATCCTTCTCATCAGTGAGACGTTCCGCATTCTTGTTCTCCTGATTTTCTCCATTTTCATCTAGTTCTAACTCGTCATCAGAGCTTTCATTAGGCTCTTCTTGACTTTCGGTTTCGTCGACTTTATTCCTCGCCATACAACGAGTCACAACCATTGTTGACTCCTGATTCGGTTGTGGAGCTCTGCGGAGCGTTCAAGTTCTTTTTGCCTGGTTTATAAATTACTTCAAAATCAAATTCGGATAATTTGTGCGTGATGTCTGATCCTATAGGTTCCTCGAACTGGTTGGTGGTCGGTGTAGATCTTGAACGGTCTACCGAGTAGATAAGCTCTATAATTCTTCACAGGCCACACGATGGCCAGGAATTCCTTTTCGATGGTGGATACTTTTTCTCAGTATCACTGAGCGCCCTGCTCGCAAAGGCTATTAGTCTATCTTTTCCAATTTCGACTTGAGATAGAATTGCATCTACAGCCTCGTTGCTGGCATCTGTTGTTAACACAAAAGGTTTATAAAAATTTGAGTAGGCTAAAATTGGCGGAGAGCAAATTGCTTGCTTCAAATCTTCAAAAGCTTTCTGATGATTGGCAGTGCCATACTAGCCATATTCTCCCCAAATTTTCGGTAATAACTTACTAAACCTAAAAATGCCTGAACATTTTTCTTATTTTTTGGCACAGGAATATTTTTAACACATTCCACCTTACCAGAGTCTGGTAACGCTCCTTCCTCAGTGCATTTATGGCCTAGGTGAATTATCTATTTTTGTAGAAACTGGCGCTTTTCTGTATTTAACTTCAAGTTATGTTTACGTAAAAGTCCAAATACTCTTCGTAAACGCGACTCATGTTGTGCCAAGTTGCGACCATAGACGACGATGTCATCCAAGTAGACAAAACAATCTATACCTTGGAGTCCTGTTAGTACCTGGTTCATTAGTCTTTGGAAGGTGGCAGGGGCTACTGTTAATCCGAAAGGCATTCTATTAAATTCATAGTGCCTGTACTAAAAGCTGTTTTTTCTCTGTTTTTTCAATAACACTTGATGATACCCACTGGCCAAATCAAGTGTAGTGAAATATCTACAATGCCCTAATGACCTAACTGGTCTAATATTTCATCGATGCGGGGAATGGGAAAAACTTGTTTAATAGTGGGGTCATTTAATTTCTTGAAATCTACTACTAGCCTCCATTTTCTTTTACCATCTTCTCCCGCTTTCTTTGGCACCAAAATTATGGGAGAATTCCAGGGAGATGAGCTGGGAATAATTATGTCGTCTTCCAACATTTTGTTTACTTGCTTATTGATTTCTTCCGTATGCGCTTCTGGTAGTATGCACTGTCTTTGGTTGATTGTCGCCTGGTCTGCTTTTATTGGTATTGTGTGTTTTACACCTGTGGTGTGAGACAGTTTGTCGCCTTCCAAGAAGAATAAATCGTGGAATGACTTAAGTATTCCATCTATGGATCTCTTTTCCTCAATGTTTAAGTTTTCGTCTATCCTAATTATTTCTAATATTTTGGTAACCATCTTGTTGGTATCAGTTTCCTTAATGTTATTAATTTTATGAGCTATGTCGTGTTCTAAATGATTAAATTTAATTCTATTAATTTTAAGCTTATTATGTACAATATATGAATCTATATTCGTAATGAGCATTGGAACATAAATTGTGTTGCCCGTCACGCTGCCCATACTATAATTGTTTCGAAATTTGTATTTACTTTAATGGGGACTACACTCATAGTTCTCCCAGGTACTACAACCACACTAGTGTGTAATATTCTATTCCCCTCGTTCGACGGTTTGAGTGGTAAATTCAGCAAATGCTGTTTTCGTTCACCGAAGAAAATCAGCTTCTTTTTTATAGTATTGATAACCGAAAGTTTCCATAAATTGCCTCTACCTAGGATTCCATCAGCAGGTATCCCTCTCTCTTCAGAAATTAATTGTAGGTCTAAAATTAAATCTTTAGTCCTCTCGTGTTGGACTGGTATTGACCATAATGTGGTGACAAATCCCCCGAATGCACCACTAAGATTTTTCCTTAAATGTTCTTGCTAACAGATTCATAAATTACTGATGACTTTATTAAACTGGTATCTGCCCCAGAGTCTACAAGTAAAATGGGTTTTCCATTTTTTGCTTCCTCACACGGAAACTCAATGAACACATCATCTACATCAGAGACTCCCAAACAGTAGCCATGTTTGTTATTACTAGATGGGAAAGATGGTTCAACAATCCCCCTGGATGCTTGACTACCAACTTCCGCCATCTTTCTATCTAACTTGGAGGATGTGTCAACAATCTCTAAGGACGCATGACTGACACCTTCTATTTCAACTGGCCTACTTTTAGCAAAATTTTAGGGTTCCCCGTTCATTGGCCGTACCTGGGCAACCCGTAGTTTCCCTGGGTTTTTCCCAGTCTTTACGTTTATAACAGTCGGCGATCCTGTGTCCCGGCTTCTTACAGAAAAAACATTTGGTCTCAGAATTTCCGCGATTTGGGTCTTTGCTTTTTGACCTCTCTTATTAGATGCAGTCGTTTGATTGCTTTTTCCTTGTAACCTGTTGTTGCTAAAAGGTGTGCATGACAAATTGAACTCATGTCCGTATTTTTACACTTTATGCAATAGGACACGTTTTTTATCTTGTAAAAGTCGTCTCTAGTGTGCCCTTTTTTGGTCGCAGAAGGAGCAGGTAGGAACTTTCCTTTGGCTATTTTGGGGACTTACGTTATTATTTTGATATTTGTTTATTCCGAGTGGCATCTTGCATTTCTGTTCTGGTGAAATGCCACTGTATTACTGGCTTCAGTCTGGTGAACGTCGTTTGAATATAGTGCTCTCATATTAAACTGATTGAATCGCTGTCCTCTTTCTAGCAGAATACCCGTGTTTACGGCCTCCTCTACTAATTCTTCTAACGTGCCTGTCTTACCTAGCATATGCGTTTTTAACAATGGGTCTTGAAGGCCTGATATAAAAGATGTCCTCGCATACCCCTCTAGCTCTTTTAACAACACTTGGTCTCCGACCCCACCGTATCCATTCTTACTACACCGTATCGCCGTGGATTTCAAATCACATAATCTCCTTGCAAAAACGCGTATATCTTCCTGAGGTAGTTGGAGTGCGAAATGTATTTGATGCGTGAGTGGTTCCAGGCGAACCAAATATGTGATTCACAGAAGTGTATACATTTCCTCTATATTAGCGAATTTTTTACTTAGCACCAAGTTATAAGCATCACCATATAGTCGCTGTTTTATACAAGTTATGAAATCTTCCAACTCGCCGGGTTTTATGGCTTTCGTGCTAACTCGCACCCAGAAATAAACTGGTGTACTTCAGTCCTCAAATCTTTAGACTTCGCTCCAGTGAGTACTGGGACTGGTCTACTGATGGTCTGTGCTATTTCGTCAATACGCATTTTTATCTTTAACCCAGGTTGTACTTCTGGTTGTGTTTTTCGTACTGGTGTACGGCGACGAAGAGGTGTCCCCTGTGGTAGGCAACGTTATTTTTCGGGATTCCTCTCTTTTGCACTTAACTGCTCAGGGTCAACCGAGATTCCAAGCCTTTTCTCTATAAATTGTTTTGAAATGCTCTTTTCTTTTAGTAAATCTAATTCCTTATTTCTATTAAGAGTCTTAGTAATCTCTACTTCTAGCTGTTCCACGTCGGATTCCTGTTTTGCGTTCTCTAAATCGGTTTTTTGTTTTATGGCTGCTTCATTCTGACTTTTCAATAGATCGTTTAACTCGTATAACGTGGCGTCCAATTCCTTTATTGGATTTAGTACCTTTCCGTGCTGTGCCTTTGATTTTATGAGATGGAATTGCTCGTATGTGCGGTGTTGCTTAATCAGATTACGCGCTGAGAGGTCTCAACGCTTCTGGCAGTTTGTCCAATCGTTGGAAGCGTTAGAGGATCTAAAGTAGCCATGACATGGTAGTATCGCTGTGTGTCGCTGTGCATATTACAAGCTTTAAACCAATAATCAACTGATGTGAACCATGACTCCATATTATTCGTTCGTATGCGTGGCATCGGAATGCGCACATTAATTTCATTTTGTGCTTGCATATTTTGTTGTTGTGAAACTAACGGTGCTTGTTGCTGCTGAACTAAGTGTGGCGCACCAGTATACAGTTGTTGAGCAAACGGTGCTGTTCCGTTGTGTTATTGCAACGATAACGGTGGTGAAGTATTGTTTTGCGAATACGCCGGCTGGTGTTGAAATAACGCAGTGCTTTCCATTTTAACCGAAATAATTGTTTGTCTCGGAATTGTTCCTTGACCTACACTGGCACCTATTCCAACGCTCTGCCCTAAAGCGGTTATGGTTATTTGCAAACCATATCACTTCTAACACCAATGTGGATGTTGAGTGGATAGTATTAAATAAGAAGATGTCGTGATGATCAAAAATATGAGACTATATTTTATTGCTATGTAATTTAATGCTTATGCTTCTTTATTATAAAAATGAGCGAATAGAAAAAATATGTAGAATATGAAAAGAGAATAGCGAAATTGAACAGTTAATTGTAAAAATCAGAATTAAGAGGAACTGAAATAAAACACAGTAGGGTGAATAATACAAATATAAAGGGTTATCCATTTCGCGGTTTCAAAAGTATAGGGCTAGAATTCGACATCTGTCAAACTGAGTTGTTATAACAATTTCTTTCTTTTTCAGTTCAAAGTCTGACATTTGCGAAAACGGATCGCTTAACTATCGCACAAGGCATTAAAATTGTAAAAACCTACAACAAAAATGGTGATTCTGCCACAGCCACATATCGTGATTTAAGAGGAGATTATGGTTTACATAATCGTCCAACTACGCAAGCAATTGACAAAATTGTGAAGAAATATGAAGAAACTGTATCGGTTACAGATATTGTAAGGCCTGTGGATCATCGTTTCGCTCGTACCACCGAAAACATCGCTGCTGTAAGTGAAAGTGTTGCCGAAGACCCGAATGTGTCGATTCCTCGTCGTTCTCAGGAATTAGGACTGTCTTACGGCACATTATGGCGTATTTTGCATTTGGATCTACACCTACATCCATATAAAATCCAGCTCACACAACAACTGAAGCCAGCTGACCATTCGCAACGTCGTAGATACGTCGAATGGGTGCTTGAACAACAGGCGGTGGACGGCGATTTTTCGAACAAAATTTTCTTCAGCGACGAAGCACATTTCTCACTCGGTGGGTATGTTAACAAACAAAATGGTCGTATTTGGGGTTCTGAGAATCCTCAAGTAATTGAAGAGAGGCCACTACATCCATTCGTCACGTTATGGCTGAGATACCGCCCAATATGTGTCAAAAAGTGGTCGAAAATTACCTCAAAAGAATCGATGCTTGCAACAATTCGCGTGGTGGTCATTTAAATGATGTAGTATTTCACACATAATGTCAACGTTCAAACTTTATAATAAAAAAGAAATATCATGATAAAAAATATTTTATATGTGTTTTATTTACATTTACTTTTGAATCCGCAAAATGGATAACCCTTTATATATATATATATATATATATATATATATATATATATATATATATATATATATAAATATATATATATATATATATATATATATATATATATATATATATATATAAATATATATATATATATATATATATATATATATATATTTATATATATATATATATATATATATATATATATATTTATATATATATATATATATATATATATATATATATATATATATATATATTTATATATATATATATATATATATATATATATATATATATATATATATATATATATATATACCCTTAACTCCGAACTTTATAGCTTGTTTGTGTCCTGCGGGACCGCTGTTAAGCACTACTTCACAGGACTAAGTTGAGCGAAGATGACTCTTCAAACACCCCGTACATGGCTTTCACACAGCTGCCGTTATATTTCTCCGCTGCCACTCCTTCTTCCTGAGCTCCTTGAGAGCTACTGCAGCCCATTCTTTCATCTTAAAGCATGCAACTCTAATAGCGCTTAACCTGAAAACTATCTTCGCCTTCTTCGAGTATGTTTTTTGCCGCAGGGCTGTGCCCCATATAGGCGCCGCGTACATCAGTATTGATTGACTAACTTTATCCAGGAGCGCTCTCCTACTCTGGCTGGGGCCACCGATGTTGGCCATGATTCTCGTCAGAGCCGCTGTCACTGTTACCGCTTTACCGCAGGCTTTTTCGATATGCGCCTTGAAGTTGAGCCTCGCAGCAATCATTACACCTAGATACCTCAGCGAAGGTTGAATTGTAATGTTGTAGCCGTCAATGTTTAGGGTGACTGTTTCTAGTTTTTTCCTGCTCGTGATAAGTACCGCTTTGTCGTCGTGAGCCAATCCTTAATTTTCGACGCTGTCTCTCTGCAGATGCTCTGAACGTGGGAGAGCTCCTTCGCAACGATCGTCACAGCAATGCCAACCGCGTAGCCAATTACCTGGGCTTCTTTTGGCAATGGAAGGTTTAACACCCCATCGTAGAGCACGTTCCACAGTAGCGGGCCAAGTACAGAGCCCTGCGGCACTCCACCCATCACCACGTAGCTTTTGGGCCCTTCGTCCGTGTCATACAACAGTAGTCTGTCAGACAGATAACTATTTATTATTCGAATTAGGTACGCCGGTGTTTCCTTTGCCTACAATACCCTTATAATAAGAGGCCAGTTTGCCGAGTTGAAGGCATTTTGTACGTCTAGTGCCACTACTGTACAATATTTTTTATCGCGATGAATCCATCTAGTGCTTTCTATGGCCTTGCCATCAATGTCCGTCAATTTTCTAATTGCCTCTATGGTCGACCGATGTCTCCTGAAGCCAAATTGGTTCCCGGACAGACCAGGCAATTTCCTTTTTAGATGTTGTTGCAGACGAGTACATATCAACCTCTCCAATATTTTGGCCATCGTATCGATCATGCAAAGTGCAGGATACGCGTTTGGCTCACCAGCGGGTTTATTCGGCTTCTGAAGTAGGACCAGGCTCTGTTTTTTCCATACTTTCGGGAAAACACCTTTGTTCAAACATCTCGTAAAAAGTTCGGCAAAAGGCTTCGAGTTGTGATTATTGGCGATCTTCAGCGCCTTATTCAGGATGTCATAAAGTCCAGGCACCTTTGCGTTACCGAATTTCTCCGCCACTAAGATAATCTCCGACTCGTCGATTGTCACTGCTTCTTCTATTGGGGTTATCACCATATCCAGTTGCAAGCCTTGCGCCGGAAAAAATGTTTTGACTACCTTTCCTAAGAGGATAGGGCAGGTTGGTGCTTTACCTCTACCACCTCTAATCTTCGACATCACTATTTTATAAGCGTCACTCCAGGGGATTTCGTCCACCCTTTCACAAAGTTCTTTGAAACATGAGGACTTGCTGCTTTCGATCGCCTTTTTAAACCCCTTGCGTTTCTTTTGAAGCATTAACGTAGTATTGTATGCTCCGGCGTACCTTGGCTTCTTGCTCTATGACATTCACGTCTTAATGTATTAATCTCCTAATTCCACCAGTACGTGGGCTTTCTAAACATATTCTGTCTTTTCCTGCACATGGCGGCGTCGCAAGCTTTACTTACGTACTTTGAAAGCATGTCGGCCTGTCGGTCCACGTCGATTGAACTGTCCGGGTTCACGTCTAGTATGAGTTTGAAAATTTCTTCATCGAGCGTTTCCACCTTCCACGCTCTGGTTTGTGTTTTTTGTAGGCCCCATCGAATCTGCTTATGATTGCCGACTTCCATCATAATAGCAAGGTGGTCGCTATGTGTGTAAAAATCGCACACCTACCATCTTGTCGATCAAACGAGCGCGAGTTATATGTAAGAGCTCCTCACAATCTGAAATGCCGGTTGTAGCAAAAGTACAATCATCAATATTTTAAGTTAAGTTATAAAATGCAATTATGCTGACATACACTTTGAAAGTTGAACGACTCTTCACGTTTCAAGGGCAATTCAGCATATTAAAGGTATTGAGTATTTATAAATTGGGAAATAAAATAAATAAAGAATTGACTACACCAAAAGTAAGTCGTTTTATTCAAATAAGTGGCGCAGTCTTATTTTTTTTTTTTTGAATCGAACTAGTAAAGTATTGAAACGAAGGAAATTTAATTTTCGCAGAAACAACACTCGGTCCGACTGTTAATAAAAAAAAACACACGGGAAACGAAGTGGCTAAGAAAAACTATCGGTCGCGAAGAAACAGCGTGGTATTAAAAAAAAAATAGTAATAATAATAATAAAATAATAAATAAACAAAGTTACCGGCCGTAAAAGTTATTTACCGGCTAGATAAATAAAAATAAAAAATAAAGTAAGAAAAATACAATCTTTCAATATTCATCGAAGCTGAAGAAGTGAAGCTTTCGACGAAAGGAGGGAAATAATGGATCCAACAACAGTGGAGCAGTGCTTGGCGACACTGACCAGCATACTGCAGACACAGCAGCAACAACATCAAGAAACGTGGCGTTTCAAAGTCGAACGAGAAACAAGATTCATTCCGACCTTTTATGGGGATGTATCATAGCTGCCATCATTTATTGAAGCAGTAACTACGGCATTAAGGGACTATGCCGGAAGAGAAAATGAAGCTTTCCGAATCATATACAATACAAAAATTCATGGAGCAGCGAAAAATGTCCTATATGCGACCGCTCTTACAACATGGAGTGAATGTATAATGAAGCTGAAGCAGCACTACAAACCTCGGAAGGATCAGATTTTCATAACAAATAAAATTTCAAGTTTTAAAGTAAGCAGTATTTTAGACTTAGATAATAAATTAAGAGAATTAATTGAGGACATAACAGAATTTTCAACTTTTGAAGAAAATAGCCAAACAATGTTAGAAATATTTAGTGGTATGCTAGTCCACTTTAGGATAAAATAATTAGTTGCAGGTCCTCTAGCTTATGCTATTATGCGGAAATGTAATTTAACAGAAATTAGAAATATTATAATTGAATTCAAAGGCCAATTCGAAATTTAATCAGAAAGTAAACAACAATAATCAACAAAACAATTATCAGCAGTCATCAGGTTCAAATAATTATTCATTCAATAGAACCCAGCAAAATAGACAATATAATAATAATCAACAAAATCTTATTAGAAGCCAGCAGACTAAGCAATATAATTTTTCTAATTCTCATCAGTAATATAATGATCGAAATAATTTTTATCCTCCTAGGAATTTTGATCAGAGTAGGCAAGTTAATACCCAAAATTTTAGTCAGCAAAACAGGCGGGAAATAGAACCGATGGACGTGGAAAAGTAAGTAGAGTTGAAAATAACGAAATTGATGACATGTTTTTTATAAACTAGCCTCGGACCCAAATAAAATTCTTTTAATGCTTACACTAAAAAATGAACAGTACTTAACACTTTTAGACACAGGTTCAACAGTAAGCATTCTAAGTGACAGAAATTTTAACCAAAAAAATTACACAGTGTTGAGTGAGTTAATAATACAAATAAGTACAATTCAGAGTGAGGTCAAGAAGCAAAATAAATCTGTTGCCACAGAATGTCCAAAAGAATTTAATTATCCTCACAACGCTAGAATCAGATGGTTGGCAATGCATATAAACAAGCCATATCATTTGTTATTAGGTATGGATTGGATAGCTAAAAATGTGAAGGAAATTAACATAGAAAACAAAGAGGTTCATTTGAAGATGTAAATGTACCTGAAGTAAGCGAAGTTCGTAGCATCCAAACGAGTTATCTGAATCAAAATGAAAAGAAAATTGTTGAAAATTTAATTAAATATTACGGTAAACTTTTACACAAAGAAGGAGACACATTAACTAGCACAGAAACTATTGTTCATGAAATAAATACAACAACAGACCAACCAATAAATTCAAAGCTTTACCGTTATCCTCCGAAGCATGAAGAGGAAGTGCGACGCCAAATAGCGGAGATGGAGTCGCAGGGAATTATTCGAAAAAGCAGAAGTAGATATACTTCCCCTATATACTTGTTGTTCCTAAGAAACAAGATAGTTCCGGTATTCAAAAATATAGAATAGTTGTAGATTACAGACGTCTTAAAGAGGTAAGAACTGGTGATAAATATCCTTTGCCGAATATTGATGCAATATTGAACAAATTAAATAAAGCACAATATTTTAGCACGATAGATCTAGCAAAGGGCTATCACCAAATACTTGTTGCGGAGAAAGATATTGAAAAAACTGCTTTTGTATTTCCAGGCGGACTGTATGAATATGTGAGAATGCCTTTTGGTTTAAAAAATGCTCCGGCAACTTTTCAACGTTTGATGAACGACATTTTAAGGGACTATATAAATAAAATATGTGTCGTTTATTTGGATGATATATTGATATTCTCAACGACATTGGAAGAGCATGAATATTCGCTCCGGAAAATTTTTGATCCGCTAAGAAAGCACAATTTGAAAATACAGGCAGCTAAATGCAGCTTCATGAAAAAAATACTGAATTTCTGGGTCATATTCTAATCAAAGATGATATTAAACCAAACCCGGATAAGATAAAAGTAATAGAGGAACTCCTGGTACCAAGAACTGAAAAACAATTGAAAGGATTTTTAGGTATTCCAGGTTTCTATAGAAAATTTATAAAAAATTATTCAAAAGTAGCATATCCCATGATAAGATATATAAGTAAAGGAAGAAAAATAAATATTAACGACCCAGAGTATGTATCAGCATTTGAAACTTTAAAAATTCTTATAAGTTCGCATCCCATTTTAAAATATCCTCAATTTGAAAAACCATTCACAGTAACAACAAATGCAAGTGATAATGCAATAGGAGCCGTGTTATCACAAGAAGGTCATCCTATATCCTACATCTCACGAACACTTAATGCTCACGAAAAAAAATACAGTACCACAGACAAAGAATTTTTAGCTATTGTCTTCTCAGTAAACTATTTTACACCCTATCTATATGGTAATAGATTTAAAATAATTACCGATCATATACCAATCAAGTACATGAACAATAAATACAGAGGCAGAGATTTTTTGCAAAGACATCAGCGGTGGCTTTTAAAACTACAAGAGTATAATTATGAAATAGAATACCTGAAAGGTAGCGAAAATAAAGTCGCTGATTTTTTAAGCAGGCAAGAAAATGTGAATAAAATAAACGACCAAAATGAAAATGCGTCTAATTTCGAATTATCAAGCACATTGCATTCAGCAGAAGAAGAGCTGTTGGATCGTATAGGCATTAGAGAGGAGATTGTAAATAAATACAAAACCCAAATTATTTTAACTTACAGCCCACAAGTGGAATATATTGAAAGGCATAAAAGAAGAATAATTGAAATTAATCCACAAGAAAGTGAAACCCGTATAAAAGACATTCTTAAACGATACATTAAATCCGGACATGTCGGCGTCTATTCAGAGGTCGCTGACCGTGATTACCAAAAGGTACAGCTAATTATTATTTCAATGTTTTCAAATGCAACACATATCAAATTCATAAAAGCGACGCAACGAGCAACAGATATTTCTACAGAAGAAGAACTACACAAACAACTCTCGCTTTATCATACGAAAGAATCGATGCACAGCGGTATCAATGAATGCTATAATGCACTAAAAAATAAAATATTTTTCCCTAAACTGAGCGAACACACAATTAATTATAAATAACTGCAAAAAATGTCAACAAATAAAATACGATAGAAATCCCATAAAACCAAAATTCAAGCTAACGGAAACAGCAACAGAAAAAAATGACAATACATATAGATATATTCCACTATAAGAAACGAGACAGTTATCGACAAACTTACAAAATTTGCAATAGCATATAATATTTCAGACAGAAATTGGATAGCAAAAAAACAAATAATGGTAAAGCACTTCGCAAAATTCGGTAAACCAAACTAAATTATTGTAGACAATGAATTTAAGTCACAGCAAGTTATAGCGTATCTTAATGAAGAGCAGGTTGAATTTCATTTCACAACAGCTAATTCACATTCAGGAAATGCAGATATAGAGCGCTTGCACTCAACACTTATTGAGAAAATAAGTGCAATCGAGCACAATGAACTCTCAATTGAAATGAAGATACAGATTGCTATAAAAAATTATAACAATCGATATCATACAACAATTAAATGCACACCCACAGAAGCCAAAGAAACTGTCGAAGTAAACGTTTTAAGAGAAAGAACTCAGATCAAAAAAGAACGTATAATTAACTTTAGAAATAGTGATAGGAAATCATATAGAGAAAATAGGCAAAATGGGCCAGTTAGGAATTGTAAAAGTATAAGGCACAAGGATGAACCCTATTACAGAATACTACCTTTACAAAATGTACATCCCACAAATATAAAAAGACCGTTGAAATTTTCAGATACCAACAATCATATGGATCTTTCTGACATTCCTAACAACGACCCAAGGCCTTCTTCAAGTAACCTCCATCACTGAAGATGCAGGCTATATTCCTATCAAAATAAAGGAAGTGGAAATAGTAAATAGGACGACAACAATTTACATATTATTCATCCTGAAGAAATTTTGAAAATTGTTTATCTAATAGAAAATAATATAAATAGTGTAGATATGTATAGTAAGGACCTATTAAGAAACAAGATAAAGACGATTAAGTCAAAAATTTATTCAATTACACCAAGAGTAATAACAGAAGAAAAAGAGGACTATTTAATTTTGTAAGAAGTGTACAAAAATGGCTATTTGGAGTTTTAGATGATTCAGATAGAGAAGACATTTTAGGCCATTTAGATGTAACTGATAAAAATAATCAGAATATAATTGCGAATATAAACAGCCAAGTTGTAATAAATAAACATTTTAATGACTCATTCAATATGTTAAAAGAAGTCATAGAAAATGACAGAGAAAAAATTGATAACTCTTTTAAGAACGAAATTCGGAAATAGTACGACATCTTTTATTTACTTATAATATGCTTAAGCTAGACCATATAGAAAGTAAACTAGATTTAATTCAGGACAACATAGTTTCAGCAAAGTCTAATATAATTCATCCTGGAATGTTGACAGCTGATGAAATTAAGTTGTACAAAGTAGATTTTTATATCTTAAAATTAATAAGAGTAGGGATAATGACTTACAAAAATAATTCCATTATAATAGCAATTAAAATTCCTGTAAACTATATAACAACCGAGTTAAATTTAATTACATCATTGCCTTCCAACAAACATTTGGAAATTAACGAAGATAACGAATTTGTTGTAAAAATTGAAAATGTAACATATAAATATGAAGAAAATGCAGCTCTAAAAAGTTTAAAACCAAGTACTGGAAAAACAAATATAGCCTTGTATATAACGATAAATTTAAAATTGATGAAATAGATGATGAGACATTAATAGTTAAAAATGCTGCGAACATTTCAATAGTAAACCATTGCGACAAAAGAAATATAACACTAAATGGAAATTATTTAATAAGCTTTGGAAATTGTGAAATCGAAATCAACAATGAAAAGTTTCTTAACCAAAAAGAAATAATTGACTAAGTTTTTTTATCCGTTCAACAATTTAAACCAAACATTTGATATTGAACCTCATTTTGAAAAAATTGCTACACAAAATTTTGAAAATACAAAAGCCATAGAGGAACTAATTGTACGCAAAAATATTTTATATGGATTCAATATATTTATAATAATCACTATTATTGTTGTAACGGGAATATTAGTTATGTTAAGAACAAAAAAAAGGCAATTACTGTGAATATAAAAAATGAAAGAATTCAGGAGAATCCAAAATCTCTGAGTGGAGGAGTTATATGTAACAGCTCCTCACAATCTGAAATGCCGGTTGTAGCAAAAGTACAATCATCAATATTTTAAGTTAAGTTATAAAATGCAATTATGCTGACATGCACTTTGAAAGTTGAACGACTTTTTACGTTTCAAGGGCAATTCAGCATATTAAAGGTATTGAGTATTTGTAAATTGGGAAATAAAATAAATAAAGATTTGACTACAGCAGAAGTAAGTCGTTTTATTCAAATAATTCGCGCGGCTGGCGAACGCAATGTCAATGATTGATCCGCGACCATTCTTCTCGAAGGTATTCCTACCCCCAGTATTGAGCAATATCGCGTTTAGCAAGGAGAACTGCTTGAGCAGGGCATCACCCCGCCTTTTTGTATAACTGCTACCCCATTCCTCGGCCCATGCATTGAAGTAACCTGTTATTACGTTTGGCGTACTAATCCTGGCGTTTCGCACTAGTTCGTCTAGAATCCTTTCATAGTAGACTTGCGTCACACTCGGCGGAACATAGCAGCTGTAAAAATTGATTCCACAGATCTTCGCCCGCGTGTAGTAGGATTTCCCAAGGAGCGGCTTGTCTTGGATGGAGTTGTTTCCACAGGCCCATATGACAGCTTTGTTTACCTGATCAGAGATCCAGGTTCCTGCGCTTAGGTTTTTGTACTGCTCGCAAACTATAGCCACTTCTATCTTCTCCTCGTATACTGTCTGCCTGAGCAACTCCTGTGCAGCTTCACAATGATTGAAGTTGATGTATACAACTCTCATTTGATCCTTTTGCACGGTGCTTGATATAGGGGACACTTCTTAGTGCCGATTTGGTGACCCGCAACCTTCCCGTTGAATAGTTTTTTATCGCATGTCTTTGCGAAGTGACCCTTTTCGCCACATTTGATGCAACTTTGGCTGCTATCCTCTGTGCTGGTGCACGCCTTCGCCACATGCCCATATTCTAAGCGCCTGAAACACTTCCTTAGATTCGGTTTTTCTTTTATTCGGCACACCACCTATCAAATCTTGATCTTCCGAGCATCAAGAAGTCGTCTTGCGTTCAACTCCGGGAGGCTTACCACCGCAGTCTGCGTACCTGCATACGCCTCCCTGATGTTTTTGATCGCTCTTTCGTCGAAGAAGCTTAACTCCTTTATCGGAGAAGAAGCTTTACTCCAAGAGGATATTGTCGAGGCGATCCGATCGCCTCGACAATATCCTCCTGGTGGTAATTTCATCTAGATCGCGGATCTCCAACGATACCTCATGGGTTAGTGCCCTGATCTGCTCTTTATCACCAACACCTTATTTATTTGTTTTTCATAAATTCCCATGTTTGTCATCTGAGCCTCCTTCAATTCAAGCAAAATTTCGCCTTTCGCCGTCTTCCTGATCCGTGCAACGTTCTCACCGAGTTCATGCAGAGCATCATCCTTTTTTACAGTTTTTAGTATATCAGTATATGACATATTTCCACCACGTGCAATGTTTATCTCGTCTGGTCTCGGAGGCGGTGTATAGGTCGCCTTATTCTTAGTGTTCTGCGTTTTGAGTTTGACCTGTGCCCAGCCCTCTGCTTTTTCTTTATCTTTGGCGGGACTATTGCCTCCATCGCTCTTGGTAGTGTTATCCGTCGGCTTTTGCACTTCCTCGTGAGTGGCTCTGTTCCTCTTGGGTTGTGTTTTTCGTGTCAGCTGCTCGTACTCGCGGGGCCTCTTCGGCGTTGATCCTATAGATGTTAGCCTGAGGTGGACATTTCGTCTATTTTCTTTGCTTTTATTATACTCTTCTCGGGCACGTTCGTGAAGTCGCTTTACTGAACTGAGCAGGTCCCTGGTTTGGTTGTTGATTGATCGTTGCGGTAATAGCATAGCTTCAGTCAACTTCCTGATCGCTCCACCTAATTCCGACATGATATCGCCACTCGATTGCTTCGTTGTAGCCATAGGCGTGCTATCTTGCATCGCAGGTGACAAAGATTTTGCTCTTGCACGTGCACCAGTCGTGGTGCACGCTTAAAAGGGTCAGCTTCGACAGTTTTGCCATCTGCACTCGGGATCGGTGTCTTCCTGGACGGCTCAGCTTCAGGCATCTTGCTACCACCATCGCAAGGACTTTGATTACCACTGCTCATTGTTGCTATTGTTTTTAGTTCTCAATTTGTTCTCCATTTGCTTTCTGTACCAGCGCATCGTGTGTAGGGGGGCGGGCCGAAATAGACAGAAGCGGGTATACCCTCGGGGAAAATGCCCCTACCCAGTTCCCTGAGGCCTATCCTTCGCTTTACCGGTTCCGGAAAACACGGACGAACCGGCGCTCGCCAGGAGCAACGCAGGCTACAACTCCTGCGGCCAATTCACACTTCCTGACTAAGGCGCGAAGGGGCTGGTTACTGATACCCATACCGGTAGATTTAACAGCCGCACCTAACATGGTGTACAGACGCTGACCAGGAAGCTGTCCAATATGGAGACCGACGCGCCTGGGTTTTTTTTTTATAACTCACCATGCCCATGCATGATGAGGGGGACACATAATTCAAAGAGGCGGTGTCAACTCGCCACTGTCACAGGCATTTCATAGGACTCGCTGGGTTTTATACCGCCTCCTTCGTTCCTGCCGCTCATCGTCGGGGATTGCTTATTCGTTTAAACTTATTTCGCACTGTGTGTTGAAACCACATGTCAGCCAAGTCCAGCTTTTCCATTTTGGGCAAAAAAGGTTTGTAATCGCACTGTAGCGCTCGCCATTCACAGCAACTTTCCTGCCTTCGATGATAATCCACAAAAACAGTACAGTTTGAGGGATGCATTGGCACTTCTTGCAATGCTTTTGTCTGGTCTTCAGACCAAATACGGCAATTTTCATTGTTCACGTATCCATTCAACCAGAAATAAGCTGACCATAAAATGGAAGAAGTGCACAATACACTTTCTTAAACTAGCATGAATTTTGATACTGAAATTCAATAATATGCAAGCGTTGTTCGTTTGTGTGTCGATTCGTGGTTAAATTATAGACCAAACTGAACATGTTTGACAGTAACATGTTACACAAAAACTGGATAATTAGTGGCCCCCTCACTCAAGAATACCTCACTCGCATAAATCCCACAGGCTCGCATGAAATCATCTCTGATGGCATGTATTTCTCATTTTACTTGCTGCTACTTGGAGACTATATGAATGGTGGTAGAAAAAATCCCAAAATCAGAACTTCTCGATTCTGATTTTCTAATGTTTAAAAGTGCCAGTGCCACAAAAACCCTGGGCATATGGTGGAATGCGTTGGCTTATACATTCTCATACTCAGTATTGCCCATCAAAACAACAACCGCTGCTACCAAGCGACAAATTTTATCTGCCGGAAACTTTTTGATCCGGCAATATGACTTTCGCCCATCATGACTTAAGCCAAGCTGCTCCTCCAAGAGCTTTGGTTAGAAGGCACCGACCTGTATGAGTGCGTTAAGCCTAGATCACTCATCAAATGGAATTTATTTCCGGAGGACATTTTGTCCATTGGTCTCATCGGAATCCCTCGAAGGGTAAAATTCTCTCCCAAGAAGCGAATCCCGCTTCATGGTTTTTGTGACGCTTCAGAGAAAGTGTATTGTGCAGCCCCATATATACAGTCAAAGGACCTTATTCAACAAGTATATTGTCATCTATCGGTGGTTAAAGGAAAAGTTGCACAGCTGCAGACGGTCAGCTTACCGCGTTTAGTCTGTTAGTCTGTTAGAGAAACTCTGGATATCGAGTTCTCGGACATATTTTTGGTCCGTTTCTCAAATCGTTCTCGCATGGCTAAAAAAACCACCTCACACATGGAAAACCTATTTCACTAATCGTACTGCCCAGATACTCGAGAACGTTGGAAAAGCTACCTGGCGCCATGTAATCAGCCGCGAAAACCCCAATGATTTGGGTACCGGAGGATACAAGCTTGAATATCTTGTTTCCAATTCTCTTTGGTGGAATGGCCCAACATGGCTTTATCATCCGGAAGAACGTTCAACGTTTTTTACAAATTTGCCTCCCGACCAAAAGAAAATGGAAGTTCATCTAGTGCTGAAAGCTTCTACCAACATTCTAGATCGGGTTTCCTCATTTCCTCGAGCACTGCTAGTAATTTCTTACATGTTCCATTTTGTTCACAACGGACTTTGTAAATTACGACAATCTTCACTAATTTCGATTTCCTCATTCTCACAGGATGAAATAAAATTTGCAAAAACCAGGCTTATCTCGCTAGCCCAATTGCAATACTTCCCTAAGAAGTTGAAAGTTTTCTCCAACTCCTCCCCAATCAGTAAGAAAAGTTCTTTGCTGACATTAAATCCTTTCTTCAATAAGGAAGGCGTCTTGAGAGTAAACGGACGAGCCCTTTGTTACAATGAGCGCTACCCCATAATTCTTCCTAAAAATTCCCGATTTTGAGCTCTGTATCTCGAGTTTCTCCATATTATCCTAATACAAGCAGAACAAAGGCTCATATTTAGAATGGTTCGTCAGGAATTTTACGTTCCTCCTCTCAAGCCTCAGATAAAGGAATGCAAACAAACATAACAAAAAATTCGATCACAAACTATAGCAACTCTGGCACCTAAACGGTGTACTTTGTCGATACCATTTGCTACCACAGACGTTGATTTTGCAGGCCCTTTCCAAATTAAAGCAATCACGCTTCGAACTGCTACCTTTCGCAAAGGGTATGTGGCGGTATTTTTACGCTTTTCTGCAAAAACCACGACATGCTGCTTTAAATCCTGGAAGCTCACAGCCCTGGCGACGACAGGCTTCCAATGCTCGTCAGAGGGTAGCACGAGCGATCGAGAACGCAATCGGTTCCCTGTCTCGTCTGAGGAATGAGCTTAATTAATGCACGAGTGCATGCGGGTCGCGATGTATAAATCCATTTAGACAAGCCATATCGTGGGTCCCTGAAATATAGAATATATTTTTATCTGAATAGCAATTATACTTATCTTACCCTATTTCATACTTAACATACGGCCACCCATCTCTCCACATAAACTCCGCTTTTGTGTTTTGGGTTTTCGCCTCTCGTGCAACGATCAACAGATTTATTCCAATCCGGTCCAAATGAGGTATAATCCACGTTGGCTTTTCGCGCCGAATTAGGTTTTAGGGAGAACAATATCCAATTTCGAGTTCCACTCTCGTCCGGATTGCTTCAATCTATAGATTGTTTCATTCAGTGGCAAGACTCTATTTAGGTATGCTTCGCCGACAAAACCTTCCTGCTTCATGTAGCATGTACCAAGCTTCACTTAAGTCACCGTTGGGGTATGCTTAATGTAGCATACCTTATCACTGGAGAGAACGTCTCCAAATAGTTTATACCATATTTTTGGTTACATCCCTTTGCCACTAGCCTCGCTTTGAACCGTTCGATGTTTCCTTCTTTATCGTTTTTGGTTGAAAACACCCATTTGCAACAGATAGCTATCTGCTCTGAAGGTAAATCACCCATTATCCATGTGTTGTTCTCAATTAACGATGAGTATTCTCTATTGACGGCTCCCATTGACTCAGCAGAGTATTTGTTTTTTGCTATATCACTAATAGTTTGTGGAATTTCAACATGGTTGTTGCTGTTTAGTATGTTAAATAGCTTAGTCGGTCTGCCGGCAACCGGGAAACTTGTTTTGGCTCGTTACTTTCATGTGACAATACCACGCATGTTGTGATAGTTTTCTCCGTTGATGCCGAAGCGCACGTTATGCATCCATGACTGATTTTTGGAATACTAGTTTCCTGCTGTTTCGTTATCAATACGTGTAATGCATCCACATTTTGTTACACTCAGTACGCTTTCATCAAATTTAACATCACTTTTGATTACAATTTTTCCGTCTTGCAAATCATATTGGCGAAGTGCTTTCGCTTTCGAGAGTAGCCGATTTTTGTGAATACAAAAATCCAAAAATTGTTTGTCGCTAACGACTATAAAAGGCGTCGCTCAAAGACAAAGTTCAAATTTGAGATCGCAGTTACCCAATAAATTCGCAATTTTCCCTCACAATATGGGTATCAAAAAAAAGTTTTAATACCGTTTTAGTGGTATATAACATTCATAACCCATTTTGAATATTTTAAAAGTTATGATCAAAATAAAAAATTTGAAAAATAATTTTTCAATGCTCGACTCCGGCCCTGCGACCATCAGTATTTTTAGATAAAAGTTTCTTCATAGCCGGCCTTCGGCCAGACGCTGGCTTCAATATTACATACTATAATCAATATTACATACTATAATCAATTTTACATATTACAACAAAGACATCTATTATATACAGAAAATGAACACTACCTCCAAACATAACCATTTAAAGTTCCGGCGGATTTCACCAGCTTAACTTTATGTAATTTGTAATCAGCCTCCCGTGGAATAAAATTCTATTCCATTAGCTGAGCGATTGCGTTATCGGAAACACTAAAACCATCCGTGGACTGGAACAAACTATAAATTTTTGATAAATTCAAATCACTCATTTTAACTCAATCAACAAAAACCAAATCAATCACAGCAATTCTCAATTATTGTTATATTTTGAAATAACGGGGCTCTGAAAAGTGTAACCGACGGCATATTTTTTTTCACTGCCAACAACATTTTACATACAAGGTGTGACAATTATGTATTAAGACTCGAACCATATCTCAGCAACCAACCGCGCCTTCCTCTACTAGCTGTCAAAATTTCATGGCATTTGGTTTACATTTAATGTTTATTGATATAAATTTTACAAAACACGTGTTCGTTTGATGTTTTTGAAATTTTAACATGGAGCAAAGAGCGGTCATTAAATTCCACGCAAAAATTGGTAAAAGTGCATCTGAAACATTCGGATTGATGCAGCAAGCATGTGGCGATGCTTGTTTATCAAGTTCAAATGTTTTTATATGGCATAAACGGTTTGTGGATGGCAGAGAGTCGCCAAAAAAAACACGAAAAGTTCCATCAAAAATCAAAACAATGCTCATCACATTCTTCGATAACAAAGGAATTATCCACAAAGAATTTGTTCCAACTGGTCAAACAGTTACTTCCGCATGTTACCTCAAAGTTTTGAAGCGTTTGATGTCCAGAATCCGTCGTGTTCGACCAGAATACCGCTATCCAAAAACTTGGTCTCTGTTGCACGATAATGCATCGAGTCACACAGCACTCATTGTTCGTCAATTTTTGGCTCGGAATCAGGTCTGTGTGTTGAATCACACGGCGTATTCACCTGATTTGGCACCGTGCGACTACTTTTTGTTCCCAAAACTGAAATTGAAGTTGAAAGGATGCTTTTTTGATGACATTCAGACCATACAACGGGCTTCGACGAGAGCACTGGAGGCAATTCCGAAAAATGAGTTGGAACACGCGTTTGAATCACTATTAAATCGATGTAACAAGTGTATTAAATCAGGAGGAGAATATTTCGAATAAATATACCGAAAAATTTGCAGATATCGTGTTTTAATTGTGTTTTCTAGAGGCAGTCTTAATACAAAATTTGTCACATCTTGTAAATAATGTTGTCTTTATCGAATTAGAAGAAAGTGATAATTATTACTTACTTACTTACTTATGTGGCCATAACAACCGAATATCGATTTAGGCCGAAAATAACATGCTTCGCCAGCCATCTCTGTTCTTCGCTAGCTGGCGCCAGTTAGAAATTCCAAGCGCCGTCAGGTTCTCCAGTACTTGGTCTTTCCACCGGAGGTTTGGTCTTCCTCTTTTGCGTCGTCCTCCAGCGGGTTCCGAATATAACACCTTCTTAGCTGGAGCGTGTTCTTCCATTCGCTCGACATGACCTAGCCAGCGCAGCCGCTGGATTTTGATGCGCTTTACTATGTCAATATCGGCATACAGCTCGTACAGCTCATGGTTGTATCTTATTCGGTGCTCGCCACCAACGCAAATAGGTCCAAAGATCTTGCGTAGGACTTTTCTCTCGAAAACTCCAAGTATTCGCTCATCCGAGGTGGAAATTGTCCAGGCTTCAGCGCCAGATGTTAAGACAGGCATGATGAGAGACTTGTAGAGTGTAGTTTTCGTTCTTCGAGAGAGGGCTCGACTTCTCAATTGCTTACTCAGCCCAAAGTAACACCTGTTAGCAAGAGTTATCCTACGCATGATCTCCAAGCTGACGTCATTACTGCTGTTAATGCTGGTTCCAAGATAGACAAAGTCCCTTACTACTTCAAAAGCGTAGTTGTCAACAGTGACGTGCTGTCCAAGACGCCGGGACTCTTTGTTTGTTGACACTAGATACTTCGTCTTGCCCTCGTTCACCGTGAGACCCATCCGACGCGACTCTCTTTCCAACTCTGAGAATGCTTCACTGACTGCTCGCGTGTTCATGCCGATTATGTCAATATCGTCGGCATACGCTAACAGCATGACACTTTTGTTGAAGATAGTGCCATTATGTCGTAGATCAGCAGCTCGTATTATTTTCTCCATAATAAGATTGAAGAAGTCGCACGATAACGAATCACCTTGTCTGAAACCCCGTTCGGTATTAAACGGTGCGGAGAGGTCCTTCCCAATTTTCACTGCACAACGGGAGTTATGCAGTGTCATTCTACAAAGTCGAATGAGCTTTGCAGGAATACCGAACTCAGACATTGTTGCGTAGAGGTAATCCCTTACCGGACTGTCGAAAGCGGCTTTATAATCAACAAATAGGTGGTGTGTGTCGATCTGTTTTTCTTGGGTCTTCTCCAGGATTTGGCGCAGTGTGAAAATCTGGTCGATGGTGGATTTACCAGGTCTGAAGCCACACTGATAAGGTCCAATCAGGTTGCTGAGCATAGGCTTCAATCTTTCACAGAGTACGCTCGATAGAACCTTGTACGCGATGCTCAGGAGACTTATTCCACGGTAGTTGGCGCAAATTGTGGGGTCTCCTTTTTTATGTACAGGACAGAGAACACTGAGCCTCCAATCATCAGGCATGCTTTCATCCGACCATATTCTGCTTATGAGCTGGTGCATGCGGGTGAGCAGCTCATCGCCTCCGGTCTTAAACAACTCGGCAGGCAGGCCATCAGCACCTGCAGCTTTGTTGTTCTTCAGCCTTAAAATGGCCGTTTCAACCTCGTCATAGTCGGGTGGTGGAACATCAACACCATCATCTGTAATTGGGGTTATCGGGCATTCTCCTCCACTGGCGGAATTGTTCGTAGCATCGCCATTCAGTAACGTGGAGAAGTGTTCCCTCCATAGGCTCAGTGCACTCTGGACATCCGTAACCAGATTCCCATTTCCATCACGACAAGAAGAGGCTCCGGGATTTAAACCTCCACTCAGGCGCTTGATCTTTTCGAAGAATTTTCGAGTCTCATTCTTGTCGGTACACATCTCTATCTCCTCACACTCGCGTCTTTCCAACTGCCTCTTCTTGCTCCTGAAAAGACGTCTCTCTGCACTCCTTTTCTCTCTATACCGCTCCTTAACAGCTCGCGTTACGCCTGCACGCAGGGTTTTTCTGTAGGCGGCGTCTTTCTCTGCGGTAGTGTCGCGACACTCCTGATCATACCACTCATTCCTCAGAGGCCGGTAGTAACCGATTACCTCCTCGACAGCAGTAGTCATGGAGTGGGATATATGTGTCCACCGTGCGCATGTATCATCAAGTGGGGGAGTGTTCTGCATAAGCAGATCCGATAGTCGAGTGGAAAATGCATCTGCTGTCTCTGGTGATTGCAGCTTACTGACGTCGAGCTTTCTCTGTGTGGGACTTCTCTTGTTATTTGCGACACATAAGCGTGTGCGCACCTTAGCTGCAACAAGGTAGTGATCCGAGTCGATGTTGGCACCACGGATCGATTTCACGTCCATCACACTGGAAGCATGCCTTCCGTCAATCAACACATGATCAATTTGGTTTCTTGTACGATGATCTGGAGACAGCCATGTCGCTTTGTGGATGTCGAGATGCTGGAATCTGGTACCACCAATTACCATGTTTCGTGCTGCGGCGAAGTCGATCAGCCTTATTCCGTTATCGGAGGTGTTTTGGTGTAGGCTGAATTTTCCGACAGTTGGACCAAAGGTACCTTCCTTGCCCACCCTGGCATTAAAGTCGCCAAGCACGATTTTGATATCGTGGCGGGGGCAGCGGTCATAAGCTTCTTCGAGGCGCTGAAAGAAGCTCTCCTTGGTCACATTGTCCTTCTCATCCGTCGGAGCGTGGGCACATATAAGGCTGATGTTGAAAAATTTTGCCTTGATGCGGATTGTGGCCAGCCGTTCATTCACAGGCGTGAACTGCGAGACAAGATGTCGTAGTCTCTTGCTGACCAAAAATCCACATCCTAATTCGTGCCTTTCAGCATGGCAACTGTAGTAGATGTCACAGGACGCTCTTTTGGAGCAGCCCTGTCCTGTCCATCGCATTTCCTGGAGAGCGGTGTAATAATAACATACATTACACGTTAATACACATATTAAAATTAAAAGCGAATTGTTATTAAAATTTAAAAGTTTTTCTTTTATTTAGTGTTCGTATTTATTTATTTGTCCCTTGAGCCATGGCGAAGTTTTGAGCTATCGTTGTTTTTGATTATTGAAAATATAACCAGAATAATCAGAAATCAGCGGGAGTAGATATTGCTGTTGAACGTGTATGAACCAAAATATCAGAAGAAATATAAGTGGACAATCGACCAAATGATTCGATCATACGGCGAAAAGTAGAAAGGGACATGAAAGAAGACGAAAGCGGGCTGCCCATACCAAAGCAAAACGTGAGTACAGATTCTGTATTGTTTACATTTATGAATTTTTATATTTGTCTAAATCCCTTTAGACAAGCCATATGGTAAGTCCCTGAAAGAAGAAAATAAATAATGAAATAGAATTTATATAATGAATTAAGTATACTTACGTCCCCCTAAAACAAGTTATACTTACCATATGGCAGCCCAACTCTCCACATAAATTCACCTTTTATGTTGGGTTTTCGCGGTTCGTATTATGATCGACCGATGTTACCATCTTTTTTTTTTCTTTCGGTCCTAGTCTTTCCATCGAGATCGTGCCATTCCGCGCCATTTTCATTATAATAATTAAAAAGATTTGTTTTTCTATATTTCTATATTCGAAGTCGTGTTGATTATATATTTTGTGCGAATTATTGTATGAACAAATATTTATACACTTATCGATTGTGTGTGAAGATACAAACATTAAAAATAAAGAAACATCGATTTGATTACTGCAAAAGTGAATTGTTTGGTTATCAATTTATTCATGGTCCTTCGAGTTAAACTTTAAACCGGCCCTATATACGTATATGTGAAGTGATAAATATATAAAAACCAATATAAAGTGTAAAAACATAATCAAAACATCGTAATAAAATATACAAAACAAAATAGCAAGTATATGCTGTATATAATATCAGCAGTGGTAAACAAACAATAATACATAAAAAGAAAAAAAAAAGCTACATAGTGTCAGTGGACATATAATATACAAACACTATACAATTACAAATTTTATATAAGAACAAAAAAAAAAACAGTACATAAATAGGCAAATAAAAGTTACATTAGAATGTTTCAAAAAATTCTTTAAAAATTAAAGTGAAACGAAATTATTAAAACAATATTAAATTAAAATTAAATAATTAAAACTATATATGTGCTAATACATTAGAGTGGCTCAAAAAAAAAAAAACGTTTTTTTTTTGGTTTTATAAAATTTTTATTTTGTAAAATATCGTTTATAAACTTAATTTTTTTTTTTAGCAAAGAACAACCCATCATCGCATCCAAGGAGGTAGCAGCACATCAACACCAATCCTAGCAGCAGACTCACAACACAGATAAGGATAAAATTTCTGATTTTTTAAAATATATTATATATCATATATTCCCATATATATATATACACATTTCTTTTTATATATTCCCATATATATATATACATATACACAGCTATATATCCTCATATATTTCCTTTTCGTATATATATTCACTTATATATATACATATTTTTTTTAATATAATCTCATATATTATTTACACATTTTTTATATATTCCCATATATATCATATACTCATTTATATATATTCACATATATATTTGCACTTATATATATACACATTTCATCTGTATATATTCTCATATATATTTTCTTTGGTATATATATTCATCTCTTTATATATTTTCATATATATATTGCATTTTGGTATATATATTCACGGGTATATATACATAATTCGTTTCAATTTTATATATCCACATATATATATACATCTATACATATATTCTCATATATATTTTCTTCGGTATATATATATTCCCTTAAATATATACATATTTCTTCTTTATATATATTCTCATATATATATTTTTCTAATTTACGCATTATATCGATAACATTTCTGTTATCGATCAATAAATTTCTCTATATCGATATCGTCGCATAATCGATCAGTGCATTTTGGTGCATTTTTTTGAAACTCTCTTCATTTCACAAATTTTGATAGCATCGGTCAAATATGCCAGTGACGAAATCACCAGAAAAGCAGGAAGTAGCCTCTGAAGGTCGTAGGGCAGAGTCAGCTGGCGCTATTCCAAAAGGCGCAGTGGAAAAAATGCCAAAAGTTCCATCCGAAACAAAAAAAAACCCCTAGAAAAGAGCTTGTGACCCCTCCATGAATGAGTTCATTTTCGAGGCGGACAACCTAGTGCATTTCTGCACGAAGTTTTCAACAATTCCGGTTGAAGACTTAACATCTTCTCTCCTGAAGGCTAAGCTCGAGGACTTGAGCTGCTATTATGATCAAGTCAAGTCCACGTTTAGAAGAGTAGGTTTAACGGATGAGGACGAGCTGCCCAGTAATTTCAAAATGGCAGCGAGAAATAAAATGGAACTCTGCCAAGAGCGCGTGCACACCATAAAAGCACAGATTTCGGATCTCTTAGAAGTTCAATCAGCCTCCAGATTGGAACTTCCATCACAAGCAGAAATTACCTCTATTTCTGCAACAGAGCAGGCAAATAATTCCGCGATTTGCCTGACTGTTCCTACTTGTGATACCGAAACATTTTCCGGCGGGTACGAAGAATGGACGTCCTTCCGCGACATGTTTACGGCGGTTTACATAAACCACCCTCTTCTGCCCAAAAACTGTATCATCTCCGATACAAAACTGCAGGAAAAGCTGGAGCTATTGTGAAGCAGTACGCGCTCAACAACGAAAATTTCGAATTGGCATGGAATGCGCTAAAGGCCCGCTTCGAAAACAAGCGAATTCTGGTCGATAAGCAAATACAAACTCTCTTGAACCTCCCTTAAGTGAGTTACGAGAATAGCGAGGCAATTCAGAAATTGCAAACCACGATCAATAATGGAATTATGGAATGGAATTAAATAAATAAATAAAATAAAATAAATAAATAATTCTCTGTCCGTCTTATCCTCTCAAGGCGTCTCGACAGAGAATTGGGACCCGATCCTGGTGCATATCTGCTGTTCAAAACTGCCTGAAAATTCCTTGGCTCTCTGGGAACAATCCCTAAGTTCCCGCAAGGATCTTCCAACATGGCAGCAGATGAACGAATTCTTGACTCAGGTATGAAGTCGTGGAGAGGCTCAACAGCGTCAAACCAAACAAATCAATATTTCTACAAAACAGACCCCAGAACAAAACCCAAAACTTTTTTGCAGAAAGCAATCGGACATTCTCTTGTCCAATCTGCGAAGCCGCACATTCGCTTAAATCCTGTGAGCGGTTTAAAAAGTTAGTTGTTCGTGATAGAGTGAGGCTTGTTCGAGAACACAATCTCTGTGAGAACTGCCTGGCCTTTACTTACCATAAACGGGACTGCAAGAGCAAACACTCCTGTTTGCAATGTTAGTGAAGGCATCACACGATGCTTCACATACCAGCAGATAATATTCCCAGTAGGAACACCAAGGTTTTGGCGCAAACCTCCACGCTTCAGCCACACAATAAGAAAAAGAGCACGCAGCAGACGATAACCCCCTCAAGAAACTCGAGAAGCCGGAGATCTCAGGACCGATCATCCGAAGATGAGCAACCCTGCTCATCATGCTCCAAATCTTCTTCAAAGGTGCAAGCATTGTTCACCTCAAATGAAGAAAGAACTCTTTTGCCCACAGCTCTTGTCTCTATAGAGCATCTTGGAGAACTTCACAAGGTTCGAGCACTCATCGACCAAGGTTCTCAACGAACATTCATCTCTACCAAGGTACAAAATCGGCTGAGGCTTCCTTCGCAAGCAACTCACGTCGAAATTTCTGGAATGGGTGGCAAACCATCCAAAACTCTAACCAGACTTGTACCGTTACGTTAGTCGCCCCAAAGGCTAATAAAAAGTTACAGACACGGGCAATTGAACTCTCACAATTGACCAAATTTCTACCCACATTTAAAATTTCTAATCTCGATTGGCAGCAATTCGAAATGTTAGATTTGGCTGACCCGAATTGCTTCGTGCAGGCGCAAATTAACATGGTCATAGGTAGTGATTTGATTCCTCAAATCTTCCTAACCGGAATCCGCCATAATATCTGTAGAAGCCTTCTCGCACAGAATACGATATTTCTCAAAAAGTGTCAAGATTCTCGACACAGGTAGAGGAAGTTTCCAATGAACTTCTTAGTTCTCAACTAAGGAAGTTTTGGGAACAGGAAGAAGCCAATCAGCCAGCTCAAGTATCGGAAGAAGATATAACCTGTGAAGACTACTATCAGAGGACCTCATCTCGTAGGTCAGATGGAAGATATGTGGTCAGGCTTCCATTTAAATCCAGTTTTCCCGCTCTTACGGCTCTTGGTCACTCCCGAACCATAGCCTATAATCAATTTCGCAGTATGGAGAAAAATTTTTCAAAGAAAGGCGATCTCAAAGCCATTTACGATGAGGTTCTCGAAGAATACCTCACGCTGGGTCATATGGAACCCACAGGCTCGCATGAAATTATCTCTGATGGCAAGCATTTCTCCTTTTACCTGCCACATCATGCAGTGGTGAGGCCAGAAAGGAAAACCACCAAAGTGCGTGTTGTTTTTAATGCCTCAAGAAGCAGCGGCTCAGGCCATTCTCTTAACGACGTATTACATATTGGTCCCACATTACAACCAGATCTCATGGTTCTCATCCTGAGGTGGCGACTATATCAATTCGTTTTCAATGGTGATGTACAAAAGATGTACCGACAAATTCTTGCCCACCATGACGACCAGGATTTCCAGCGAATTCTCTTTCGCAGGTCACCAAATTCTCCAATTCAGGACTTCCGGTTGAAGACAGTCACATTTGGTGTAAATTGCGCTCCATATTTAGCCATTAGAACACTGCAACAATTGGCTAAGGATTCCAAGAAGAATTTCCCTCTCGTGGAAAAAATAATCTACAAAGAAACCTATGTGGATGACGTATTATCTGGTTCACATACAATTCCAGATGCAGTAGAATCTTCATCTCAAGTGATACAAGTCCTCAACTCCGCAGGATTTCCATTACGAAAGATTACTGCAAATCATTCTAACATTTTAGAAAATATACCAAAATCAGAACTTCTCGATTCTGATTTTCTAAAATTCGAAAGTGCCAGTGCCACAAAAACTCTTGGAATACGATGGAATGCATTGACTGACACATTCTCGTACTCAGTATCACCCATCGAAACAACATCCGCTGCTACCAAGCGTCAAATTTTATCTGCCGTTGCGAAACTTTTTGACCCGGCAGGATGGCTCTCGCCCATCATGACTCAAGCCAAGCTGCTTCTCCAAGAGCTCTGGTTAGAAGGCACCGACTGGGATGAATGCGTGAAACCCAGATCGCTCATCAAATGGAATGTATTTCTGGAGAATATTTCGTCCATTGATCTCATCGAAATCCCTCGATGGGTACAATTCTCTCCCAAGAAGCGAATCCAGCTTCATGGATTTTGCGACACTTCAGAGAAAGCGTATTGTGCAGCCCTGTACATACGATCAATGGACATGAATAATCAAACATCCTGTCATTTACTGGTGGCTAAAGGAAAAGTTGCACCTCTGCAGACGATCAGCTTACCACGTTTGGAATTGTGTGGCGCCGTTTTACTTTCGCACCTAGCCAAGTCCGTTAAAGAAGCTATAGATGTCGAATTCTCAGACATATTTTTCTGGTCCGATTCTCAAATCGTTCTCGCATGGCTGGAAAAACCACCTCACACATGGAAAACGTACGTCGCTAATCGAACAGCCCAGATACTCCAAAACGTTGGAAATGCTATCTGGCGCCATGTCATCAGCAGCGAAAATCCAGCTGATTTGGGTACGCGGATGCAAGCCCCAAGATCTTGTGTCCAATACTCTTTGGTGGAATGGCCCTGCATGGCTTCATCACCCCGAAGAAACCTGGCCAAAACCAACACTTTCCAGTACTTTGCCCCCCGAGCAAAGGAAAGTAGAGGTTCTTCTCACGTTAGATGACCATACCGACATTCTCGATCGGTTCACATCATTTTCAAGGGCACTACGTGTGATTTCTTACGTTTTCCGTTTTGTCCATAACGGACTCTCTAAATTGCGAAAATCTTCTCCAATTTCGAATTCCTCACTCTCGCAGGACGAAATTCGTTTCGCAAAAAGCCGGCTAATTTCGTTAGCCCAATGGTAATATTTTCCCAAAGAGCTAAGGCTCTTCACAGCTCAACCGCAGTCAGCTATAAAAGCTCTTTGCTGACTTTAAATCCTTTTCTCGACAAGGAAAATCTCATGAGAGTAAATGGTCGATTAGCTCATTCTGGTCTTAGTTATAGTGAGCGCCACCCCATAATTCTTCCTGAAAAATCCCGATTTTGCGTTTTGTACCTCGAGTTTCTCCATACTCTGCTCCTACACGCAGAACAAAGGCTCATGTTCCGAATGGCTCGACAAGAATTCTATATTCCTCGTCTTAAGCCCCAAATAAGGAATATTTCTATGCAAAGTTTGTACCATCCACAAACAAAAGGTTCGATCACAGATTATGGCAGCTCTGCCGCCTGAACGGTGTACCTTGTCGGTACCTTTCGCGACCACAGGTGTTGATTTTGCAGGCCCATTCCAAATTAAAGCATCTACGCTTCGAACTGCTGCATTTCTCAAAGGGTATGTGGCGGTATTTGTATGCTTTTCCACAAAGGCCATTCATTTGGAACTGTGCTCTGATCTCTCTACAGAGGCATTCCGCGCCGCATTCGCCAGATTCGTTGGCAGAAGAGGCCTTCCCCGCAAAATCATGTCGGATAATGGTACAACTTTCGTTGGAGCTCAAAGAGCCATGAGTAAAGAATTCCTCAAATTCTCTAAGGAGGTGTCCAAAGATATTCTGGCCCAATACTCTCCGCAAGGTATTGACTGGGTTTTTAGTCCTCCCAGTGCGCCTCACATGGGCGGTCTCTGGGAGTCGGCAGTCAAAAGCTTTAAGGCTCATCTCAAAAAGACTGCCGGCAATCACAAATTCCGCTTTGAAGAGTTCTCAACTCTGCTCTGTAGAATCGAAGCCGTGCTCAACTCTAGACCATTGTCTCCCCTCTCTCAAGATCCCAACGAACTGATAGCGCTAACTCCAGGTCACTTCCTGCGAGGTGCTCCACTAACGGCCTTGCCCGAACCCAACTCGGAAGATATATCCCTAATAAACCGATGGGAAAAACTCAAGGCGCTTCACCACCAGTTTAGCCGCAGATGGAAAACTGAGTACCTACAAGATCTGCACAAACGGTACAAATGGCAACACCCTCAAAAGGAGCTGGAAGTAGGTCAACTGGTGGTCATCAAGGATGAGCTGCTGCCCCCCCCAACGAATGGAGTCTCGGACGCGTCACTCATTGGTATCGAGGATCTGACGGCCACATCCGTGTAGCAGATATTCGGACCAAATCGGCCGTTCTCAAGCGGCCCATAGTAAAATTATGTATTTTGCCGCTCGCGTAAAATCTTAATATCCAAAAAAAATCTCTTTTTTTTCGCTATCAGACTTTGGCTCAAGCCCTTAAGCTAATTCAGTTTCCCAATTCGTCGAGCAACGACATGTAGCTTCCACCCCGAGAAGCTCCCAGCCTAGACAACGACCGACTCCCAATGTTCGTCAGAGGACAGCTTGAGCGATCGAGGACGCGATCGGCTCACTGTCTCGTCTACGAGATGCACTCAATTAATGCACGAGTGCATGCGGACCGCGATGTCTAAATCCCTTTAGACAAGCCATATGGTCAGTCCCTGAAAGAAGAAAATAAATAATGAAATAGAATTTATATAATGAATTAAGTATACTTACGTCCCCCTAAAACAAGTTATACTTACCTTACCTTTCATACTTACCATATGGCAGCCCAACTCTCCACATAAATTCACCTTTTATGTTGGGTTTTCGCGGTTCGTGTTATGATCGACCGATGTTACCATCTTTTTTTTTTTCTTTCGGTCCTAGTCTTTCCATCGAGATCGTGCCACTCCGCGCCATTTTCATTATAATAATTAAAAAGATTTGTTTTTCTATATTTCTATATTCGAAGTCGTGTTGATTATATATTTTGTGCGAATTATTGTATGAACAAATATTTATACACTTATCGATTGTGTGTGAAGATACAAACATTAAAAAGTGTTGAATAAAGAAACATCGATTTGATTACTGCAAAAGTGAATTGTTTGGTTATCAATTTATTCAATATTGTTGGATCATATTCAATAATATTTCATCATCTATTTAATATTATTTGTTATTTAATCTCTAAGTAATATTCATTATTTAGACATAATTTATTTATTTAATTTAATTTTTTTAAAAACATAACATCTTACTTTATAAAAAAAAATTAGAAATGAAATTATTTACAAAAAATGTATGTATTATCTGAAAAATAAAAATGCGTTATCAATATCCAGTACGCATGTGCAATCAATTTTTATTTTATCCATATATGTACATACGTACATACATATCTGCAATATACAATCAAATTGAGAAAAACTTCGCACGCATGTCAACCACTGTGTGCAAACTATCTCAATTTCGTTTCTTTCTATTTGCCTATTTAAAAATTATATGTACGTATGCTCAGCAATACGATTTCACTCGCATGGGTACCCACTCACACACATCTATGCTTGCGTATTTGTTGGTGCTTTTGCTCTCGTTTTTGAGGAAGAAAAATACTTATCAAATTTTTGATGTTCCATTTTATCTTCTATATACAAAACAAATTCATGCGTAACACGGCGGGTCGAATTTGTATGGCGAATACCTGACAAATCGTATAGGAAATACTGAAACAACCATAGTGTCTAGGTATATTTTTCAGAGATACCGCAGATCTAAAAGCAATGTCGACTCGCGCATTTCCACAGGTAAATATTTCTTTCGTTACAATATATTTTAAATACAAATCGTATAGCAAAAATAGAAATTACTATGATTCTAGGAATATTTGCCCGAGAAACGAAGAGTCTAAAAATATTTTTGACTCCCCGCATTTAAGAAATAAGTATTTCTATCCATACAATAATAATATTTGAAAATGCTTTGTATGGAGGGAAATGTGTATATATTTTCCTCCATACAAAGGACATTTGCCGCTATCGGATAATCTTGCTCCGAATCGTTAGCCAACTGATGGAACGTTCTGATGGCCAAGTAAGGAGCACAATTTATACCAAAGGTTACGGATTTTAATTTGAAATCCTGAACTGAGACATCAGGTGATATTCGAAATACATTTCATTGAAAACAAAACGATATAAATGCCATTGAAGAATGAGAGGCATTAGATCTGGTTGAAGAGTAGGACCAGTATAGATAACATCGATTAATGAGTTTCCAGAAATTGACGTTTTCGACGCGTTGAACATAACACGAACGCTGGTAGTAGCTTTTTCTGGTCGAATTACTGCATGATGTGGTAAGTAAAATGAGAAATATTTGCCATCAGAAGAGAACCCGAATTGGTGATTCCCATATGGCCAAGAGTGAGATACTCTTTAAGAACGTCATCATATACTTGTTTGATGCTCTCGCTTCCCTGGAGACTACTAACAAACTGTTGGAATGCCGCGTTTCGAGATTGGCCCAACGCTAAGGTATGCGAAAAATTTTCCTTGAACGATAACCTACCACATATCTTCCATATTTATTCCGTGTCGTCGAATTTTTGTAGAGACGCTTACAAAAGTCGTCTTCCAACGACAGTGGAAGGGTTTCAGGAATGTTCTCTTGTTCCCAAAATTGCTTTAATTGGGAACTGAAATCTTCATTGGAAATTTCATTGACTTGTGTAGAGAATAATGGCACTTTCTCGGGAATCGATCCACTGAGAATCCAGCCAAATATTGTATTTTTAGCTGTGAGTGTTAGTCACCAATAAGAGTGGACGTGCTTTGGATCTTTCCTTTAATAGAGGTAAATAAATAATTGATTTCGGTTTAAAAAATCAAATAAATTGCGAAAAGACGCTAAATACAATCGACCAGTTATTTCTGTGTCATTTATTGTGCATACAGATAAGTAAAAAGAAAAAAAAAATAATAGCATAGTTTGCAAACAGATTTTGTTTGTAATAATGCCTGTTAACGTGTGTGTAAATCATAATTTGCAAACACCCGCGCAAACCCCGCCAGTAAGTGCATTATCAAAAAAATCAGTTGATACACACTGCACAAGTGAAAGTAACAGTGCAAATCTCTTGCCTGCACATATTCCTCACTCTAACACTACATCAAATTTGGCAACAACAAACTCATGTCCAATCACATCAAATACGGATAAAAAAATATAATATGTTCTCTCTTGATGTACGATCTCTCTCTATACCATGGAGTGTACAATGCTCTTTTACTGCTGTAACACCAACAGCTACGACATCAAAGCAAACAAATAACGGCCTTTCTACTGAAGTGCATGACCCAGTAGTAAAAAAAACTAGTGCGATGACTACTACAGTACCAGTTGCTCGTCAAACTGGAATTGATCGCTACATTACTGTAGTAAAGCTAAAAATAAATCCCCAAATTCAAAACAAATGAATTCAACAAAAATCCAGAAGCAGAACACTACCCCTATTAGTTCGGAAAATAGATTCGCACTGCTTTCAAGTGACGAAAGTGACGAAAATATTATCCCCAAGAAAAATTTAAAACTCCCACCCATTTTCTTAAGGGAACGCAGCTCAGATAAGTTGATTTCCAGAATAACAAACCTTATAGGACCAAAGAATTTCCATGTTGTTCCTATTCGCAAAGGCCAAATTGAGAAAATGAAAGTGCAAATCTATAGCGAAATTTATTATCGCAAAGTAATTGCAGAATTTGATGCTGGAAAAAAGAATTACTACACATATCAGCTAAAAAGTAGTAAGGGCTTAATCGATGTACTCAAAGGCGTCGCACCCAACGTTGATATTAATGAAATCAAACTTACCCTTCAGGAAGAAGAGTTTCAAGCCAAAACGGTATTCAATATTCTCAACAAGACCAATATAAATACCTCAACCTTTATATCGCATTGAGCTTCAACCTGAAAAAAACCCTAAAAAAAGATGAAGTACATCCCATATATAAAAGTCGATATTTATTGCATCGCAAAATTACAATCGAAGAACCCCATAAGAGAACTGGACCTCCTCAGTGCAGCAACTGCTAAGGTTATGGATATACTAAGACATATTGTACCCTGCCAGCTGTTTGTGTGATTTGTGTAGATCTGTATAAATCAAACATATGCCCAAAGTCTAAAGGCGATGCTAGCATGAAAAAACGCAGCAATTGTGGAGGTAATAATTATAGAGGTTGCCCCGTATATACAAGCCTAAAGCTAAATTTCTCCTCTAGCAAACAACCTCTAAAACCAGTTGAGCAAACTCAGATAACAAAGTCAGAGACAAAATCTTGATGCACGACAATCCTTCTCCGCAATCCCAAACAAGAATCAAACTTATTCATACGCTAGTGTTTTAAAACAAACCCCACACCAACAAAGCAATATAAATAATGAGCAGAAGCACTCACTGCCCACCCAACAGCTAAGTATCCTTGAACATTTACTTCAAACACTAATCCAAGAAATGATGAAAAATCAATTAATATTACTCCAAACATTGCTATCCAGACCATAAATACCATGAGTCGTCTTAAGATATGCCACTGGAACGCCAACGGCACCGTTTGGAGCTAATTCAATTCCTTGAATCCAACGAGATCAATATAATGATGATATCTAAGACCCATTTCACTGACAAAAATTGCTGCCCAATACCACATTACAAACTGTACCCCACAAATCATTCGCATGGTAAGGCACGGGGAGGAACTGCCATATTGATAAAAAGCAGAATAAAACACCATCTTCTCGAAGATTTCAGTAGAGTCTACTTGCAAGCAACATCTATATGCCTGGAAGAGTACATCTCTAAGATAGTAATATCTGCGAAATACTGTCCCCCAAGAGACAGTATTACTGAACAGCAATATAAAGAATTTTTCTCAACTCTTGGTAACAAATTCTTGGTTGCTGGCGATTTCAACGCCAAACACACCCACTGGGGCTCCTGCTGAATAACTCCAAAAGGCAGAAGCCTATGCTCAATCATTACTAACCACGGCTACGATGTAATCTCAAATGGACAACCGACATATTGGCCGACGGACAAGAGGAAGATATTCGATCCCATAGACTTTGGAGTCGCCAAAGGTTTGTAGATGGGAAATATCTCCACAGAGTGTAATTATGATCTCTCCTCTGATCACTCATCCACGGTAATATTTATAAAATTACCAAGCCCCCAAGGCAATTGCATTAGAAATAAAATGGACTGGTTAAAATTCAAGAAATATGTAAATTCCCATCTTCCTCTAAATACTGTATTAAGAAATGGACGAAATGTAGCACTCAAAAAATTCAACCAATTCCTTTCATTAGCTCTCAGCTCAGCCCCCTGCTCAAGGGTAAACAAGCAATCAAACTGAAGCCCACACACACCAGCCGACATTGAATTGCTAGTAAGACAGAAAAGAAGACTCCGAAGGCAATGGCAAGAATTCAGATCACCGAATCTGAAAAGACAGCTACAGCACTGCACTCGAAAGTTAAAGCAAGCCCTAAAAAATAATAACAAAGAGTCGGAAGATCACATAGCCAAATTAAAACCTGGTGAAGCGTCAGACTACTCTTTGTGGAAATCAGCAAAAAGCTCAAATCGGCCAATTCTCACTGATTCCTCCATTCGTTTGAGTGACGGTAAATGGGCTAGAAGCAAGTATGAGAAGGGTTTGGCTTGTGCAAACTACTTAAAAAGTGTGTTTACACCCAATCCACCCTCTTCACAGTCCTTGCTCAATAACGCTCAAAATTAAAAAAAGGACATATTCAAAGCAATTTATAAAGATTTAAACCCAAAAAAATCACCTGGCCCAGTTAAAATTACCGGTAAAATGATAAAAGAGCTACCTCCGGCTTCAGTAATTCATCTCATGCACATTTTCAATGCTATCCTTCGTATTAAACAATATCCCAAATTCTGGAAAACTTCAAAAATAATTATGATAGCAAAACCAGGAAAAGACCAAAAGTTGCATTGTACAGACCTATCAGCCTCCTGCCTCTACTCTCTAAAGTATTCGAAAAGCTACTTGTCATGAATATAACTCCATTTATTAATCTCAACCAACTGATTCCTCAACATCAGTTTGGATTTAGAAAACAGCACGGCACAATAGAGCAAGTCCACCGTATTGTAACTCTCATAAGGAACACTTTTGAAGAAAAAAAGTATTGCTCAGCTGTCTTTCTTGATATCACTCATGCTTTCGATAAAGTATAGCACGATGGCTTTATTTACAAACTCAAACTATTACTGCCTGCAAATGTCTCCTCATTGCTTAGTAGCTATCCACGAAAATACAATTTCTCGTACATCACAAGGACTACACAACAAATCCATTGGATATTCACGCTGGCGTTCCTCAAGGAAGCGTTTTGGTCCCCTTACTGTATCTCTTATACACTTCAGATATGCCCAACAATAACTATACATTTATATCGACCTTTGCTGATGATACAGTAATATTGTGCTCTCACTCTAATCCCATAGAAGTTACTAAACTCCTGCAAACTCATGTAGATTCTCTCGAAATCTGGTTAGCAAAATGGCGCTAAAAGTCAATGAATCAAAGAGCGTACATGTAACCTTCACGCTAAGGCTAGATACATGTCCCCCATTTAAAATAAATGGCCAATCAGTACCACAATGTTCCTCAACAACGGACTTGTGTGTTCACCTCGACAGAAGGCTGACCTGGAACAATAACATAGAGGCAAAGAAAACTCAGATCAAGCTTAAAATTAATCACTTATTAAACACAATTTCGAATACGAATCTGGACTTATGGTATTCAGTTATGGGGCGACTCAAGAAATTGTGATGGAACAACGGGAATATCACATAATTTTAAGATAGTTTGTAAGATTTGAATACTTATTGAAAGTTTCTACGAATGGTAGAAAGATTAAATTAATTCTTAGTATTTAAAAAAAAAAAAAAACAAAAGCTGTGAGAGTGGCGCAGCCCTTGGAGGAAGACCTTACGGATTAAGGCACTTCCAATAACCACGTCTATTTGGGCTGGCATATTACAGTTTAAATCAGCTAGATCGAGTTTGTCAAATTCTAGCCAATTTGAGCGTTTTAGATGAAACGTTGGAAGTAGTTTGGTTAGTTGTGCAACACTATGGCTTTTGTTTGTATTTTTGTGTTAGTCTTTGGAGATACTATTATGCTATTATGATACTATTATGATTATTTTTACAGTATACACAAGAGAAGTTATTGTTGCAATCATTCTTTCGGTGACTGTATGCGAGACAGTTCTTACAGAAATTATTGTCATGAACAAACTTTATTCGGTCGGGTACCGAAAGTTTTTTGAATTACGTGCAATTTTTTACTGAATGATTGGCATTGCATAGCCGACAAGTAAATGATATTCTGGGTTCCGTGACGAATGTTTGAACCCGATTGTTGAATTTACTCGAAGAAGTGTGTGGCTTATTGTTAGCAGAGTCATATGCGAAATTATTCGCTTTCGTTTTTTGTTGAATTGAGCCTTTTTACGACTTTATATCTGCTAGTTAGGATCTCATCCATTTGCGACCATAGAGGTAGATCTCTTCTGCAATTCAGAGATTGTTCCCAGAGCGACAAAGTTTGTTCGGGTAATTTAGTCGAGCAGATATGTATAAGTATGGGATCCCAGCTCTCTGTTGAGACATTTTGAGAAGCTAGGATAGACAATGAGTTATTTATTGTCGTCTGAAGTTGTTGAATCGCCTTACTGTCTTCTGTGTGAACAGTTGGCAAATTCAAAAACGTCTTAATTTTGGCATCAACTAAGATTCTTTTATTTTCGTATCGGGCTTTCAATGCGTCCCACGCAAGTTCAAAGTTGTCATCACTTAGGTGAGAGTGCTTCACGATTGCACTCGCTTTGCCTTGTGTCTTACTTATACCTGAGGTGGTATAGTTTTTGGGCAGAAGTGAGTTTTGGATGGTTTAAATATACCATTATGTATAACATATCATGGAAAGACGGTCATTCTTCATAACCTTCATAGAAAACTTTTGTATCACACGCAGAAACTTGGAGGCAAATAATTAATATGTTTGTCTGTTCCTCTCTCTCCTTTTTGAGGCTGCAGAGTTTTGAGCAAATCTTGCATATGTGCTTTGCAAGTATAAAATCTTTTGGAACACAGATTTAATTTTGCTCTTCCAGATGCCATGAAGTTTTCAGGTAACTTGCTGCTGTTCGTTGTGGACACTTGTTCAAATGCTGAACGAACACTAGCCCAACTACCTTCTAGGTCCTCACGTCTGACCTCAATGAGAGATTCAGTTTGATTTTCAATTGATATTGAATAAAATTCAGAGCAAACTGAATTAGGTCATCGGATTCAAAAACAAACTTTGACATCGATGGGTCGTAAGCCTTCTTCTTGCGGGTTCTTGAATTTTATCTGGCAGGTTGCATTACCTCTAGAGAGGACGTGTGACTAATTCTGATCTGTTGATTGGCATAGTGACTAAAAAAATTTTTGAATCAATAATAAATTGATCAATAAATAATTGATAAGGGCCGCTGAAGTGCGTGTAAATAAACAAATGCTTTTTAAATGCAATTAAATTCGATACATTTGTACACGAGAAGGTAACAAATCGCAAGAATTGTGATATTTCAATTTTGAATATCGTAACTCTATAATTATGAGCTGAAGTGTATTGAGAAATACACGGTGATATCTATTGTAAATAAAATGAGACAAAAATAATGTGCAATAGTTAAAACAATTGGCGTGATTTCTATAGTGCACACTTGGAAAAGAATGGCTTTATAATTTTGTACTGAAAGGTAGTTGAGATACACTATAATTTTTAAAACCACCAAATATTTTCCGTTACCAAATTTCGAGTTTGCTTGTATTAGAGATACATATTTATAAACTAATATATAAAAATATATTTTATGATATTGTTCGCATACAATTTAGTTATTTACTGTAAGTAACCTCTCTAAACGTATTTTAATATGAATAATAAGAAATGGTTTAACTTACAGTAATCCGGAAAATATTTTTTTGGGGGAAATGGGTGGTTGCTGGTGACAGCACGGTTTGCTGTAATGTAATTATTTATATACAATATATCATATAATTAACCAAGTCAGGCAATCATAAAATTGGTTCTTATGTCATTTACAGTATATTCCAAAGCATGTTTAGGTAGTGTCAAAATTACTATGTGTCAAAATATGTATCCGTGAAAGTCACCAATAAGAGTGGACGTGTTTGATAGAGTCGGAAAAGTGATTGTTTTCGGTAAAAGTAAAAATTTTTAATATTTTGCGAAAAGACGCTAAGAAACTCAGTGAGTTATTTCGGTGATTTTTTTTTTTTTTTTTTTAGAAAAAAAAAAAATAAACATAATAATATCGTTTGCAAACATTTTGTTTATAATATGAGTGTTCAGCGCTCTCCTCTCCGACAACGGCAATCGCCTGTTAATGTGTGTGTAAACAATAATTTGCAATCACCCGCGCAAACCCCCCCGATAAGTGCATTATCAAAAAAAAAAGTTGATACACACTGCACAAGTGAAAGTAACAGTGCAAATCTTTTGCCTGTACATATTCCTCACTCTAACACTACATCAAAATTTGCAACAATAATAAATACAGACAAAAAAAATAATTTATTTTCTCGTGATATACTATCTCCCTCTATACCGTGGAGTGTACAATGCGCTTCTCCTGCTGTAACACCAACAGCTACAACATCAAAGCAAACAAATAACGGCCTTTCTACTGAAGTGCATGACCCAGTAGTTAAAGAAACTAGTGCGATGACTAATAAAGAACCAGTTGCTGTTCAAACTGGAATTGATAGCTACATTACTGTAGTAAAGCGAAAAAGAAGTCCACAAAATTCAAAACAAATGAATTCAACAAAAATTCAAAAGCAGAACATTGCCCCTATTAGTTCGGAAAATAGATACGCTTTGCTTTCAGGTGATGAAAGTGACGAAAATATTATCTCCAAGAAAAATTTCAAACCCCCACCCATTTTCTTAAGAGAACGCAACTCAGATAAGTTGATTTCTAGAATTACAAGTCTTATGGGCCCAAAGAATTTCCACGTTGTTCCTATTCGCAAAGGCCAAATTGAGGAAACGAAAGTGCAAATCTACAGCGAAACTCATTATCGCAAAGTAATTGCGGAATTTGATGCTGTAAAAAAGAATTACTACACATATCAGCTAAAAAGTAGTAAAGGCTTAATCGTAGTACTCATAGGCGTCGAACCCAACGTTGACATTAACGAAATCAAACTTGCCCTTCAGGAAGAAGGGTTTCAAGCCAAAACAGTATTCAACATTCTCAACAAGAGCAATATACCTCAACCGTTATATCGTATTGAGCTTCAGCCTGAAACAAAACCCCTAAAAAAAGGTGAAGTACACCCCATATATAAAATTCGATATTTATTGCATCGCAAAATCACAATCGAAGAACCCCATAAGAGAACTGGACCTCCTCAGTGCAGCAACTGCTAAGGTTATGGATATACTAAGACATATTGTACCCTGCCAGCTGTTTGTGTGATTTGTGGAGATCTCCATAAATCAAACATATGCCCAAAATCTAAAGGCGATGCTAGCATGAAAAAATGCAGCAATTGTGGAGGTAATCACACCGCAAATTATAGAGGTTGCCCAGTATATACAACCCTAAAGCTAAATTTCTCCGCTAGCAATCAACCTCTAAAACCAGTTGAGCAAACTCAGATAGCCAACTCAAGTAAGAGACAAAATATTGATGCAACACAATTCTTCTCTGCAATCCCAAACAAGAATCAAACCAATTCATACACTAGCGTGTTAAAACAAAACCCACACCAACAAAGCAATGTAAATAATGAGCAGAAACACTCACTGCCCACCCAACAGCCAAGTACCCTTGAACATTTGCTTCAAACATTAATTCAGAATATGAACCAATTCATGAACTCAATGCAAACAATGATGCAAGAAATGATGAAAAATCAATCGATGTTACTCCAAACATTGCTATCCAGACCATGAGTTGTCTCAAGATATGCCACTGGAACGCCCACGGCTTAAGCCAGCACCGTTTGGAGCTAATTAATTCCTTGAATCCAGCCAAATCGACATAATGATAATATCTGAGACCCATTTCACTGACAAAAATTGCTACCAAATACCATATTACAAACTGTACACCACAAATCATCCGCATGGTAAGGCACGCGGAGGAACTGCCATATTGATAAAAAGCAGAATAAAACATCATGTTCTCGAAGATTTCAGTAGCGTCTACTTGCAAGCAACATCTATATGTCTGGAAGAATACATCTCTAAGCTAGTAATATCTGCGATATACTGTCCCCCAAGATAAAGTATTACCGAACAGCAATATAAAGAATTTTTCTCAACTCTTGGTAGCAAATTCTTGGTTGCTGGCGATTTCAACGCCAAACACACTCACTGGGGCTCCCGCTTAAGAACTCCAAAAGGCAGAAGACTATGTTCAATCATCACTAACCACGGCTACGATGTTATTTCAAATGGTCAACCGACATATTGGCCGACGGACAAGAGGAAAATACCCGATCTCATAGATTTTGGAGTCGCCAAAGGTTTGCAGATGGAAAATATCTCCACAGAGTGTAATTATGATCTATCATCTGACCACTCACCCACGGTAATATCTATAAAATCACCAAGCCCCCAAAGCAATTGCGTTAGAAAGAAAATAGACTGGTTAAAATTCAAGAAATATATAAATTCCCATCTTCCTCTGAGTACTGTATTAAGAAATGGACACGATGTAGACTCAGCACTCGAAAAATTCAACCAGCTGCTCTCATTAGCTCTCAGCTCAGCCACCTGCACAAAGGTATGCAAGCAATCAAACTATAGCCCATACACACCAGCCGACATTGAATTGCTAGTAAGACAGAAAAGAAGACTCCGAAGACAATGGCAAGAATTCAGATCACCGAATCTGAAAACACAGCTACAGCACTGCACTCGAAAGTTAAAGCAAGCCTTAAAAAATAAAAACAACAAAGAGTTAGAAGAGCACATAGCGAAATTAACACCTGGTGAAACGTCAGACTACTCTTTGTGGAAATCAGCAAAAAATTCAAATCGGCCAATTCTCACTGATTCCCCCATCCGTTTGAGTGACGGTAATTGGGCTAGAAGCAACTGTGAGAAGGGTTTAGCTTTTGCAAACCACCTAAAAAGTGTGTTTACACCCAATCCACCCTCTTCACAGTCCTCATTACCAATATTAACTTCTCAACCTTGCTCAATAACGCTCAAAATTAAAAAAAAGGACATATTCAAAGCAATTTATAAAGATTTAAACCCAAAAAAATCACCTGGTCCAGATAAAATTACCGGTAAAAAGATAAAAGAGCTACCTCCGGCTTCAGTAATTCATCTGATGCACATTTTCAATGCTATCCTTCGTATTAAACACTATCCCAAATGCTGGAAAACTTCAAAAATTATTATGATAGCAAAACCAGGAAAAGACCCTACAAAAGTTGCATCGTACAGACCTATCAGCTTCCTGCCTCTACTTTCTAAAGTATTCGAAAAGCTACTTGTCATGAATATAACTCCATTTATTAATCTCAACCAACTGATTCCTCAACATCAGTTTGGATTTAGAAAACAGCACGGCACAATAGAACAAGTCCACCGCATTGTAACTCTGATAAGGAACACTTTTGAAGAAAAAAAGTATTGCTCAGCTGTCTTTCTTGATATCACTCAAGCTTTCGATAAAGTATGGCACGATGGCCTTATTTACAAACTCAAACTATTACTGCCTGCAAATGTCTCCTCATTGCTTAGTAGCTACCTCACGAAAAGACAATTTCTCTTACATCACAAGGATTACACAACAAATCCATTGGATATTCACGCTGGCGTTCCTCAGGGAAGCGTTTTGGGCCCCTTACTGTATCTCTTATACACTACAGATATGCCCAGCAATAACTATACATTTATATCGACCTTTGCAGATGATACGGTAATATTGTGCACTCGCTCTAACCCCATAGAAGCTACTAAACTCCTGCAGACTCATATCGATTCTCTCGAAATCTGGCTAGCAAAATGGCGTATAAAAGTCAATGAATCAAAGAGCGTACATGTAACCTTCACGCTAAGGCCAGATACATGTCCCCCATTTAAAATAAATGGCCACTCAGTACCACAATGTTCCTCAACAACGGACTTGTGTGTTCACCTCGACAGAAGGCTGGCTGACCTAGAAAAATCACATAGAGGCAAAGAAAACTCAGATCAAGCTTAAAATTAATCAGTTATGGTGGCTGATACACAAAAGATCAAAGTTGAATCTCGAATACAAAGTGCTATTATATAAAGCAATCCTGAAGCCAATCTGGACTTATGGTATTCAGTTTTGGGGCACCGCATCTCCCTCAAATATCGAAAAATTGCAGCGAATACAATCCAAGTGTCTGCGAATTATTGTAAACGCGCCTTGGTATATGAGGAATGTTAACATCCATCGAGATTTAAATGTACCCACAATTTCTGAGGAAGTTGCAATGTCTTGCAGAAGCTACATTCAAAAATTACACAGTCATCCGAATCCCCTTGTTAGGCAATTGTTGCTGAACACGGGGCATCGTCGATTAAAAAGAAAAGACACACTGAATAGGCTGTGAAATTGCTATACCTCGTGACTCAACAAATTGTGATGAAACGTTGGGAATATCACATAATTTTATTTAGTTTGTAAGATTTGATTACTTATTGTTAGTTTCTAAGTAATTTTAGAAAGATCCAATAAAAAGGCTTGTAAAAAAAAAAAAAAAAAAAAAAAAAAATATGTCAAAATTATTAACCCTCTGGTTAATAATTTCGACAAAAATGATGTACAAAAAGATGAGTTTTTTAAAAATTTTTTAAAGAAAAACAATGGGCTTTAACCAAATTTCTTATTATTTTGATGATTGTAACAAAAAAAAATATATTTACAAGTTGATGTAATTAAAATAAAAGTAGTGCTAATCGAAAAGAAAGAATAAACAAAAGCATGTGAGATATTTGATCTTTATATACAACCAGACGGTTATTGTATCAAAATATTTCCGAATTTTTCACCTTGATAGATTTCACAAACCTGTCTTTTGATTTTCTTCTATACACTTATTTCAGAATGAGAGCATTTAATTTTTTTAAAAACATAACATCTGACTTTATAAAAAAAAATTAGAAATTAAATCTTTTACATAAAATGTATGTTTTATAATATTGTAACGAGTATCGATAGTTGATTACTCATCACTATTGTGACTGACACTATTGGCAGCATCGAAACGAATGTCAACAAAAAGAAATAAGCGATACCAGAACAAGCCAACGAGAAAGGAAGAGAAGAATCTCGATAAAGGAAGATTCTGGGGTGTTGCCAACAGAGTATAAATAGAGCCAGTGTTGAGCAGTGAAATCAATCGAATTCAGATCGTGACTGCGCAAACATCTATACAGAGGCAAAAGTTGCAAGTACATTTAAGTGTTATAGTAAATAGTTGATTGTAAACAGAGTTGATTGTAAATAGAGATTATTAAATAAATTGTTGCTGTATATAGTTGTATAAAATAAGTGTTGCAGTTATTATTAACAGAATCCAGTGATCGAACAAGGTAATTCAAATAGAATTAAACGTTCACAGAATAAAAACGTAACAATTGGTGTCAGAAGTGGGATTCTGTAAAGATGGTGAAAATTGACCAACTGAAAGTGGACCAGCTTAAAAAGCTGTTAGTAGAGATTAATCTATCGTCATCAGGTGCAAAGGCGGAACTGCTGGTGAGGCTGAGGCAAGCTATGGAGGCTAAGGGAATTAATGTAGAAGAACATGAGTTCTTCGAGGAAGCCGATATACAAGCAGTTGTGCACGCTGAGGAAGAGAGCAAGGTAGATTCGAGTGGTCAACTCATGGAATTTATGAAAACCATGATGCAACAGCAGCAACAACAGTTACAACAAAATGCCTCTCGCATTGACTCCAAGCTTCAAGAGCATTCGGCTGAATTGCGTATGAAAATTCAAGAAGGTTCGTCCCGCCAAGAAAACGCTATGGGAGAATTCCAGAAAACAATTGACTACAAGTTTCAAGAACATTCGGCTCGCCAAGAGGGCGTTATTAGTGAATTGCGTATGGAAATTCAAGAACATTCGGCTCGCCAAGAACACGTCATCGAAAATCTACAAAAAGGAATTGAACTTAGATTTCAGAAAATTTCCGGAGCTATTAATGACAAAGTCACAGAGCTGAAAGAACACGTGGATGAGTTGGATGATAAGCTGAAGGAACATGTCGACGACTGGGAAGATAAGTTCGAGAAATTACAGCACGAACTCAATCAACTAAAAATAAATGGACCAGCCACATCAGTGATTAGAGATTCAAGTACAATCAAATTAAAGCCACCAACATTTGACGGAAGCACGCCATTCAATATCTTCAAGCTTCAATTCGAGACAACAGCTTCGAAGAATCAATGGGATGACAGCGACAAGACTGCTGCTTTAATAGTCGCATTAAAAGGTAATGCTTCCGAGGTGTTACAGATGGTTCCAGAGAAAGATCGTGGTAGCTATCAGTCACTGATGGACACACTCCAGCGGAAATATGGAAATGAATACAAGAGTCAATTACATCGAGTGGAATTGAGATCGCGAGTGCAACGGAGTAATGAGAGCCTTCAGGAATTCGCTTCCGATATTGAGCGCTTATGTCATCTAGCGTTCTCCGGTAATTCGGAAGAGTTTGTCGAAAAAATAAAAATAGAGGCATTCATAGATGGCATACGTGATGGAGAGACAAAGCGTGCTCTGGTCATGTCACCCAGGAATACTTATGCCGAAACAGTCAGTAGTGCCTTGACATTTGAGGCCGCCAGTTTGATGTGTAGACCAATGCCACGGGTACGCCAACTAGAAACAGAAACAGCAGATCTGGTTGAAGCAGTGTGTCAGGCAGTTAAGTCAGTAATGCAGCCTGAAGGAAGAACAACAGGTCGACGTGAAAACAAATTTAATGGTAAGTGCTTCATTTGCGACAAACGAGGGCATATAGCGCGTGATTGCAATCAATCGAATATGAAGCCTAAAGGTAGAACAAGGAATCAACGCAAATATAAATTTGCCGGTAAGTGCTTCATATGCCATCGAAGAGGGCATAAGGCGCGGAATTGTCGTCTACGACACAAGCAACAAAGATCGAATTCACCAGGACAACGAAAGGACGATCGTGATGTCATTCATCGTAGTAAAGCTTATACTCCATATCGTCTTACTTGCACCGTGGATAGTAAACGGGAAAGAAACCAGAATCACATTGTTAACCTACGTCTTACGAATGTATTGCCGGAAGAGTCATGGACCACCGAACGAGTGCAAGAAGATCAGTGGAACGACCCAGATCTCGTAAAGATTATGGAATACAAGGAGCAGGGCATACGTCCAGATTGGCAAGAAATGGCTAATGAGAGTCCAATAGCAAAGGCATACTGGGCGCAGTGGCAAAGCCTGCACTTACGAGACGGATGTTTATTCCGAGCATGGGAAAGTGTGGATGGAAAAATCACTAATGATCTTCTAGTGGTACCCAAGGCGAGAATAAATGAAGTGATAGCTGAGTATCACAATGCCTCCAGTGGAGGGCATTTGGGAATCACCAAAACCGTCGAGAAAATAAAGAACCGATTTTATTGGGTTGGATGTCATGACCATGTCGCTGATTGGATTCGGAAATGTAAGCAATGTGCAATGGCCAAAGGTCCCACTAAGAAAAGTCGAGGTAAGATGCACCAATACACCGTGGGTGCTCCATTTGAGCGAATTGCTATGGACATAGCTGGGCCATTTCCAATAAGCAACGCAGGAAACAAGTATGTTCTGGTGGTTATAGATTACTTCAGTAAATGGCCTGAAGTATACCCCATTCCAAATCAGGAAGCTAGTACAGTTGCGGATGTATTCGTCAACCAATGGGTTACTCGTTTTGGTGTACCGATGGAGTTACACTCAGACCAAGGTCGAAATTTCGAATCAGTTGTATTCCAAGAGATATGCCGTATGCTGGGTATATACAAAACTCGTACAACACCTTTGCATCCACAATCTGATGGCATGGTAGAACGATTTAACCGTACCTTGGAGGAATATTTGAGAAAAGTCGTAGATAAATACCAAAGAGACTGGGATGTACATATACCAATGTTCCTCATGGCATATCGATGCGCACAACATGATACGACGGCTACTACACCGGCAATGGCAATTTTTGGAAACGAGTTAAGACTGCCAGCTGATTTAAAATTTGGAGTCGTAACACCAACGAGATCAACCGAAGGTAATTATACTAGCGAAAAGCGGGAACAGTTGGATGAAGTACATCGATTCATCAGAGAGCGGTCGCAGATGATAAGCGATAAGATGAAGGCCAGGTATGACTTGAAAGCAAATTCAAAAGGGTTCTATGAAGGAGAGCTTGTAATGCTTCATAATCCACAACGAAAGAAAGGCCTGTCTCCTAAACTACAGACTCATTGGGAAGGACCATATGAGATTATAGCAAAGATAAATGACTTAGTGTATCGCATTCAACGTGCCTGGAATAAAAGAGCAAAGTTTAAAGTAGTGCACTTGGAGCGACTTGCGCCACATCGAGGGGAAGTATAAAAACTTGTTCGGGACGAACAAGGTTAAGAGGAGGGCAGTGTAACGAGTATCGATAGTTGATTACTCATCACTATTGTGACTGACACTATTGGCAGCATCGAAACGAATGTCAACAAAAAGAAATAAGCGATAACCAGAACAAGCCAACGAGAAAGGAAGAGAAGAATCTCGATAAAGGAAGATTCTGGGGTGTTGCCAACAGAGTATAAATAGAGCCAGTGTTGAGCAGTGAAATCAATCGAATTCAGATCGTGACTGCGCAAACATCTATACAGAGGCAAAAGTTGCAAGTACATTTAAGTGTTATAGTAAATAGTTGATTGTAAACAGAGTTGATTGTAAATAGAGATTATTAAATAAATTGTTGCTGTATATAGTTGTATAAAATAAGTGTTGCAGTTATTATTAACAGAATCCAGTGATCGAACAAGGTAATTCAAATAGAATTAAACGTTCACAGAATAAAAACGTAACAATATCATTATCTGAAAAAAAAATGCGTTATCAATATCCAGTACGCATGTGCAATACACAATCAAATTGAGAAAAACTTCGCACGCATGTCAACCACTGTGTGCAAACTATCTCAATTTCGTTTCTTTCTATTTGCCTATGTAAAAAGTATATGTACGTATGCTCAGCAATACGATTTCACTCGCATGGGTACCCACTCACACACATCTATGCTTGCGTATTTGTTGGTGCTCTCGTTTCTTGAGGAAGAGAAATACTTTTCAAATTTCTGATGTCCTATTTTGTATTTGTTGTAGGCGCGACTACTGGAGGGGTTTGCGTTTAACATTAAAACAAATACGATTTAATTTATTTTATAAACGCGTAGAATTTGTAAGTTTATTCTATAATGAATTAAAGTTAAAGTGAATGTAAATTATAATATTAGTATATTACATTCATACTTACCGCAGTTTTACACCCTTCCTTATTCTTCAATAGGCAAAATGGAAATGAATTATATCAAACTAAATAAATTTTGTTACAATAGAGAGAAAATAGGTACAGAGAGAATAAGCGATCAATGAAAAGCATTTATTCCAAGAGCGTCACTTAAATAAGAGAAAAGTGAAAGAGCGTAAACTCAATAAAGAATAGGTACAAAACTGTGGTTTCCATTTCTGGGTTGCCAAACGTAATCTTCAACAACAAACATATTTTAAGACTTAAATTATGGCACCCCCACCCCGTGGAGCGATCAGCTTCACCACACTCTAAATCCAGGACAGCCAGTTTTGATATTGCTCGTTGTAGAAGTCTACTGACAGTACGCACATCTGCACGACGAGCCTCTACGTCAGCATCAGTGTACACATTCTTAACAACGCCACGTCGCCACTGATTTCTTGGAATATTCGGATCGCAAATAAATACTACATCGTCTTCTCTGAAGGGCGCCGTTCGTTGACACCATTTAACTCTTCGGGTAAGCGTGGGTAAATGTTCATGTATCCACCGTTTCCAGAATGCGTCTCACAGACCACGTACCACGCGCCATTGTTTGCGAAGTCCACATATTTTTTCGTCAGCAGCTTTGGCAACTGGTGTTTGTGCAGCATTTGCATTACAAATCAAGAAATGATTCGCCGTTACAGGTTCTTCTTCGTTAGGCGATATGGGTAAGTGCGTGAGTGGGCGCTAGTTGACTATATTCTCCACTTCAATCACAAGGCTCTGCAGTCATATTCACACGGCGCCACTTCTTTTAATGTGTGGTGTAGCACCGTTTTAACGCATTGTACCATCCTCTCCCAAATTCCGACTTCCCATGGATTAGCTGGGCAATTGAAATACCACTCAACTCCCCTCGTAGATAATTCGTCAAATACTTCAAAAAAACATTTAGCTTCTTCGTCAGCACCAATAAAATTTTTACCATTATCCGACCGCAATCGTACTGGCACTCCTCGACGATTTATAAGGTTTCGCATGGCGATGATGCACGAATCCGTCGACAAATCGTGAGCGACTTCTAAGTGAATCGCAGGCATAGTTAGGCATGTGAACAATGCTACCCACCGCTTTTCAATATGCCTCCCGACGGTTGCGGAGATAGGACCAAAATAATCGAGTCCCGTATAAGTAAATGGTCGGACGTAAGGCTCGAGACGATCTTCGGGCAGTGGTCCCATCATGGGCGTGTGAGGCTTCGCTTTACTGATACGGCAAACACTACAGTTAGCTACTAAGCTTCGTAACAGTTGTCTTACTTTAGGAATCCAGTATTTTCGGCATATATTACCAAGGGTTGCCTCATGATTCTGATGCTTCATCTGACAATGATGATAAAAATAATATGATCATGCGGTAGTATGATCGGCCTCCGCGTGTTGGAATAAGTTGTTTTAATGTGCTGTCTTTAGGCACACCTTTACCAGCTTGGATATAATTGCGTTCATAAGCAGAGGTTTCGGATTGTACTTGTAGACATAACAATCGCTCGGCGATTTCAAGCTCGATTGCAGTCAGACCATATTCTTGGAATTGAAGTGAAGGGCGCACTTTGTTTTCGCGCAGACTAGTGAACCTTTAACTTCGCCGTTAGGATCTTTGAACTCCAGTACGCGACAGCGTCGAAGGCTTCCTCGTTGGAATCAACAAACACGTGCAACTCCAAATTTTGAGGCACACCATTCGTGAAATAGCAGCGTGGCACGCGAAAATCCTTAGCCTTGACCATCTGCTGGCGCGACTGCTCCTATAATACGTTGAGATCATTAGGAATTCTCTCGTCACAACGAATTTCGCTGCGCCAAACTTGTCGCATGACTTAAAAACCCCATTAGGTCAAATGTCGACATAATAATACTGAGGAGTTATATTTTCGTTAGGCTACGTTTACCTGAAACCACTACCTGTTCGACGCGGTGATATTTAAGATGAAACATTAAATGATCACTCGCTGATTCCCAATATAAACCGAGAACTTTATCTTCCTTCTCATCAGCGGCGATCAGCTTTGTTGTCAAAGTACCGTCTAGTACAATTAATGCTTCAATCGAATTAGATGCGAAACCTCGCAGGTCGCAACCACCATTGCTATGGATTTCACTTACCTGTCTTGATACATACGTGGCTTCTTCTACACTATCAAAGCTATCTTCAAAATCATCGATGTAGTGGTGATCGGTGATGGCTTAAATTGCACGAGGATTATATTCGCGGTGCTCTCTTGCATTTAACTTCATCACATATTGAGCTGAGCAAGGTGATCACGCGGCACCAATTATCATGACCTTCATCTCGTACTCTTCTGGCTGCTTCTTACCATCACCATCACGCCACAGAAAACGCTGTGCGTATCTATCATCAGGTTACATGAGTATCTGATGAAACATTTTTCGTATGTCGGCTGTAACTGCGACTTTGCCACGTCTAAAATTAAACAATACTGAAGGCAATGATGTATACTGCTGTGGTTCTTTCAATAATTCTGAATTAAGTGACACTCCTTCAACTTGTGCAGCTGCGTCGAAGACTAAGCGTAATTTCTTCGGTTTATTTGGATTGCGGACGCCGAAATGCGGTAGGCACTATTTTCTTGAGGACGCCATAACCACTTCTTCTTGAGGCAATTTTCGAGCATAGCCCTTGTCGATATACCCTTTGATAAAATCTTTGTATGCGGCACCATATGCAACGTCACGACTCATTTTCTTCTCAATTCCTCTAAGTCTCTTCAGAGCTACAGGGTAACTGTCTGGCAACTCTATGTCCTCGTTCTTCCACAAAATGCCTGTGTGAAAACGGCCATTAACTCGCCTTGTTGTTTCCGTGAGTATCTGCTTTGCTCTGACGCCATCAATACTTACGACTGGCAGAGATGACTTCACTCCAAGACTCTCAATGTTGAAATAGTCGGTCACAAGTTTATGTATGTTTTTTTCATTTGGAGTGCTTATGAATAGGCATGAGTGGGTGGCTAATGGAGCCCCACTGGTTGGTCCAAAAACCACCCAACCCAGTTTAGTGTTACAAACATATGGACCTTGATCACTCACCATTTTAGTGACCATTGGTAAACCCAGATGCGTGTGATCAATACCAATTAAAAGCTTTGGCAGAACATAGGAGTATGGCTGAAGGGGAAGCAACGAAATCGATTTGTCACTACTATTTAAATCGTTGCTGTGTAGACTCTGCATAGGTAGTTTGTGGTTAGCTACGACATATACGTTGCGCAAGATATGGCGTTTATTTTTCCCGGCTCCACTTATTTCAATATTGAATACTTAAGCAGGCTCTTGAGCTTCCTTTCCTCCAAACCATTGTATATTTAAGCGTTGTTGACGCCCGTTCACCCCTAATTGCTGGGCTAGTTCGCTATGTACCAGTACCTGTAGCACCTGAACAATGCTTTTCGGAAGCATGCATCACCAAGTGTCGCTTTTGCTCTTTGTTCTCAACATCGTGCACTGTACAAACAAAATTGGCAAGTTCGCTCACCCAAGCACTGAAATGCACTATGGTCGGATACGGATGTATCGAGGCGGCAACTCTGGCGCAATCTAGCCTCTTATTCATAGGTAGCTTTGTTACTAATTCCTCTAATAGCATTGTAATGTGTTGTTGTCCATTAACTGATTGAAGGCATATAGATAAATTTTTCACTTTAGTAGCGAACGGCACCAACTTGGCTAAGGTATTTTCTGAAATATTAGGCAGATTCTTCGCTTGACGTAACTGGCTTTGCACTAATTGTTCAGGACACCCAAATCAAAAGCGAAGTTGTTCTATAGCGGCACTGACGTTTTCCGGATGAATTAAAAGTGATTTAATTACATCACGCGCTTCACCCTTAATAGCTTTCTGTAATCGCTGATTATTGTCTAAATTAGTGTAACTATACGCTAAAGTTGGCTGAACGTAAGAAGCATAAAAAATTGGCCAATCTTCTGGTTCACCGATGAACTCAGGCAAATCTTGTAGTTTTCTCGACTTTGTCGCAGAACTGCCAAAAAACGATAAATTATTTGAATCACTTGCCGGCATATGCTTAAAGGTTATTAAAGGTCGAACACGGAATTAATGGCGGTGTCGCATTCGGTTTTGCAGTAGTACAGGCTTGGTTCATGGTTAAATGGGCTGACGTTTGTAGTTGCCGTCGGCAGAGGAGCAAAAATGTAACTGTTATCTGCAGCAGACGTTTGCTGCGAGGCAGCGCTGCTTGCATTTACCAAAGTCGCAACATGTACGTTACCGTTCGCGATCGCATTTGCGTAACTGTTCACGAATGTATTTGTTTTTGGGTTAACGGTCGGGTTTACCACATAAGAAACGCTTGGCGAATTTATTAGGTTATATGCTGGTGGTACTAACGGCGATGAGAGGATGGGCGTTGTAGTCGGGAAAACTTAACAATCAGCTTTACCTGAACTTCACTCAGCTGTCCCTGAAGCATGGAAATTTGTCGTTGCATCTCTACCACTGTACCTTCGACATTGTTTATACTGGCTGTGACAGTGGAAGTGGTGGTGATGTCAGCTGTGCTTATGATGACAGCGGTAATGACGGTGGCTGCGATGACAGTAGCAGTGTCATTGGATTGTCCTTCAGCTGAACCTGCTACAGCTATCATCCACTCTTCTATATGCAAACGGGGGCTGCGTCGTAGCTCCACTGATGATGCATCCTGGCTTCCCATTTCAATTTATTCACAAATACTGCGAATTAGAATTCGCCAAAGATTGTGAGGGAATAATAGTTAAATTGCTAATAATTTTTGTCATTAATAGCATCATCGCAGCGGCACAGAGAGTACGAACGCATGAACTCAACCGTGGGGGACATAAATTAATGGTCGTGAACACCGCCCGATGCAAATGTTGCCATGGTTCCGGTCGTTCTTTCTCCTTGTCTCTCGATCTCACTCTTTCCCAACTCATATTGATAATTTCCGACAATGTCATGGTGTTCGTTCCTCTGCCAATCGTTGCACCTGGTTTTTGGCTTTCATCATGTTTCGTTGAAAGTCGATAAATTTGCATGTCGATGAAAACTCGTGAATATGTATAAATGGTTGTTTTTTTCCCTCCTTTCAAAATTGGTATGGATAAGAAAATACCAATTCAATTGCTTCAACTTTATTTTTTCTATTACAAGCCTTTTAACCACCTTTTATTTCTCATTTTAATTGGAATTGCAATTTCGACATATCTACGGAGAAATCTTCTTGTTTGATCCTCTCTGGTAAAGTATGGACGTGTGTTGCTCCGAGCACGATATTACGTAGGCGAGTTTAACAGTGATCGCGTCACTCGCGTTTGTTGTTCCGTACTACAATTCCGTAGCTTTCTATAACCTCGTTCCTTGCAATGGTATCACACGATCAATGTTAATCCGTGAATATACGTCAATCGCTATTAATTGACGAAACATGGTAATTTTATCCATATCTGCAGTTTGTCAACATTAAATTGTTACAAGTTCGTACCCTCTTATTCCCCTATTTAAAAAGAAGCTTATTATTCAAAAGGTCTTATTCCGATATAAATACTAACCGTATGGTAGCACGCAATTTTATTAACCAGGTATGGTTGCATTATGGCCCCAGAAATAAATGACCGAGAAAGAGAGAGAGAAGGAAATGAGCGAAATTGTGGTCGGGAGGTAAGCAGAAAATTTTGGTTGCTGAGGTACTGCACGTGAAGATGCTTTCTTTTGGCTGGAGGACCGTTGACGTGGGCAGACGAGCGATCATCATCCACGCACATTGCTTGCGTATAAAAGACAGTGTGTATTCGGCAGTTCTCAGTCGCCGTTTTTTTTTTCTCGTTCAAAAGATTTTTCGTGAGTGGTCGGCTTTTTTTTTGGAACTTGGGAAAATATTTCGATTTTATTTCAATAATTTCTTAAACGCATAACTCAAAAGTGTACTGTGAAACAGCACAGATAATAATTTCTACAAAAGAAACGAAAATAACGACCATTAACTATAATCATATATAATTTAAAAAAAACCGTTATTTTATTGAAAGAAATAAAAGACTACATCAAGTATTCTCGCAAATCAGCACCACATCTAAAACCAGCGGAAATTAGTAGTAAATGAAGACAACAAATGCATGCATGTACGCACTTCGTTTGACTTGTGGATAGAATTCACAATTGTCTGCAGCCAGCACATTTACAGCAGCTACATCACCTGATCGTGTAGTTACACGTTCAGGTGATCACGTGTAGTTATGCGTTCAGCTTGAAACAGATGTTGGCTAATGACAGCAACAAATCGACGGCAATATCATTGCGTAAATTTTAAGTAAGTCATTCTATATTTTCACTTTATGCTTCGATTAAACATTATCAATTTGCAAAGAAGACAACTAAATAAATGAAATTAATGGACATTATTTCTTTCTACAAGGAAGGAGGAAGCATAAAGGGAAATTGCAACAGAAATGGAATGGAGCGTGGGAAAAGCTCAAGGAGCACTAACTAAATGCCAAAATAACAATAAAAAGCAACTCCAAAGAATCAAACAAACTTCACATGATATTTTGTCGTATCAAGAAGAAACCCTCAAAAGACTAATGCGTAAAATAAGCAATAAAAACAGCAACTATATAGGGCCACTCATCATTTCATGTGTTATATGTTTCCATTTGTATTATACATAACATCATTATTCGAAATGTGGCATAAACGTCTTTGATTTGAAGAATTTTGTTTTATTGAAAATATGCCGAATTTATGTTATAAAGTATTAAACGTAAATATGGACGAATCGAATGTGAATAATTGAAAAAGAAAAGAATGAAAAAGTAATAAACAAAGACGAATCGTAAGTGAATGTGTGGAAAAGAAAAAGAACGAAAAAGTAATAAGTAAAGACGATTCGAAATTGAATGTGGGGAAAAGGAAAAGAAGGAAAAAAGAAATAGACAAAGACGAATCGAAAGTATATGTGTGGAAAAGAAAAAGAACAAAAAAGTAATAAATATGGACGAATCGAATGTGAATGATTGAAAACGAAAAAGAACGAAAAAGTAATAAATATGGACGAATCGAATGTGAATGATTGAAAAAGAAAAAGAACTAAAAGTAATAAATATAGACGAATCGAATGTGAATGATTGAAAAAGAAGAAGAAGGAAAAGGTTATAAATAAAGACGAACCGAAAGTGACAAAGTGGAAGAAATGAAGGAGAGACTGAAAACTTAAAGCAGCTTGAGAGAAGCAGCTTTGCTTCGGGCAAAGAAAGTGACAACGGATATGTAGGATGTAATTAAGATTGGCTTATGCATAGTAGAATTTAAATTATATTGTGACAAAACTGCCAATTAGCAGTCGATAATCCATTGTACTCCTCCTTCCAATTTCCTATTTAGGCTGTTCCATCGGCGGCACCAGGCCTGATGTCAGCGTGGGAACTTAAAGAAAGCTACAGCGGAAATTGAAATTATGGTAACTTTACATATATATTTATTTATTCTGATATTGACATTGAAATAGAATCTATATACTAATTTCATTTTAACGTTTCATGGGAAGCGATTTTTTTTTTTGGAATAAATAACTAAAACTACAGACAATGTAACCAGGCATGGCCTACTAAAGGTATTGCTTGATTCACGGGGTTGGGGCTTCCCAGGACAGGTCGTTAGGTCGAAAAAGGGCCGAAGAATGTTCAAAGGGTTTTCTTCGGAAGGTTAGGTAGGGTATAGAAGGTGAGGCGAAGTCATCTAAGGTCTCACCCTTCTCCGAAAAGGTTTCAGCCGTGCCAACAAAAATTGTAATGGGTATTAGAAAAACATCACTTGTAGGGTTGAGAAAGGCAGCACTGCACTCTATGCCTGGAAAAAGTGGGGTATGCAACCGAAAATTGTTTGTTGCATTTATAAGGCGGTTATCAGGCCAGTCCTCCTGTATGGGGTACTGACCTGATGGACTGCACTTACTAAGTCCTCCCATGTCAGGCCCCTTGAAAAATACAAAGAGCAGCTTGTATTTTAATAACAGGAGCACTTAGAACAACTTCAACGTTAGCACTAGAAGTGCTTCTGCATCTTACTCCGCTTGACTTACTTGGTAATCAGCTGTCGGCCAATTCTGCTTTACGCCTTACTGGCTTGCACCAATGGACATCAAAGTCCTTCGCACATGCTAGCATACTAGAATTTTAATATTGAAACTTCACTTGATTATATCAAGCCGACATATGCCTTCGAAAGGAAATTCCTAACCTCCTTCCCTGATAGGTTCGCCTGGGAGGCGGAAGGATTCATGCCAAATTATACCCTCATCTTTACTGATGGCTCTAAGCTTAATGGAAAGGTGGGAGCAGGTGTGTATTCCAAATCATTCAACCTTAATATTTCTTTCCGCCTGCCTGACCATTGTAGTGTGCTTGAGCGATAGCCAAGCTGCAATTAAGGCCCTAGACTCATTTCTCTTGAAATCGAAAACCATTCTTGACTGCCGCAAATCTCTTAACGAGATGGCTGAGCAGCACAATATTCTCCTGTGCTGGGTACCCGGACACAGGGGTATACGAGGAAACTGCAGAGCCGACGAGCTTGCAAGACAGGGTACAAATGAGTCTCTAACCCAGGATAATTCTCGGTTAGGGATCCCCATAGCCACGTGCAAGCTTAAATTGGAGGTTATAACCAATAACGTCTTCTAAAAAGATGGACGGATACACCCATCTGTAGGACGGCGAAATTGCTGTGGCCCCTACTCAGCAAGAAACGTTCACGAAAGCTTGCCGATCTTAATAGGGTAGACATCTCGACCTATGTGGGTGTGATCACTGGTCACTGCCTCATAGGTCCTCACGCTGTGAGATTGGGTTTAGGCAACCTCACTCATGACTTCTACAAAAGCTGCAGAGATGAGGAGGAACTTGAGACGATCTCGCATCTGCTACGTACCTGCCCCGCCTTATGTAAAAATCGAAAAAAAATTCTAGGACACTACCATCTGAGTGACCTAGCCCAACTATCCCAGATCGATATTTTCAATCTCCTAAAATTTATTCAACGTTCCGGCTGGTTCAGCGAGTAGCTAGGTGAAGGAAAAATCCGCGTGACGGTATCACAACGGGCCTAATTCTGGCCTATGTGCGCTCTCTCTCATTAAAGGGGGCGGCCGCTCTAACCTAACCTAATCTAACCTAGGTTTTGGAGTAAGCTGAGGTTTCAGGAGCTTCAACTACGTTTCCATCCCCAAATCTCTGCTATATAATTTATGTGGACCAAACGACTGCACCGGAGCAAGATCCCCACCCAATTGCCCTGAGCACAGCTGGATCCTGAGCAGAGTACGCTCCTCGTTACACCTCAAGCAGTTGGTTCGTGGACCTGCACGGCCACATGTTCATTCCACGACCGTCACTCAAATAAGAGAAAAGTGAAAGAGCGTAAACCCAATAAAGAATAGGTACAAAACTGTGGTTTCTATTTCTGGGTTGTCAAGCGTAATCTTAAATAACAAACGTATTTTAGATTTTCTGATCTGTAGGTCGTGGTTCAATTCCCGGCTGATGCATAACAAATTTAATATCGAAAATATTTTTCTTTCGAACGGTACCCACCTGTCGGCAAGCAATTGGCAATTCTTCCGACAGTAACAACTTGCCGAAATACCTGAAAAATCGTAAAGGAAATACTGAAACAACCATTGATTCTAGGTATATTTTTCAATGATATCGCGGATTTAAAACCAATTTCGACCCAGCGCATTCCCACAAATACATATTTCCCTCTATACAAACCATTTTCAAATATTATTTTTGTATGGATAGAAATACTCTTTTCTTATATGTGGGAAGTCAAAATTATTTTAGACTTATCGTTTCTCTGGCAAATATTCCTAGAATCATAGTAATTTCTATTTAGCTATACGATTTGTTAGTTGGCAACTCTGATACAGCATTCTTTAACATATGTACTACAACTATTACTATTGCTGTAAATTAGTTTACCTCTAGCAGTATTCTTATATTATATCATTATTCTTTTTCATTCTAATAAACACCATCTAATCATACTCACATCGTTTTCATTTCAACCACTGGCTGACTTATCCAACAAAGGTTATGGGCCCAGGACCACGTGGGTAATTTGAAAATTAATTGCGAGAATGGTCGAATTAATCACGAATTAAGTAAAATGACCAGTTCGCTAGTACAAGTCGAGAAATTGGTGGGTGACAATTATGCAATATGGGCGATCCAGATGAAAAGTCTCTTTATAACGTTGGACTATTGGTGCGCAGTATTGGAAAATGTACCAAACGCAGCAACAGAAAAGGAGAAATGGAACATAATAGACCAGAAGGCGTTAGCGACGATCATACTTGCTGTGAAGCCATCGGAACTAATACATATAAAGAATTGTACATCACCCAAACAAGCATGGATGTCCTAAGCAGACGAATGGCCCTGCTAGAAAAGTAAACCTCTTCAAGAAACTCGTGCAATTTCGTTTTGATAATATGAAGTCGTTCGATAGCCAAATAAATGCTTTTTGTTCTATCGTTGATGAACTTAAAGAGATTGATGTGGACGTACCAGGTGATTTGCAAAGAAAATCCAGAAAATATGGAAAATTACGTTGTGGCAATAGAGACACAGGACACATTGCCAGATTTAGAAAAACTCAAAAGCAAAATTCTTGAGGAAGAGCAGCGACGTAACCATAAAGGTGGGAAAGGTGTAACAAAATTTTTTGTATGCCATCCACATATGGAACGCAAGGAAAGAGAAATATTAGGTGTTACAACTGCGGTAAGAGAAGGCATGTGAGATCCCAATGTAAAAATGTAAATAACGGTACTAACAACAACAACAATCATTTAGCAGTAGCACTCAGTGCATGTGAAGGTAATTTGAACAACAACAACAAAAGAAAATGGATACTTGATAGTGGTGTTTCGGCTCACATGTGTAATGATTCGTCATAATTTAATAATATGCGAAAGTTTACACAAAGAAGAATGTTAGCGACGGGTGAAAACATAACAGCGATAGACGTCGGCAGCATTGCACCAAAATCTGAGTTCTCTGATATTACGCTTTCGGATGTTCTTTTTGTATCAACACTACATTCTAACATATTGTCAGTAGGCAAAGATATTAATAGCGATTTAATAGTGAAGTTTGAAAGAAATAACGCTATAATTACGACAGCTAAAAAACAACGAGAGTTTTTCGAGTATAAGGTCGCATTCTTTGCTAGAAATTACGCGGTCCACTACGTACAGAATCACTTGGAGGGACGAGCTACTTCATAACATTTGTAGACGATTACTCCAGATATACTCACGTATATTTTCTGAGAAGGAAGTGTGACGCATTTGGAGCATTTACGCTTGAGTGTGTCGAATGCCTTCTTGAAGTCGACGAACAGCATGTACAATGAGAAGCGCCATTCAATCGATTGCTCGACGATGATACGAAGTATGTTTGCCTGGTCAACACAGCTACGTTTCTTGCGAAATCCAGCCTGTTCGTCCCTTAAAGCATTCTCAACGCACTGGAGTCTATTCTGTATAAGTGTTGCTAGAATTTTGTAGATTGAATTAAGCAAGGTTATTCCTCTTCAGTTGCCACAGTCGCGCAGAACACCCTTTTTCGGAAGTTTAACGATGATGCCCTTCGTCCAAGAGGGAGGTAGCTTTTCGCTGTCCAAAACAGCAGCTATGTGTGGATGCAGAATTTCAGCTTGTGTTTGTGGGTCGGCTGTCAGCAATTCTGGCTGAATGCCGACGATGCCCGCAGCTTTGTTAAGTTTAAGCTTCTTAATTACATCCCTTATTTCCGCTATGCTTGGGCATGAAGTTGATATTTTGCTATTGACTCTGGTGTTGTCGAGTTGACAGCTACTATCCTCAGTGAGTGTGGTGTTGCTGATTGCTTCAAAGTGATCTTTCCATCTCTGCATTTGCTCATCGCTACTCATTAGTAAGGTACCACTTTAATCTGTTATTGGCTGATTTCTGTTGGTTTGCCAGTTGGTTACGCTGCCAACCAGGTGAAACAGCTGTTGCATATTATTAGCTCCTGCTGCGATATTTTCCATGAAGCGTCTCTTATCCTTTCTGGCCATTTTCTTGATCATCTTGGCTATCTCTCTGTAGGATGGCCGTAGTGAGTTTTCGTTGTTGATCTGCCTCTTTAGATCATTTCTGCGCTGTATGATGCCCCAAGTGAGGTCAGAGATCCATGGCTTTCTGTGGGCGGGTTTAACTGTGCCTAGTTATTCATCTGCTATGTGCCTGATTGTGGTGCTAGTAGTTTCCCAGCTGGTGCCTTTGTTGTTGTTGATTAGCTTTTCACTTAGTTTGCTGACTATTTCATTTCTGGTGTTGATGTTCCGCAGAAAATGAACGTTGTAGCGCTTATGTCTGCATTGTACGTCAAATTTCTTTCTGCATTTCAGCTTGATCATAACGTCGCCAGTGATGAGCTCGTGATCACTATCAATATAGACTCCCCTTCTATTTCTGACATCATGTAGCGAGCCTCTCCACTTCCGACTGACAAAAATGTGGTCTATCTGGTTGCGAGTTTTACCATTTGGCGAGGTACATATGTATTTATGAATTTTCTTGTGAGGAAATATGGAACCGCCAATAACCAGTTGGAAGGTTTGGCACAATTCTAATAGCCTCTCGCCGTTGTTGTTGCGTGTTCCACAGCCATGGACTCCCATTGTCATCTCTATACCGGAGTTATTACTTCCGATTTTCGCGTTGAAGTCGCCCATGAGAAAGATGAAATGTTGATGGAACTGAGCATTGTCGTCAGTTGCGCATAGAAGTCGTCTTTTACTATGCAATCAGCGTCTTCCGTTGGAGCATAACATTGTACGATGGTAACGTGTCGGTGAACATTACTGTGGAAGTGGGCCAGTATTATGCGGTCAGATATTGGTTTCCAGGAATGCAAGGTGTTGCGCATATCCTGATATAATTATATCAACTCCACTCTCACCTCTGACTTCCTTTCCACTGTACAGTACAGTACTGCCATGGGTTGTTGTACATTCGCCGCTGCCATTCCACCTCACCTCGCTTATGCCTAGCACGTTGATGTTGTATGCTGTCATCTGCACTTCAAGTTGCTCCTGTCTGAAGGCTTCCCTGAGAGTTCTTACATTGCATTGAGCTATTGAGAATTGTTTGTATCCGGCTTTTCCTAGGAAGTTTTGTTAAGATTAGGATATTAAAGAGTGACGGGAAAAATTGGGATGATGGAAAAAGTGCAGGATCAGATTGTCAGCACTGGGGCTCGAACCTGTGACCTCCGGGGTGATAGTCTAGTGCGCTAACGTTAGACTACAGAGGTAATGAGCACATTTGTTGGTTATTCCGAAGAAGCCAAAGCATAGGTTGTTTGATAAATCGGAAAGATCTATAGTCATTGCGCGTGATGTAATCTTTTTTGAGCAATCAAGTGATAATTATAGTAATACTAATGAGTCTACTGATGATATTGATGAAACAATATTTCACTTAATCAACGAAGTTATGTATATGTAGACTGATCTCGATAGCGGAGAGGAAACAACGGAGGAAGAAGAAGAAGTGAATGAAGGCCATAAGCGGAAAAGGGGTTGGCCGCGTATTGTAAGAGACGGCAAAAAGGGTAGACCAAGGAAAGTTTTTGCGAGTGATGACGGTACAGCAACTATAAATACAACCAGATATGAACGTCATAGGTTCCAAGTGGGTTTTTGTGACAAAACGACGAACAGATGGTTCGATTGAAAGATTCAAAGCACGGCTAGTAGCACAAGGTTGTTGTCCAAAGCTCAACGTTAATTATTCAGAAACATATGCACCGGTAGTCCGTCATTCAACAATCAGGCTGATTTTAGCACTCGCTGTACAATTTAATCTTTATATTAACCATATTGATATCGTTTCAGCTTACCTTAATGGCACTTTGCAAGAAGATGTTTATATGTTTCAGCCCATGTTATTTGAAGACAAACGCAAATCTGGGCATGTTTGTAAATTGCGAAAGGCACTTTACGGACTAAAGCAAGCTGGGCGAGATTGGAATATCAAAATTGATAACATCCTTTCTGAGATGGGTTTTAAACATTGCCTAACCGATAATTGCGTGTATACGAAAATAGATTCTGAATTATTAATATTGATTAGTTTATATGTGGACGACTTAGTTTTGGCTGCGTCAACAAAGTCGCAAATAGATGATTTTTTGACAAATTTGAATAAACATGTTGAAGCAGTTGATCGTGGGCCAATATCGTATTGGCCCACGTATGCAAATTGAAAGGAACCAAGAAAATGGATCTATGGAAATATATCAGAAAAAATATATGGAAAATGGATGACTGTAAGCCAGCTGCTACGCCATAAATAAATAGTTTTATATATGAAAAATTTTCTAATTCGACTTGTTTGGGTTTTGATAAGAAGATTTATCAGTCATTGATTGGTGCCCTTGGATATTTGGCCATAAATTACGTCCAGATATTACATACATTGTATCGAAGCTTTCGCAGTTCAACTCTCATCCACATGCTGAGCATTTTACAGCTGCGAAACATGTACTACGATATCTTAAGCACACTATCAACCTAAAACTTCTTTACAGAAAAGGCGATACCAAATTGCTGTGTTACACAGATGCAGATTGGGGCTCAGATGCTACAGATCGGAAATCTTATAGTGGATTTGTTTTGTTTTTATGTGGTGGACCGATTTCCTGGGAGGCTAATAGGCAACACATCATGTCGTTAAGGTCAATGGAAGCTGAATACATAGTACTATGTCAAGGTGTTAAAGAAGTGTCATTTCTACGAAGTCTATGCGATGAAATTGGGTTACATGAATATACTCAATATCCAACAGATGTCAAATGCGATAATCAGAGCGCACGGTTTACGGTGGAAAATCCTATATCACACAAACGCAGCAAGTACATTGACATACGTTATCATTATATACGTGATAAATATAAAACTAACGAAATTATTGTGACATATGTTGTCACAATAATTGTTGTTATAAGCGGAGCATATAAGAGGTATTCATATGAATTTTTCACTCAACATGAAGTATGATATAACGAACAATTCTGCAGCATTAACTCAAAAATCACGTTTTTTGATTTATGCCGGTCTTGCAGCAAATGAGCGATATGTACTACAACTATTCCTATTACTGTAAATTAGTTTACCTCTAGCAGTATTCTTATATTATATCAATATACTTTTTCATTCTAATAAACACCGTTTTCATTTCAACCACTGGCTGACTTATCCAACACTGTAGCTAACAAATTTCTATCCATTAAAAAATATTTTTTTTAAATATAATGTAATGAAAGAAATATTTACCTGTGGAAATTCGCGTTATAGACATTGATTTTAGAACCGCGGTATCTTTGAAAAATATACCTAGACTCCATGGTTATTTCAGTATTTCCTATACGATTTGTCAGGTATTCGCCATACAAATTCAACTCGCCGTGTTACGCATGAATTTGTTTTGTATATAGAAGACAAAATAGAACATTAGAAATTTGATAAGTATTTTTCTTCCTCAAGAAACGAGAGCACCAACAAATACGCAAGCATAGATGTGTGTGAGTGGGTACCCATGCGAGTGAAATCGTATTGCTGAGCATACGTACATATGGTTACGTTTTTATTCTGTGAACGTTTAATTCTATTTGAATTACCTTGTTCGATCACTGGATTCTGTTAATGATAACTGCAACACTTATTTTATACAACTATATACAGCAACAATTTATTTAATAAACTCTATTTACAATCAACTCTGTTTATAATCAACTATTTACAATAACACTAATGTACTAGCAACTTTTGCTTCTGTATAGATGTTTGCGCATTCACGTTCGGAATTCGATTGATTTTCCTTCTCAACACTGGCTCTATTTATACTCTGTTGGCAACACCCCAGAATCTTCCGTTATCGAGATTCTTCTCTTCCTTTCTCGTTGGCTTTTTCTGGTTATCGCTCATTTCTTGTTGTTGACATTCGTTTCGATGCTGCCAATACTGTCAGTCACAATAGTGATGAGTAATCAACTATCGATACTCGTTACAATATTGTTACGTTTTTATTCTGTGAGCGTTTAATTCTATTTGAATTACCTTGTTCGATCACTGGATTCTGTTAATGATAACTGCAACACTTATTTTATACAACTATATACAGCAACAATTTATTTAATAAACACTATTTACAATCAACTCTGTTTATAATCAACTATTTACAATAACACTTTAATGTACTAGCAACTTTTGCCTCTGTATAGATGTTTGCGCAGTCACGATCTGAATTCGATTGATTGTCAATTCTCAACACTGGCTCTATTTATACTCTGTTGGCAACACCCCAGAATCTTCCTTTATCGAGATTCTTCTCTTCCTTTCTCGTTGGCTTGTTCTGGTTATCGCTTATTTCTTTTTGTTGACAATCGTTTCGATGCTGCCAATAGAGTCAGTCACAATAGTGATGAGTAATCAACTATCGATACTCGTTACACTGCCCTCCTCTTAACCTTGTTCGTCCCGAACAAGTTTTTATACTTCCCCTCGATATGGCGCAAATCGCTCCAAGTGCACTACTTTAAACTTTGCTCTTTTATTCCAGGCACGTTGAATGCGATACACTACGTCATTTATCTTTGCTATAATCTCATATGGTCCTTCCCAATGAGTCTGTAGTTTAGGGGACAGGCCTTTCTTTCGTTGTGGATTATGAAGCATTACAAGCTCTCCTTCATAGAACCCGTTTGAATTTGCTTTCAAGTCATACCTGGCCTTCATCTTATCGCTTATCATCTGCGACCGCTCTCTGATGAACTGATGTACTTCATCCAACTGTTCCCGCTTTTCGCTAGTATAATTTCCTTCGGTTGATCTCGTTGGTGTTACAACTCCAAATTTTAAATCAGCTGGCAGTCTTAACTCGTTTCCAAAAATTGCCATTGCCGGTGTAGTAGCCGTCGTATCATGTTGTGCGCATCGATATGCCATGAGGAACATTGGTATATGTACATCCCAGTCTCTTTGGTATTTATCTACGAATTTTCTCAAATATTCCTCCAAGGTACGGTTAAATCGTTCTACCATGCCATCAGATTGTGGATGCAAAGGTGTTGTACGAGTTTTGTATATACCCAGCATACGGCATATCTCTTGGAATACAACTGATTCGAAATTTCGACCTTGGTCTGAGTGTAATTCCATCGGTACACCAAAACGAGTAATCCATTAGTTGACGAATACATCCGCAACTGTACTAGCTTCTTGATTTGGAATGGGGTATACTTCAGGCCATTTACTGAAGTAATCTATAACCACCAGAACATACTTGTTTCCTGCGTTGCTTATTGGAAATGGTCCAGCTATGTCCATAGCAATTCGCTCAAATGGAGCATCCACGGTGTATTGGTGCATCTTACCACGACTTTTCTTAGTGGGACCTTTGGCCATTGCACATTGCTTACACTTCCGTATCCAATCAGCGACATGGTCATGGCATCCAACCCAATAAAATCGTTTCTTTATTTTCTCGACGGTTTTGGTGATTCCCAAATGCCCTCCACTGGAGGCATTGTGATACTCAGCTATCACTTCATTTATTCTTGCCTTGGGTACCACTAGCAGATCATAAGTGATTTTTCCATCTTCACTTTCCCATGTTCGGAATAAACATCCGTCTCGTAAGTGCAGGTACACCAAAACGAGTAACCCATTGGTTGACGAATACATCCGCAACTGTACTAGCTTTCTGATTTGGAATGGGGTATACTTCAGGCCATTTACTGAAGTAATCTATAACCACCAGAACATACTTGTTTCCTGCGTTGCTTATTGGAAATGGCCCAGCTATGTCCATAGCAATTCGCTCAAATGGAGCACCCACGGTGTATTGGTGCATCTTACCACGACTTTTCTTAGTGGGACCTTTGGCCATTGCACATTGCTTACACTTCCGAATCCAATCAGCGACATGGTCATGACATCCAACCCAATAAAATCGTTTCTTTATTTTCTCGACGGTTTTGGTGATTCCCAAATGCCCTCCACTGGAGGCATTGTGATACTCAGCTATCACTTCATTTATTCTTGCCTTGGGTACCACTAGCAGATCATAAGTGATTTTTCCATCTTCGCTTTCCCATGTTCGGAATAAACATCCATCTCGTAAGTGCAGGCTTTGCCACTGCGCCCAGTATGCCTTTGCTATTGGACTCTCATTAGCCATTTCTTGCCAATCTGGACGTATACCCTGCTCCTTGTATTCCATAATATTTGCGAGATCTGGGTCGTTCCGTTGATCTTCTTGAACTCGTTCGGTTGTCCATGACTCTTCCGATAATACATTCGTAAGTCGTAGGTTAACAATGTGATTCTGGCTTCCTACCCGAGAACAATGTTTACTATCTACGGTGCAAGTACGATGATATGGAGTAACAGCTTTACCACGATGAATGACATCACGATCTTCCTTTCGTTGTCCTGGTGAATTCGATCTTTGTTGCTTGCGTTGTAGCCGGCAATTACGCGCCATGTGTCCTCTTCGATGGCATATGAAGCACTTACCGGTAAATTTATTTTTGTGTTGATTCCTTGTTCTCCCTTTAGGCTTCATACTCGATTGATTGCAATCACGAGCTATATGCCCTCGTTTGTCGCAAATGAAGCACTTACCATTAAATTTGGTTTCGCGTCGACCTGCTCTTACTTCAGGCTGAACTACTGATTTTACTGCCTGACGCACTGCTTCAACCTGGCACTGGTCGACACATTAAGCTGGCGGCTTCATATGTCAAAGCGCTACTGACTGTTTCGGCATATGTATTCCTGGGTGACATGATTAGGGCACCCTTTGTCTCTCCATCACGTATGCCATCTATGAATGCCTCTATTTTTATTTTTTCGACGAACTCTTCCGAATTACCAGAGAACGCAAGATGACATAAGCGCTCAATGTCAGAAGCGAATTCCTGCAGGCTCTCATTACTCCGTTGCACTCGCGATCTCAATTCCACTCGATGTATTTGACTCTTGTATTCATTTCCATATTTCCGCTGGAGTGTGTCCATCAGGGATTGGTAGCTACCACGATCTTTCTCTGGAATCATCTGTAACACTTCGGAAGCATTACCTTTTAATGCGACTATTAAAGCAGCAGTCTTGTCGCTATCATCCCATTGATTCTTCGAAGCGGTTGACTCGAATTGAAGCTTGAAGATATTGAATGGCGTGCTTCCGTCAAATGTTGGTGACTTTAGTTTATCTCTAATCACTGATGTGGCTGGTCCATTTATTTTTAGTTGGTTGAGATCGTGTTGTAATTTCTCGAACTTATCTTCCAAATCATCTACATGTTCCTTCAGATCTGCAACTTTTTCATTAATGGCTCCGGAAATATCATCTACATGTTCTTTTAGTTCTGCAACTTTCTCATTAATAGCCCCAGAAATTTCTTGTAGTTTGTAGTTAATTGTCTTCTGGAATTCTCCAATGAAATTTTCTTGGCGAGACGAACCTTCTAGAATTTCCATACGCAATTCAGCCGAATGTTCTTGAAGCTTGGAGTCAATGCGAGACGCATTTCCTTGAATTTCCGTACGTAATTCACTAATAACGCCCTCTTGGCGTACCGAATGTTCTTGAAACTTGGAGTCAATGCGAGACGCATTTTCTTGTAGCTGTTGTTGCTGCTGTTGCATCATGGTTTTCATGAATTCCATGAGTTGACCACTCGAATCTATTTTGCTCTCTTCCTCAGCGTGCACAACTGCTTGTATATCGGCTTCCTCGAAGAACTCATGTTCTACTACATTAATTCCCTTAGCCTCCATAGCTTGCCTCAGCCTCACCAGCAGTTCCGCCTTTGCACCTGATGACGATAGATTCATCTCTACCAACAGCTTTTTAAGCTGGTCCACTTTTAGTTGGTCAATTTTCACCATTTTTACAGAATCCCACTTCTGACACCAATTGCTACGTTTTTATTCTGTGAACGTTTAATTCTATTTGAATTACCTTGTTCGATCACTGGATTCTGTTAATGATAACTGCAACACTTATTTTATACAACTATATACAGCAACAATTTATTTAATAAACTCTATTTACAATCAACTCTGTTTATAATCAACTATTTACAATAACACTTTAATGTACTAGCAACTTTTGCCTCTGTATAGATGTTTGCGCATTCACGTTCGGAATTCGATTGATTTTCCTTCTCAACACTGGCTCTATTTATACTCTGTTGGCAACACCCCAGAATCTTCCGTTATCGAGATTCTTCTCTTCCTTTCTCGTTGGCTTGTTCTGGTTATCGCTCATTTCTTGTTGTTGACATTCGTTTCGATGCTGCCAATACTGTCAGTCACAATAGTGATGAGTAATCAACTATCGATACTCGTTACAATATTGTTACGTTTTTATTCTGTGAGCGTTTAATTCTATTTGAATTACCTTGTTCGATCACTGGATTGTGTTAATGATAACTGCAACACTTATTTTATACAACTATATACAGCAACAATTTATTTAATAAACACTATTTACAATCAACTCTGTTTATAATCAACTATTTACAATAACACTTTAATGTACTAGCAACTTTTGCCTCTGTATAGATGTTTGCGCAGTCACGATCTGAATTCGATTGATTGTCAATTCTCAACACTGGCTCTATTTATACTCTGTTGGCAACACCCCAGAATCTTCCTTTATCGAGATTCTTCTCTTCCTTTCTCGTTGGCTTGTTCTGGTTATCGCTTATTTCTTTTTGTTGACAATCGTTTCGATGCTGCCAATAGAGTCAGTCACAATAGTGATTAGTAATCAACTATCGATACTCGTTACACTGCCCTCCTCTTAACCTTGTTCGTCCCGAACAAGTTTTTATACTTCCCCTCGATATGGCGCAAGTCGCTCCAAGTGCACTACTTTAAACTTTGCTCTTTTATTCCAGGCACGTTGAATGCGATACACTACGTCATTTATCTTTGCTATAATCTCATATGGTCCTTCCCAATGAGTCTGTAGTTTAGGGGACAGGCCTTTCTTTCGTTGTGGATTATGAAGCATTACAAGCTCTCCTTCATAGAACCCGTTTGAATTTGCTTTCAAGTCATACCTGGCCTTCATCTTATCGCTTATCATCTGCGACCGCTCTCTGATGAACTGATGTACTTCATCCAACTGTTCCCGCTTTTCGCTAGTATAATTTCCTTCGGTTGATCTCGTTGGTGTTACAACTCCAAATTTTAAATCAGCTGGCAGTCTTAACTCGTTTCCAAAAATTGCCATTGCCGGTGTAGTAGCCGTCGTATCATGTTGTGCGCATCGATATGCCATGAGGAACATTGGTATATGTACATCCCAGTCTCTTTGGTATTTATCTACGAATTTTCTCAAATATTCCTCCAAGGTACGGTTAAATCGTTCTACCATGCCATCAGATTGTGGATGCAAAGGTGTTGTACGAGTTTTGTATATACCCAGCATACGGCATATCTCTTGGAATACAACTGATTCGAAATTTCGACCTTGGTCTGAGTGTAATTCCATCGGTACACCAAAACGAGTAATCCATTGGTTGACGAATACATCCGCAACTGTACTAGCTTCTTGATTTGGAATGGGGTATACTTCAGGCCATTTACTGAAGTAATCTATAACCACCAGAACATACTTGTTTCCTGCGTTGCTTATTGGAAATGGTCCAGCTATGTCCATAGCAATTCGCTCAAATGGAGCATCCACGGTGTATTGGTGCATCTTACCACGACTTTTCTTAGTGGGACCTTTGGCCATTGCACATTGCTTACACTTCCGTATCCAATCAGCGACATGGTCATGGCATCCAACCCAATAAAATCGTTTCTTTATTTTCTCGACGGTTTTGGTGATTCCCAAATGCCCTCCACTGGAGGCATTGTGATACTCAGCTATCACTTCATTTATTCTTGCCTTGGGTACCACTAGCAGATCATAAGTGATTTTTCCATCTTCACTTTCCCATGTTCGGAATAAACATCCGTCTCGTAAGTGCAGGCTTTGCCACTGCGCCCAGTATGCCTTTGCTATTGGACTCTCATTAGCCATTTCTTGCCAATCTGGACGTATGCCCTGCTCCTTGTATTCCATAATCTTTACGAGATCTGGGTCGTTCCGCTGATCTTCTTGCACTCGTTCGGTGGTCCATGACTCCTCCGACAATACATTCGTAAGACGTAGGTTAACAATGTGATTCTGGCTTCCTACCCGAGAACAATGTTTGCTATCTACGGTGCAAATACGATGATATGGAGTATCAGCTTTACCACGATGAATGACATCACGATCTTCCTTTCGTTGTCCTTCTGGGTTTTTAAATTGTAATAACCACCTTAGCGCTGCGTGGTCAGTTCGTAGATGAAATGACTGACCGTACAAGTATTTATGGAAATACTTTACACATTCCAGTATTGCGAGCAACTCTCTTCGAGTGACACAGTAGTTTCTTTCTGGCTTCGACAGGATTTTACTGTAGTATGCTATTACTTTTTCTTGCCCACCTATGATCTGAGAGAGCACACCACCTATTCCATAGCCACTCGCATCTGTGTCTAACACAAACTTTTGACCAGGTACTGGATACGCTAATACTGGTGCTGAACAGAGTTTTTCTTTCAGTTGTTCGAATGCTTTCTGTTGGTCTTCGCCCCATACAAATGGTTTGTTCTTTCTTGTTAACTCATGCAGACTGCTGGCGATGTTTGCAAATCCAGGAACAAATCGTCTATAGTAGGTACATAAGCCTAGGAAGCTTCTTAACTCGTGAAGATTCGACGGAATAGGCCATTCTTGAACTGCTGCTACTTTCTCCTCGTCGGTATGTACCCCTTCTATTGTTGCTTTATGACCAAGATATTTAACTTCTTGCCTGAAGAGTGAACACTTTTTCATATTCAGTTTAAGCCCTGCTGATTGTATACGTTCAAATACTTCTTTCAACTTTTCCAGGTGGTCGTTAAAATCTTTTCCCATCACAATAATGTCATCGAGGTACACCAAGCACGTTTTCCAGTGTAGTCCTCTGAGTACACGCTCCATCAAACGTTCGAAAGTAGCTGGCGCATTGCATAAACCAAATGGCATGACTGTAAATTGCCATAGACCATCGCCAATACTGAAAGCTGTTTTCTCTTTGTCTTCCTTACCAAGTTCCACTTGCCAGTAGCCACTTTGCAAATCAAGAGTTGAGAACCACTTCGCACCAGATAGTGTGTCCAGAGTGTCATCGATTCTTGGCAGTGGATAGCTGTCTTTTTTCGTAATATCATTTAGCTTTCTGTAATCCACACAGAATCGAGTACTTCCATCCTTCTTCTTTACCAGCACAACTGGTGAACTCCATGGACTCGCTGATGGTTCAATAACACCTTGTTTCTGCATATCGGAAATCAGCTTAATGGCTTCGTCTCTTTTGGCCAATGGAACTCGTCGTGGTGTTTGACGAATTGGTCTAGAATCACCGGTGTCAATGTGATGCTTCACGATGGTTGTTCGTCCTCCAGTTTTTCCATTTGAAGAAAATATTGAACTGTACTTCTCCAATACTTGTAAAGCCTTTTCTTTTTGCTGTTTGGTAAGCACACCTGAACATTCTTCCATCTGTGCTTTTATTTCCGCTCCGACAGTTCTTGATCTTCCACTTTTTATCGACGAACCCTTTTCGCAGTCTACTACGGCAGTAACTTCCTGGCAATGACCAATCACCATTCCTTTCTTCACAACTGTAGATGTATTAGTTGGATTTAATATTCGCACCGGTACTATTCCATTTTCTTTAGGTTCTACTAACGTCCTACCAAGTATGATGTTTTTATTCGTTATTTCTTTATCTGCTTCCACCAGCCACAACTTGCCTGTCCCATCATCCACATTCATCTGTGCCCATATCACCGCTTCTGATTTTGCTGGAACCTCTTGGCGTTGACATGCCAGTACTCGTTTGATGTTCCCACTACGCTTGTAACCGATGTTCAATGGTAGTTCGATATTTGCATAGCGCAGTATCCGTTGATTTAAATCTAACGTAAATCCGTTGTCAATCATAAAATCAACACCAATTATTACGTCATCGATGATGTCAGCCACAATGAATTCATGTTCCCACGTGTAATTTCCAATAGATACTCGTTTCTTTATCTTACCCAGAATTTGTGCATTCTCACCCGTTGCTGTACGCAATTTTATTCCCATTAAAGGCTCAAACCTCTTTACCAAATCGCTCTTGATTATAGAATGTGATGCACCAGTGTCCAGGGTTAACATGAATTCCATATTGTCCAATTTTCCATCAATAGTCAAGTTGCTTGGCACACGCTGTAGTTGTGAAATGTGAATGATGGGGCAACCCACTGTTGGAGTCAGTTCACGCCCCGCTGAACTGACTCGATTTAGTTTAACGATGGATTTGTGTTAGTGGAGCGATCACTATCCACCTTATTCTCCTTCTTTTGTCTTCCTGGAGAACTCGATCTTGATCGCTTTCGTCGTAGACGGCAGTCACGCGCCATGTGTCCTGGTTTGTCACAAATGAAGCACTTACCAGTAAATTTGTTTTCGCGTCGACCTGTTGTTCTTCCTTCAGGCTGCGCTACAGATTTGAATGCCTGACACACTGCTTCAACTAGATCTGCTGTTTCTGTTTCTAGTTGGCGTACCCGTGGCATTGGTCGACACATCAAACTGGCGGCTTCAAACGTCAATGCACTACTGACTGTTTCGGCATAAGTATTCCTGGGTGACATGACTAGGGCACGCTTTGTCTCTCCATCACGTATGCCATCTATGAATGCCTCTATTTTGATTTTTTCGACGAACTCTTCCGAATTACCGGAGAACGCTAGATGACATAATCGCTCAATATCGGAAGCGAATTCCTGCAGACTCTCATTACTCCGTTGCACTCGCGATCTCAATTCCACTCGATGTAATTGACTCTTGTATTCATTTCCATACTTTCGCTGGAGTGTGTCCATCAGTGACTGATAGCTACCACGATCTTTCTCTGGAATCATCTGTAACACCTCGGAAGCATTACCTTTTAATGCGACTATTAAAGCAGCAGTCTTGTCGCTATCATCCCATTGATTCTTCGAAGCGGTTGTCTCGAATTGAAGCTTGAAGATATTGAATGGCGTGCTTCCGTCAAATGTTGGTGGCTTTAATTTGATTGTACTTGAATCTCTAATCACTGATGTGACTGGTCCATTTATTTTTAGTTGATTGAGTTCGTGCTGTAATTTCTCGAACTTAACTTCCCAGTCGTCGACATGTTCCTTCAGCTTATCATCCAACTCATCCACGTGTTCTTTCAGCTCTGTAACTTTGTCATTAATAGCTCCGGAAATTTCCTGAAATCTAAGTTCAATTCCTTTTTGTAGATTTTCGATGACGTGTTCTTGGCGAGCCGAATGTTCTTGAAGCTTGGAGTCAATTGTTTTCTGGAACTCTCCCATAGCGTTTTCTTGACGTACCGAATGTTCTTGAAACTTGGAGTCAATGCGAGACGCATTTCCTTGAATTTCCGTACGTAATTCACTAATAACGCCCTCTTGTCGAGACGAACTTTCTTGTAACTGTTGCATCATGGTTTTCATGAACTCCATGAGTTGACCACTCGAATCTATTTTGATCTCTTCCTCAGCGTGCACAACTGCTTGTATATCGGCTTCCTCGAAGAACTCATGTTCTTCTACATTAATTCCCTTAGCCTCCATAGCTTGCCTCAGCCTCACCAGCAGTTCCGCCTTTGCACCTGATGACGATAGATTCATCTCTACCAACAGCTTTTTAAGCTGGTCCACTTTAAGTTGGTCAATTTTCACCATCTTTACAGAATCCCACTCCTGACACCAATTGTTACGTTTTTATTCTGTGAGCGTTTAATTCTATTTGAATTACCTTGTTCGATCACTGGATTCTGTTAATGATAACTGCAACACTTATTTTATACAACTATATACAGCAACAATTTATTTAATAAACACTATTTACAATCAACTCTGTTTATAATCAACTATTTACAATAACACTTTAATGTACTAGCAACTTTTGCCTCTGTATAGATGTTTGCGCAGTCACGATCTGAATTCGATTGATTGTCAATTCTCAACTCTATACTCTGTTGGCAACACCCCAGAATCTTCCTTTATCGAGATTCTTCTCTTCCTTTCTCGTTGGCTTGTTCTGGTTATCGCTTATTTCTTTTTGTTGACAATCGTTTCGATGCTGCCAATAGAGTCAGTCACAATAGTGATGAGTAATCAACTATCGATACTCGTTACAATATACTTTTTACATAGGCAAATAGAAAGAAACGAAATTGAGATAGTTTGCACACAGTGGTTGACATGCGTGCGAAGTTTTTCTCAATTTGATTGTATATTGCAGATATGTATGTACGTATGTACATATATGGATAAAATAAAAAATGATTGCACATGCGTACTGGATATTGATAACGCATTTTTTTTTCAGATAATGATATTATAATTGTGGGTGCCGTAGCTCAGTGGTTAGTGTGTTCGCCTTCTGATCTGTAGGTCGTGGTTCAATCCCCGGCTGATGCATAACAAATTTAATATCGATAAGATTACGATTACGAAATGGAATTATTTCAGGCCATTTTGTTGCAAGAAATATTGGGTTGGCAACTAAGTAATTTCCTAATGGAATCCAATTATCTAGCTTTTTAACGAATTTTAGCAAATGCTTTTCAATCGCTGTATGTGACACATTTAACTTCTCTGCTATCTTTCATACAGCTCATCTGGTCTACCTGGTCGTTGATCACACTTGATTGAAAAATCTCTGGAACGAAATTTGTCTAGCCAATTCCGACACGGTCTTTCTTTTAAGGCTTCCTAACCATACACATCACGTAACTTGCCATTTAGTTGGTACTTCAGTAGAAAATAAGCGACTTTTTTCAAATCGTTTAACAACAAAACGATTATCAAAATTACTCTTTTTGTAAACGTGGTTAAATAATAATGATATTTATCTAAACGTTTAAATTTACGAAACGCTGAAATTTTAGCGTTTACACAAATCGTTAGATGAACGCACCTCGTGGAATATTTGTGTAATATAAAGACTTGACCATTAAACGGGATTGCTTTCTGTATTCGCTTAAATTGACGCACTGATATTTTAACACAAACTTACACCATTGGTGTAAACCACTTCTCATACATAATTTACGTGGTTTACGAGGTTTAGGAGGCATTTAAACGTTTAGATGAGAACCCCTAATAAATAATTAATTTTGACATTAATAATCCTAGTTTTATTTCACAATAGTTGAAGTAATTTCACAGATATATGATTTGATTTTTAAATTTATTAAGACTCCAGCTTCTAATCAATCTCCGAAAGGAGAATTTAAGATTTTGCCACCGTATCTGTGACTCGACCACACTGCTCCACATTCTAGTCGAATGTGATGTTATGTCTAAGAGACAAAAGAGGCACATAAGCCTATTGTGGCCTTCGAGCTTCTCAGGTGCGGTAAGCTTAACAGAAGTGTTGTGAATTGTTGGGCACAATAGACCCTTAGGTCGCAGTGCAACCCTATTAAATTACACATTTTATGAAAGGAAATTTTCGGATAACCATTGTGCCAGTTAATGTTATTTAAAACAAATTGAAATTAATCGATTAACCGATTTTTTACAATAATTCCAATAAGTTTTTTTTTTTTGCCAATTATGCTATGAAACTTGGAAAACCTAGAACTGAATCTCTTATAAAATAGTTATACAAACAATGCAATTCCTCAATACATATGCACTGAAAAATCCGACAGTAACAGCTTGCCATGAAAAAGCTTCTAAAAAAAGAACTCTGTGACAAAGCTCAGAAAAAGTGATGTCACAAGTGTTCTGCCGTTCGGAACCGGTTAAAATAAGTAGGTCCCTTCTAATACTGTCCAAATTTAAGACGCACAACAGTAATGGAAGAGAAGCTCGGCTAAAGAGCCCTTTGGGGCTTTAAGTGCCACATATATATATATATATATATATATATATATATATATATATATATATATATATATATATATATATAATGATGTTATAAAACATACATTTTTTGTAAAAGATTTAATTTCTAATTTTTTTTATAAAGTAAGATGTTATGTTTTTAAAAAAATTAAATGCTCTCATTCTGAAATAAGTGTATAGAAGAAAATCAAAAGACAGGTTTGTGAAATCTATCAAGGTGAAAAATTCGGAAATATTTTGATACAATAACCCTCTGGTTGTATATAAAGGTCAAATATCTCACATGCTTTTGTTTACTCTTTCTTTTCGATTAGCACTATTTTTATTCTAATTACATCAACTTGTAAATATATTTTTTTTTTTGTTACAATCATCAAAATAATAAGAAATTTGGTTAAAGCCCATTGTTTTTCTTTAAAAAATTTTTAAAAAACTCATCTTTTTGTACTTCATTTTTGTCGAAATTATTAACCAGAGGGTTAATAATTTTGACATATTTTGACACATAGTAATTTTGACACTACCTAAACATGCTTTGGAATATACTGTAAATGACATAAGAACCAATTTTATGATTGCCTGACTTAGTTAATTATATGATATATTGTATATAAATAATTACATTACAGCAAACCGTGCTGTCACCAGCAACCACCCATTTCCCCCAAAAAAATATTTTCCGGATTACTGTAAGTTAAACCATTTCTTATTATTCATATTAAAATACGTTTAGAGAGGTTACTTACAGTAAGTAACTAAATTGTATGCGAACAATATCATAAAATATATTTTTATATATTAGTTTATAAATATTTATCTCTAATACAAGCAAACTCGAAATTTGGTAACGGAAAATATTTGGTGGTTTTAAAAATTATAGTGTATCTCAACTACCTTTCAGTACAAAATTATAAAGCCATTCTTTTCCAAGTGTGCACTATAGAAATCACGCCAATTGTTTTAACTATTGCACATTATTTTTGTCTCATTTTATTTACAATAGATATCACCGTGTATTTCTCAATACACTTCAGCTCATAATTATAGAGTTACGATATTCAAAATTGAAATATCACAATTCTTGCGATTTGTTACCTTCTCGTGTACAAATGTATCGAATTTAATTGCATTTAAAAAGCATTTGTTTATTTACACGCACTTCAGCGGCCCTTATCAATTATTTATTGATTCAAAAATTTTTTTAGTCACTATGCCAATCAACAGATCAGAATTAGTCACACGTCCTCTCTAGAGGTAATGCAACCTGCCAGATAAAATTCAAGAACCCGCAAGAAGAAGGCTTACGACCCATCGATGTCAAAGTTTGTTTTTGAATCCGATGACCTAATTCAGTTTGCTCTGAATTTTATTCAATATCAATTGAAAATCAAACTGAATCTCTCATTGAGGTCAGACGTGAGGACCTAGAAGGTAGTTGGGCTAGTGTTCGTTCAGCATTTGAACAAGTGTCCACAACGAACAGCAGCAAGTTACCTGAAAACTTCATGGCATCTGGAAGAGCAAAATTAAATCTGTGTTCCAAAAGATTTTATACTTGCAAAGCACATATGCAAGATTTGCTCAAAACTCTACAGCCTCAAAAAGGAGAGAGAGGAACAGACAAACATATTAATTATTTGCCTCCAAGTTTCTGCGTGTGATACAAAAGTTTTCTATGAAGGTTATGAAGAATGACCGTCTTTCCATGATATGTTATACATAATGGTATATTTAAACCATCCAAAACTCACTTCTGCCCAAAAACTATACCACCTCAGGTATAAGTAAGACACAAGGCAAAGCGAGTGCAATCGTGAAGCACTCTCACCTAAGTGATGACAACTTTGAACTTGCGTGGGACGCATTGAAAGCCCGATACGAAAATAAAAGAATCTTAGTTGATGCCAAAATTAAGACGTTTTTGAATCTGCCAACTGTTCACACAGAAGACAGTAAGGCGATTCAACGACTTCAGACGACAATAAATAACTCATTGTCTATCCTAGCTTCTCAAAATGTCTCAACAGAGAGCTGGGATCCCATACTTATACATATCTGCTCGACTAAATTACCCGAACAAACTTTGTCGCTCTGGGAACCATCTCTGAATTACAGAAGAGATCTACCTCTATGGTCGCAAATGGATGAGATCCTAACTAGCAGATATAAAGTCGTAAAAAGGCTCAATTCAACAAAAAACGAAAGCGAATAATTTCGCATATGACTCTGCTAACAATAAGCCACACACTTCTTCGAGTAAATTCAACAATCGGGTTCAAACATTCGTCACAGAACCCAGAATATCATTTACTTGTCGGTTATGCAATGCCAATCATTCAGTAAAAAATTGCACGTAATTCAAAAAACTTTCGGTACCCGACCGAATAAAGTTTGTTCATGACAATAATTTCTGTAAGAACTGTCTAGCATACAGTCACCGAAAGAATGATTGCAACAATAACTTCTCTTGTGTATACTGTAAAAATAATCATAATAGTATCATAATAGCATAATAGTATCTCCAAAGACTAACACAAAAATACAAACAAAAGCCATAGTGTAGCACAACTAACCAAACTATTTCCAACGTTTCATCTGCTAATCGTAAACCAGAGAGATCTTTACGTAAGTGGGCATATATCGAATGTGATGGGAGTTTTCCCGTAAGTTTCTCTAATACTAAAGTATCAACTTCCAATGAAAAACTCGGGTCAATAGGAGATCCGATCACCAATAAACACTTTTTCGTTGGATGTGCCGCAAGTACCTCATTCATGCCGGTGACTTCAGTTCGAACATCACAAACAGAGAGGCGCAACCTGCTACGTAAGCGGTCTGACATGAAGGTCGCTCAGGAGCCTGAGTCGATTAAGGCACGGGCTTTAAATGTCTTGTTTTGGATGTCGGATATATAACAGTGCAAGGAGCACTGTGGAATCTGCTGTTGGAGATTTTGCTGTATTCGAAGCTGTGTCGGAATTCTCAGTAGTCACAGCTCTCAGCTGGGACGTTAACGACTGACAAGAACATCCACAAGATGTTGCAGCGGAAGTTGGCACTGTGGTTGCTTCACGAAGACTGCTCGATGAGTTTTCCAGTCTCTGAAGAAGGGAATGATGGCGTTTTCTGCAAAATGACCACGTGAACAAGCTCTTGCAGTTACTATAGTCGTGGAAGTTCGCGATGCCGTTTGTGCACAGGGTGTGCTTTCTCACGATATTGTATCTCTCACCGATTGACAATTTAAGAACATCGGGACAATGACGAAGCGGGTGTGACTTTCGACACAATTGGCAATCACGATATGAAACGTTGACGTGATATGTGTTTACTTCTCGGGGGTTCACTGTAGGATTGTAGAATCGCTTGGGAGGATCATATCGACTGGGTTGTCCATTACGTGGCTGGCTGAATGGCCGAGGACCACTTCGTATATCTGAAACAGACTCCAGTGTCTGATAACTCTCTCCACTTCGTGTGTGAATTTCACATTTATCCTTCAACGATTGCTCCCATAGACACAAGGTTGTATCGGGGCGTGTTGTTGAACATAAGTACACGAAAATCGCTTCCCAGCGACTCGCGTCAACGTTCAATAGTTTCAAGTTCGTTAATGGTGCGCTGCAAGCGCTTTAAATTGGGACCGGTTTCATTGGTAACCGATTGTATGCCGAAAAGTATCTTTAACTGTATATTTATAAGTATCCTTTTGTTTTCGTACCTCTGTTCAAGATTATACCAAGCCAGCGCGAAGCCATCATCAGTCAGGGGAGTCGACTTACTCCATGGCTTTTTGGAGTAAGTGGTACAATTTCTCTACTGAGGATAACCGGGGGTTATTTCGGTATAGAGCCGTAAACATGTCTCTGAAGCTCGGCCAGGATACACAATCCCCGTAAAAACATTCTGTGTCACATGGCGGCAATTTAATAGGGGGAAATGAATATTCATTACTCTTTCAACGAAGTGGAATTGCGGGAGAAGACGAAACTGCGGGAGGTGCCAATTCTAGTTAGTTTGTAAGATTTGAATACTTATTGTTAGTTTCTAAGTATTTTAGAAAGATTCAATAAAAAAGCTTATTTAACAACAAAAAAAATATTTCTGTATGAGTCGCCATCAGAACATAGATAGTTTTTATTTATGTCAAACATATACAAGAATACCTAAACATTTAATATGTGATAATCTAACATGATTATTATGTTTAAACAAGATGGTTTAAATATGAAGCATATTCACAATGATTATGTAGGTGCAGATATGAGTTTTGATAAGTTTATAGATATGTGTGGAGAATGGTGGCAGATATCGAAAATGATTTAACGTTTTTATTCATCTATAAAAGTTCAATTATTTGACAATCAACTTTAGTACATTAGACCAGACCTGATCTGATCTGATACTACCAGACCTGATCTGATCTGATACTACCAGACCTGATCTGATCTGATGCTACCAGACCTGATCTAATCATAAAACATGAATGAACAAGTTAAGAGAAATATTATACGGAGCAGAAAAGATCTCAAACGAAAATTCACTTCGTTAAAGTTAGGAAAATTAAATGCACTGGATAATCTAGAGAGAACTTTTTCACCTATAACAAAACCATTAAAACAACTAGTTTCGAGTTCCAAAAAAAAATGAAGCAGATAAGAATGATGAAAATAAAATAGACAACTCTATTAAAGATAAAGTTGATCAGAAATTTGAAAAAATAGCGTCTAGCACACCAACAATAAATGCAATAAACCAACAACTTCTACAAGCTATACTTTTGATGGTGATGAAGATGACGATGCCGATGATAAGAATGAAACGAGTAGCTATCAATAATATACTGCAAATAGCGACCTTGTAATCAGAGTTATCAATTTTAAATCAAGATAAAAAGTTGGATAAGTCGTATGGTCCTCATAAGGATTCAAGAGAAAACTGGAAATTTGCTGAATCAACCTTGGAATTAAAAAATGATAAAAAAAAATTGGTGATAAGACTTGGCCACTAACAACGGGCTTGTTTGACTTATTATTCTTTAAACATCCGACAAAATATACTGAGGCTGAATTAGAGATTTACACAGATATCTTGACACAACGAATGCTCACAAACGAAATTATCAATCACATCAACAATTCAAAGGAACTAGAATGTATAAATACAAGCATGTAATCAAAAAACCATTCAGTGATAGTGCGAAATCCGATTCGATATCATCTCCACGTAGAGGTGAAGGTTTAATGACTCTAAATAGTAATAAAACCAATTATATTTATTGGGATGATCCCAATGAAATTGTTGATCGTTTACGGCTTTTAATTTCATCACAATCAGCTGGACACAATAATCACAATAATGTATTGTATCGAAGAGTTGGAAGAAGCGAATATTAATATTTAAAAGAATAAGTGTTGATAAATTTGGACGCTGTTCAAATAGCTCAAAAAGAAGACTTAATAGTGTCAAGAAGGCTATAGCTGATAACAGTTTTATGCTCGATGCTAATAAAAATATGAACATTAAATATAAACTTATTAGAAATGTAGGAGAACCCATTGATAATAACGATGTTTCAACAAAAGCTTTTGTAGTATCTTTGTTGAATGATCGTTTAAATTATGTAAAAAGCTCTTTGATATAATCGCTGAACGAGCGTTTCAAATATATTGAAGAGGATTTTGATAAAATATATGAACACTTTAAAACTATTGATGAATATATTCAGGAGCATATGAAGTATGCTTATGATCACTTAAACACGAGAATTTATCTGAGTCAGTCGTATCATAGAGAAATAATATTAGAAGATGTGGACACACATACACATACTCGTGTAACCAGTCACTATGACGGCAGAGAAAGAAGAAGCAATCAAATGAACTTTCACTGAACGTAAAATGTAGCATGATAGGAAATTTGTACTACATAATTCCTAAGTTCTTTATAAATGAATACGTACTAAAGGGGTATGACTTGCCAAAGTAAAGGATCAGCAAAAAAGGTAATAAAGAAAATCAATGCTTGATCGAGTAAGTCGTGACTCGACATACTAGTTTAAACGATCTTGCTAAAATTTTTGAATCGGCCAGTTCGAATAGCTTGCTATCCGAATATTCATTGTGCTAATAGTTTGACACTGCACTAATGAACTATACTAAACTAACGGTTCAATTTCAACAACCGAACTTGTAATTCTTTTCTATTGTACATAGTTATGTAAGTTCTCGCTATAGAAGAAATAATTCAGTATCATTTTGCATTTTTTTGTCGTTTAGACATAACTAATAAAAATTGAATTTTTTTATACACATCGTGAAGAATCAAATAGCCTTTTTTGATTTCTTTCATTGGCGACCGTGACAGGACATGTAAGTCCTCGATATATTTAAAGGCATTTAGAAATGATCTTGGACAACTTTTTGTAAAAAAAAGCAGTAAGAAAAATATAGAAAAGAAGCCCACCCGGCAAATTAACGGTATTCCTTTGACTCATAACTGTACCAAATCACTATGGCCGAAGCAAAAATCGCCAGACAAAAAATTAAACGTGCTACAGTTAATGCACAACAACAACGTGTCAAGGAATTCACCGATAGCAAATTAGCCATTGCATCGGTTGAGGAGCTTGCCACCAGACTCCAGGCGCTTGAAAAGTATTATGTAGAATTTCAAACGATTCAAGCCAATTTAGAGGAGTTGGAAGGCAGTGACTCAGATGCTGTTCGTCCAAAATATGAAGAGCTTTATTTCACTCTACGACCAACGCTTATGACAGCAATAAGTGACATCCATCACAACAAGAACAACATGAAAGGAGATGATAATCAAAAAGACACATTTCTTGGCAAGTCAATTAAATTACCCGAAATGCCATTGCCAACGTTTTCGGGAGGTTACACTCAATGGCTGCCATACTACGAAACTTTCTCCGCACTGGTACATCGCAATGCAGCACTTGATGACGTCACTCGTTTTCACTACTTGCGCTCTTCGTTACGAGATGGCGCACTTTGCCGTATACAGTCGATGGAGGTCACTGCTGAAAACTAAGACGTTGCCCTAAAGCTGCTTGTGGAGCGATACCAACGACGAAATAAAATTGTACACGAACACATCAGACAAGTCTTCAACATACCTGCAATCTCAGTAAAAATTGGTCAACTTGCCTTGCGAGATTTGATTGATTCGGTAAGCATACATTTAAGAGCGTTATCGTCATTAGGGAGACCAGTCAAACATTGGGATGACTTGGTTATCGAATTGGTGCTATCGAAGCTAGACAATATCACATTAGAAAAGTGGAACGATGAGTCACCAACTGATCGACTTCCCATATTTGACGAACTTTTCAAGTTTCTTGAAAAAAGCTGCAATCATTTGGAAGAAAGATCATCAGTTCAGTGGCCAAAATCGCTCTCACAATCAACACAAAATTTCAGCAAGGCTCAACCACAAATACGCTGCCAAAAATTCCTCGCTCTCAGCCCAAAACAGCGTTTTGATGCTGATTTTGCGTTTTGATGAATTTATGCATTAACTGCCTTAAAAGGGATCATACACATATAAATTGTAGTTCCGAAAAATGCAGAACCTGCAACCGTAACCATCACACCCTTCTGCACAAAAACATATTTTACATAAATACACCACCTTCTCCTGAATCGACTCATTGTAGTACTCCTAAAAGTGATTGACAATTACATCCACACATTTTATCAGAAAAAACCGCTTCAAGTAGCCCTGCACTCGCTGCAAATAAAGTCAATGATAACACAGCAATACCAAATAAGCTCAACGCTAGCACTCTTACGCTCATTCATCTTGTCAACAAATGGGGGGTTCCAATGCCTTGCAGAGCACTACTAGACTCTGGATCCCAATTAAATTTCGTCTCAGAGCGTGTCGCTGTCCAGCTGGGCATAAAACGTCAACTAGCTGACGTTGAAATTTGAGGCATTGGTGAAACTAGCGCCTCAGCTCGTCATTCTATTACAACAATAATAAAATCCAACACGTCTGCTTATTCAGCTAAGCTTACATTTTTGATATTGCCACGTATTGGTGAACATTGAAAAATTACGGCTTCCATCGGAACCGTTAATCGTTTGATTTTTCTTTTCTTGCGTTGCGTGCATATATATATATATATATATATATATATATATATATATATATATAGTATATATATAGTATATATATATATATATATATATATATATATATAGTATATATATATATATGTGTGTGTGTGTGTGTGTGTGTGTATGTATATATATATATATATATATGTGTGTTTTTTTTTTTTTTTTTTTTTTTTTTTGTATTCGAAGGGGGAATCTTTCTTAGATACCGTCCACCATAGACGGCATGTACGATTCATACTGTCCGCTAAAGGTACACCTCATTCGGGACCACGCCCAGTCAGTAATATCTTACTATGCTGGACTTGCGAACCAGTACGCCTACGTACTAAACCCTTAACTCCGACCTCTATAGCTTGTTTGTGTCCTGCGGGACCGCCGTTAAGCACTACTTCGCAGGACTAAGCTGAGCTAATATGCCTCTTCAAACATCCCGTACATGGCGTTCACACAGCTGCAGTTATATTTCTCCGCTGCCACTCCTTCTTCCTGAGCTCCTTGAGAGCTATTGCAGCCCATTCTTTCATCTTAAACCACACTAAACTCGATCGCAGCATATGGCTCACAATGTTATCAGGTGTTATCCTTTCATTTATTATCTTCTCTATGGTTATTCTCTATATATGTGTATGTATGTGTGTGTGTGTGTGTGTGTGTGTGTATATATATAAATATATATGTATATATATATGTATATATATATATATGTATATATATATATATATATATATATATATATATATATATATACATATATATATATATATATATTTTTTTTTTTTTAATTATTTCGTATTTTCTATTTAGTTATTAATTTTTTTTTATGATTTATCTAAATTTTCTCCGCTTTGTTTTGTTGTTTTTTTGTTATTCGATTCTATTTTCTTTTATATAAGTTTATTTTTAATATTAATATTAGTAAATTGTATATCATCATATCATATAATATAAGGCCTAGGTTAGCTTACTTGCCTGTAACTTTTTTGTAATAAATTTATATCTACTTTATAATGTTTAATTCATATTGTTGTTGGTAAAAGTATGAGTGCTTAAAATTCCCACATTAGGGGGATCATGAAATGGAAATGGATGTAGGCTGAACTCTCGGTTCCTTTACTTTGTGGGGATTGTCCACGATTTTGTAGGCGTGCATGGTCAATCCAGGTAGGGAGGGAGCACACAATAGGCATGCCGGGTTGAACGTGACGATGAGGGGATATGTCGTGTTGTTGATATTTGTGTATGTGGTTGTGGTTTTGTTTCTGGTTTGCTATCGGTTTGAGTACCCAATGATGGTGGGCATTATTGTTCATCCATTGCCTCTCAGTGGCGGGTTGAGAACGACGCCCTAAGTACCGTAGCCAGCTGGTGCAAGGCCACTGTGGGTGTATTATAATGGGTGAACAATAATGGCTCCCAAATAAAATAAAAGTCTGCCATTGTTTTGTTTTTGGTGTTGCAACACACGGTATATTACTCTGTGGTGTGACGGCCTGAGTGTACATGTGTGTGTGTTGCAATGAGTGAATATACGTATGTGTGTGTACTTAATTGTGGACAGACATGGATGTACATGGACGAGGACTGAAATAACATACGGATGCATTGGTGTCGTTTATAATAATAATAATCTTTTAACAGATGGGCATATTTTGATGGTTTAAACAAGTCATAGATTTGCACACATAACAACAATTCGATCGATTTAATATTTAGATCATTTGCAAAAATAAAAATTACACATAACAATAATGACGTCCAACGTTTTTCAGCTGTTTTTAAATTTATAAACAAAAAAATTTTGCGAGTTTTCTTGTATACAATCTAAAAATCCCTCTAAATTTAATATGTATACAGTTAACTTTTATAAATCGTCATCAGTTAGCGCTCTTTTAGGTAGCTTGCTTAGGAGTTTTTTGGATACGGTTTATAATAAAATCCCATTCCTTTTTTTTACGGTTTGAGGTAAAATCCTTACCCCTTTGCTATCGCCCCCATTGTGTTATTGTGACGTTTTGCTTCTATTTTTGCAATTGCTGAACTTCCTGTTGCAAGTCCACTTATTTCACCGAGTGCAGTAAGTATTGGAATAATTGGTAAAAATCCTCCTACTATTGGAACAGGTATAATCCGAGGAATAGCATCAGTTGATTTGATGGTTTTCAATTCAGGAGCAAGTGATTTTTTAGAAATTTTAATAGCTTCCTAAATACTCTCAGGTTTAAGTTTTTTCAATTCGGTGCCGTAGCTCAGTGGTTAGTGTGTTCGCCTTCTGATCTGTAGGTCGTAGTTCAATCCCCGGCTGATGCATAACAAATTTAAAATCGATAAGATTTTTCTTTCGAATGGTACCCACCTGTCGGCAAGCAATTGGCAATTCTTCCGACAGTAACAACTTGCCATGAAAAAGCTTATAAAAGAACTCTGTGACAAAGCTCAGAAAAAGTGATGTCACAAGTGTTCTGCCGTTCGGAACCGGTTAAAATAAGTAGGTCCCTTCTAATACTGTCCAAATTTAATAAGCACAACAGTAATGGAAGAGAAGCTCGGCCAATGAGCCCTTTGGGGCTTTAAGTGCCACATATTTATTTATATTTATTATTCTTAAGTTTTTTCAAAATTTTTGTACCTTTTTTTATTGCTGAAGTAAATATCTTTTTATGATTTGCTGGAGTTCTTTTCTTCTCCTTCTTAGCTAAAACGCACCCAATTCCAAAATTTTTAGATTTCTTTGTGTTTGTTACTAGCCAAGCGTTTGGGCGCTCTCCCAAACTACTGTCTTTAGATGATACTCTCTCCCAAGCTCTTTCAGCTAGTATCTTATCTGCTATATGACATTTGGATAAATCTTTGGTCTGTGAGTATGCAATATCGTGTTCTCTACAAGCGGTGTCTAGCGAGTATTAATCTCGATCACATCTTTTTAGAAGTTCTTTCAATTTGGTTCCCGGTCCGTAAAATTGATATACAGGCCAATGTAGCTCGATTGGTAAAGAGTTTATAACGTTATTAAGTAGTCCACTTCCACTAACTGATTATTTATTAATTCGTTTTGAATAATTAAGAACCATTATATTAATTTTGTAATCATATGTATAAAAACGATGACGTTTATTGATTGACTGTGAAAAATATAAATTTTTCTTTACAGCTTATACATTTAAATGTAATAAAACAAGTGTTGTCATATCAGTTATAGTGATTGTTGTGAAGATGCGTTTCACAAAGCAACAAAAAAATATTGTTATAAAAAATCTTTACTTTAAAGTAACACACATAGTTCATTGTTACCAAACACTGTAAGAGCATTAATAGTTGGACCATCAAATTGTGGAAAGACAAACGTCATGCTGAGTTTAATAGAAAGCGCAAATAGATTAAGATTTAAAAACATATATTTATATTCAGTCATTACATCAACCAAAATATCAATATTTGAGAAAATTAATTAAGCCCACCAAAGGGATGGGCTTTTATACATTCTCTGAAAATGATAATGTGTTACCACCCGATGAAGCAAAAAGTAATTCAATAATTATATTTGATGATATCGCTTGTGAGAAACAAAAAAATATAAGATCATATTTCTGTATGGGTCGCCATCAGAACATAGATAGTTTTTATTTATGTCAAACATATACAAGAATACCTAAACATTTAATACGTGATTATCTAACATGATTATTATGTTTAAACAAGATGGTTTAAATATGAAGCATATTCACAATGATCATGTAGGTGCAGATATAAGTTTTGATAAGTTTACAGATATGTGTGGAGAATGGTGGCAGATATCAAAAATGATTTAACGTTTTTATTCATCTATAAAAGTTCAATTATTTGACAATCAACTTTAGTACATTAGACCAGACCTGATCTGATCTGATACTACCAGACCTGATCTGATCTGATGCTACCAGACCTGATCTGATCTGATGCTACCAGACCTGAACTGATCTGATCTAATCATAAAACATGAATGAACAAGTTAAGAGAAATATTATATGGAGCAGAAAAGATCTCAAGCGAAAATTACTTCGTTAAAATTAGGAAAATTAAATGCACTGGATAATCTGGAGAGAACTTTTTCACCTATAACAAAACCATTAAGATAATTAGTTTCGAGTACCAAAAAAAAATGAAGTAGATAAGAAGGATGAAAATAAAATAGACAACTCTATTAAAGATAAAGTTTATCAGAAATTTGAAAAATAGCGTCAAGTACACCAATAATAAAAGCAATAAACCAACAACTTCTACAAGCTATACTTTTGATGGTGATGAAGATGACGATGCCGATGATAACAATGAAACGAGTAGCGATCAATATGATACTGTAAATAGCGATCAACCAACCTTGTAATTAGAGTTATCAATTTTAAATCAAGATAAAAAGTTGGATAAGTCTTGTGGTCCTCATAAGGATTCAAGAAGAAACTGGAAATACCGAATTACTGCCTGCACGACTACAAGAGCACTCGTTCGGATAGCAAGCTATTCGAACTGGCCGATTCAAAAATTTTAGCAAGATCGTTTCAACTAGTATGTCTAGTCATGACTTACTCGATCAAGCATTAATTTTCTTTATTACCTTTTTTGCTGATCCTTTACGTTGGCATTTCATTTATAAGGCACTTAGGAATTATGTAGTACAAATTTCCTATGATACTACATTTTACGTTCAATGAAAATTTATTTGATTGCTTCTTCTTTCTCTGTCGTCACAGTGACTGACTACACAAGTATGTGTATGTGTGTCCACATCTTCTGATATTATTCTATGACGACAATATGGAGAAGAAGAAGAATCAAATGAATTTCTCTATGATACGTATATTTGCTAGGTGGTCTGGTGGTGTTTTCGCAAGGTAACGTGTCTAACTGCCTCAACCAGGTGGGGCTAGCGCAATCCTTGTTGAACTCATCGCAAGTCAACTCACTGGCTGTCATGTAGTTTGATCTGAGCGCTATGTGATGATACCTTTATTTGTTAATGAGGGGTAGTCATATAGCTTGCTCTGCTTACTCTGTGATGGCGCTTTCATTATTATTAATGGGGGCCCTCCATGTGGCGACCACCGGGCAACGTCTTCCTGGCACCCGCTGGGAGGCGGCTGAAGTGAGTGGCGAAAATCTCCTCGGTTAGAGGTTGTGCGTTGGGTTTGGGACCCGCCACATAAAAAACCCCCCCAATGAAAAAAACTAAAATGCCTCGGATAAGGACTACCGCTTTTGTTGATGACCCCCGCAAACGAAAAAAGGACAATGATTTACGGATATGCACCTGGAATGTCCGATCCCTTTATAGGGAGGGTGCCTCTATCCAGCTGGTTTATGTCCTCGAAAAATACAGAGCTGACATCACCGCTCTCCAGGAAATGCGATGGACAGGACAGGGCTGCTCCAAAAGAGCGTCCTGTGACATCTACTACAGTTGCCATGCTGAAAGGCACGAATTAGGATGTGGATTCTTGGTCAGCAAGAGACTACGACATCTTGTCTCACAGTTCACGCCTGTGAACGAACGGCTGGCCACAATTCGCATCAAGGCAAAATTTTTCAACATCAGCCTTATATGTGCCCACGCTCCGACGGATGAGAAGGACAATGTGACCAAGGAGAGCTTCTTTCAGCGCCTCGAAGAAGCTTATGACCGCTGCCCCCGCCACGATATCAAAATCGTGCTTGGCGACTTTAATGCCAGGGTGGGCAAGGAAGGTACCTTGGTCCAACTGTCGGAAAATTCAGCCTCCACCAAAACACCTCCGATAACGGAATGAGGCTGATCGACTTCGCCGCAGCACGAAACATGGTAATTGGTGGTACCAGAATCCAGCATCTCGACATCCACAAAGCGACATGGCTGTCTCCAGATAATCGTACAAGAAACCAAATTGATCATGTGTTGATTGACGGAAGGCATGCTTCCAGTGTGATGGACGTGAAATCGATCCGTGGTGCCAACATCGACTCGGATCACTACCTTGTTGCAGCTAAGGTGCGCACACGCCTATGTGTCGCAAATAACAAGAGAAGTCCCACACAGAGAAAGCTCGACGTCAGTAAGCTGCAATCACCAGAGACAGCAGATGCATTTTCCACTCGACTATCGGATCTGCTTATGCAGAACACTCCCCCACTTGATGATACATGCGCACGGTGGACACATATATCCCACTCCATGACTACTGCTGCCGAGGAGGTAATCGGTTACTACCGGCCTCTGAGGAATGAGTGGTATGATCAGGAGTGTCGCGACGCTACCGCAGAGAAAGACGCCGCCTACAGAAAAACCCTGCGTGCAGGCGTAACGCGAGCTGTTAAGGAGCGGTATAGAGAGAAAAGGAGTGCAGAGAGACGTCTTTTCAGGCGCAAGAAGAGGGAGTTGGAAAGACGCGAGTGTGAGGAGATAGAGATGTGCACCGACAAGAATGAGACTCGAAAATTCTTTGAAAAGATCAAGCGCCTGAGTGGAGGTTTAAATCCCGGAGCCTCTTCTTGTCGTGATGGAAATGGGAATCTGGTTACGGATGTCCAGAGTGTACTGAGCCTATGGAGGGAACACTTCTCCACGTTACTGAATGGCGATGCTACGAACAATTCCGCCAGTGGAGGAGAATGCCCGATAACCCCAATTACAGATGATGGTGTTGATGTTCCACCACCCGACTATGACGAGGTTGAAACGGCCATTTTAAGGCTGAAGAACAACAAAGCTGCAGGTGCTGATGGCCTGCCTGCCGAGTTGTTTAAGACCGGAGGCGATGAGCTGCTCACCCGCATGCACCAGCTCATAAGCAGAATATGGTCGGATGAAAGCATGCCTGATGATTGGAGGCTCAGTGTTCTCTGTCCTGTACATAAAAAAGGAGACCCCACAATTTGCGCCAACTACCGTGGAATAAGTCTCCTGAGCATCGCGTACAAGGTTCTATCGATCGTACTGTGTGAAAGATTGAAGCCTATGCTCAGCAACCTGATTGGACCTTATCAGTGTGGCTTCAGACCTGGTAAATCCACCATCGACCAGATTTTCACACTGCGCCAAATCCTGGAGAAGACCCAAGAAAAACAGATCGACACACACCACCTATTTGTTGATTATAAAGCCGCTTTCGACAGTCCGGTAAGGGATTACCTCTACGCAACAATGTCTGAGTTCGGTATTCCTGCAAAGCTCATTCGACTTTGTAGAATGACACTGCATAACTCCCGTTGTGCAGTGAAAATTGGGAAGGACCTCTCCGCACCGTTTAATACCGAACGGGGTTTCAGACAAGGTGATTCGTTATCGTGCGACTTCTTCAATCTTATTATGGAGAAAATAATACGAGCTGCTGATCTACGACATAATGGCACTATCTTCAACAAAAGTGTCATGCTGTTAGCGTATGCCGACGATATTGACATAATCGGCATGAACACGCGAGCAGTCAGTGCAGCATTCTCAGAGTTGGAAAGAGAGTCGCGTCGGATGGGTCTCACGGTGAACGAGGGCAAGACGAAGTATCTAGTGTCAACAAACAAAGAGTCCCGGCGTCTTGGACAGCACGTCACTGTTGACAACTACGCTTTTGAAGTAGTAAGGGACTTTGTCTATCTTGGAACCAGCATTAACAGCAGTAATGACGTCAGCTTGGAGATCATGCGTAGGATAACTCTTGCTAACAGGTGTTACTTTGGGCTGGGTACGCAATTGAGAAGTCGAGCCCTCTCTCGAAGAACGAAAACTACACTCTACAAGTCTCTCATCATGCCAGTCCTAACATATGGCGCTGAAGCCTGGACAATTTCCACCTCGGATGAGCGAATACTTGGAGTTTTCGAGAGAAAAGTCCTACGAAAGATCTTTGGACCTATCTGCGTTGGTGGCGAGTACCGAATATGGTACAACGATGAGCTGTACGAGCTGTATGCCGATATTGACATAGTAAAGCGCATCAAAATCCAGCGGCTGCGCTGGCTAGGTCATGTCGAGCGAATGGAAGAACACGCTCCAGCTAAGAAGGTGTTATATTCGGAACCCGCTGGAGGACGACGCAAAAGAGGAAGACCAAACCTCCGGTGGAAAGACCAAGTACTGGAGAACCTGACGGCGCTTGGGATTTCTAACTGGCGCCAGCTAGCGAAGAACAGAGATGGCTGGCGAAGCATGTTATTTTCGGCCTAAATCGATATTCGGTTGTTATGGCCACATAAGTAAGTAAGTAAGTAAGTATCTAACCGGTGCGTTGTTTTGAAGAAAGAGCACTTATTTCTTCGTTAAATGTGGTCGTTTTTTCTTGATTGCATCATTCAATTGATCCAATAATGCACGATAATACTTTCCTGTGATTGTGGATCCTTTTTCAAAATAATCGACAATCAATATTCCGAGTGAATCCCAAAATACAGTGGCCATAACCTTGCCAGCCGATTTCACTGCCTTCGCCTTCTTCAGAGCACTTCCACCAGCTTCCACCCATTGTTTCGATTGATTTTTGGTTTCAGGTGTGTAGTGGTGGACCCACGTTTCATCAACAGTTATTAATCGACGCCAAAAATCAACAGGATTACGCTTTATGATGCCCAAACACCGCTGTGAAGTGGTCTCTCGAATCGTTTTTGTTCAACACTGAGCAAACGCGGCACCCATCTTGCCGATAGCTTTTTCATATGCAAATGTTCATGCAAAATGTTGAACACACATTCATATGAGATGTTTACCATTTCAACAATCTCACGCAACTTCACTCGGCGATCATTCATAACGATATTGAGGATTTTCTTGATATTTTCTTCAGTAACCACCTCTTTTGGCCTTCCTGTTGATGGTATTGTTGCAGTGCTTGTTCGGCCGCGTTTAAATTCAGCAATCCAATATTTTACCATGTAATCTGACGGAGCAGACTCACCGTAATGTTTATCGAGCTTTTCTTTTATCTCTTTCGATGTTTTCCCTTTCAAATAATAGTGTTTAATCACTGCTCGAAATTCGCTTTTTTCCATTTTTCAAGAACCACAAAAGTTGGTTACTTCAAACGACTACAACAAATAAACTAATCGATGAATTTGGGTGAAATTTTAAGAGCTGACGTTGGGCAGATCGCAATTTCAAAAAGTTTTTGTGGTTGTGCTGCCTTTTTCGTACTTAGGTAGCTTCATTATCAATCCGCCCTCGTATGTAAGTACATTTACATTTTAAGCATTCATATGTATATATTTATAAGAATTTATAGAAACAAATAAATAAAAAGAAAATAATCTTATTTCAATTTTTAGCATATGATAATGATAAGTACAGTAATCAGTATTAATTAAATATAGTAGATAAATATATATACAAACAATTCTATTCCATTCAGTGTTATTTTTGTTGTTTTTTTTTTTGTGTATATAAGAATAATATGATAAAAATAAGTTTAATAATAAATATAAATTCGTTCGTTGTTTGTTTTTATTATATATTTCCTTCGTAAATTTTTAAGCCCTGTAAATGTGCTTTGGTTAATTTATTTGGGTTTTCAGGTTCTTGTAATAGGACGAGCGTGGGTGAAATATATTTTGTAAGAATGAAAGGTCCGATGTATTTTGGAGCCAATTTTGCGACGAAGTGGTCAGCAGCGGAAGAGGGAACATAATTTTTTTGTATACAAGAGAAGCTACGGCTGGTTTTTGTGGACGCCTTCTCAAGTTGTAGTATTTTTTTGTTGTTGCGTCGTCGCTATAGCGTTTTTCTCTAATGCTGTTCTGTAATAGTTACTGAGATCGGGTGGGTGCAAGTATGCTTCTTCGGTGTTTATTTCGTTGTCGATTATTTTTGGTGCGGGTGGATTTCTTCCATAGTTTAGTTCGGCGGCACTATAAGACGTTGACTCGTGCTGTGCAGTATTAATGGTGATTGCTATTTCAGGGAGGTACATATCCCAGTCACGATGTTCTTTCGCGAACATCGCCATCATTGTTTTTAATACACGATTTACCCGTTCTGTCGGATTTTCTTGTGGTGTATACGTTGCTGTAAAGCGATGTGTGATTCAGTATTTCTCAGTCATTTCGCTTACTAGTTTGCTTGAATATTGAGCGCCGTTGTCGGTGATTAAAGATTCGGGACAGCCGTAGCGGTATATTATCCGTTGTCACAGTTCTTGCACGACGGCTGTCGAAGTTGCTTTTCGCAGTGGTACAATTTCTACCGATTTGGTAAATTTGTCGTCGAAGACCAACAAGATAGTATTACCTTTGCGTGATCGTGGAAAAGGTCCCATAAAATCAGAGCAAACTATTTGCCATGTGTGGCCGTTAATGTAGCCATATGTCCCATTGGGGCTGATTGTGGTGCTTTGTATGTTGCGCATGTTTGACACGTTTTGATATGTTGAACAACATCGTGGTGCATTCTGGGCCAATGATAACGTTCTTTGATTCATCTGAGAGTTTTTGATACTCCAAAGTGGCCTGCTGTAATCATATTGTGCTTCTCTTCTAATATCTTATGTTGTTGTTTTGGTGGAACACAGAATACTTTACGACTTTCTTTCTTCCCTTCGTTATTGATATTTTTGTAAAAATACAGTTTGCCATTTTCTATTTTAAATTGGTTGTTGTTCGATTTGTCGTTAATTGCTTGTTGCCATTTTCGATAGTACCATTAATCTACTCTCTGGGCAGCAGAGACATTGTGCCTGATGTCTCTCGACAAAGCGTCGGCAACGATGTTTAATGTACCTTTTCGGTATTTGATATCGACGTCATATTGTTGTAGTTCGAGAGCCCATCGTGCCAATAGACCAGATGGATTTTGCATTGCATGTAGCCAACGCAGTGAGTGGTGATCGGTCACGACGGTAAATCGATAACCCTCTAGATATGGTCGTAATTTGCGCACACCCCATAAAATTGCCAGACAATCTTTTATGTTGTAGAGTATTTTCGTTCGATTGTTGTCATTGCACGACTTGCATATGCGATAACCTTCGGTTGTTGGTTGTAACGTTGTACCAATACAGCACCTAGCCCTGTGTCGCTGGCGTCTGTTTGCAAGATGAATGGTTGGGTGCAGTTGGGTCAGCATAGTACTGGTGATGTTTTTAATTCGTTGAACGATTTTTCTTGATCATCCGACCTTGACCATCGTACACCCTTCTTTAACAGGGTGTTGATTGGAGTGACGATTGTGGCGAACGCTGGCATGAAACGCCTGTACCAAGATGCAATACCCAGTATTCTTCGTAATTCTTTTACTTTGGTCGGCGCTGGCAATTCCTTAATTGCGGCAACTTTCGCGGGGTCTGTATGTATACCCTCCGGTGTTACAATATGGCCGAGATATGTTAAATTGTTGGTGCAAAATTTGGATTTTTCGTAATTAATTTTTAAGATTGCTTCTCGTAAGCGTCGAAAGACTGTTTTTAGATGAGACAAGTGTTGCTCGTATGTCCGACTTATCACGACTATATCGTCTAAATAGGCGAACGCATATGGCTCTAATTCTGGCCCAATCACTTGATCTAATACTCTTTGAAACGTAGCTGGTGCTGAGTGCAAACCGAATGGCATCACTTTCCATTGATACAACCCACGTCCTGGTACAGTGAACGCTGTATATTTTCGAGAATTTCCTTTCAAAACAATTTGCCAGTAACCATTTTTCAAGTCTATGGTACTGATGAATTTGGCTTCTCTTAATTTATCGAGGATTGCCTGTGTTGCGGCAATGGATAGGCGTCTTTAATAGAAATCTTATTCAATTGGCGATAATCTACGCATAGTCGCCATGAGCCTTGTCTCTTTTTCACTAGGACAATACGCACTGTACGCACTTTTTGATTTTTCAATCTTTCCTTCTCTCACTAATGTTTCAATCTCGGCGTCGATGATAGTTTGCATGGCTGGGTTGCGGGGGTAATACCTCTGTTTGAGTGGTATGCCGGTCGTCAAATTAATTCGATGTTGATCTATTCTGCAAGGATCGACCATTGTCTCACTCAATCGTCCTTCCTTGGATAGCCATTCGTGTATTTGCTCGTTCTGTTTGTCGGATAACAAAGGAAAGTAAATTTTGCTGCTAGCTGCAGGGGACGAGATTTGATTTACTGACGTGGCTGCTTGTAGCTGTGGTCGTCCATTGATTTCTACTCGTAGACCGACTCGCTTGAGTATGTCCATGCCGAGTAGGCAAGGATCACTCATGCCAGGCAAGTAAAATATCTGATGCCGAATGGTTTTATCTTGTATTCGGAATGTTGCTTCATAACTTTCCCCTATTTGTGCCTTATCTCCGTTGGCTAGCATTACTTTGTTTCAGAGGTTTTTGACAGTGGCGTATTTGGTCACGCTGCGTCTTCCACACAAATGATAACGTTGAACCCGTGTCGATGAATGCTGTAATACTGCCTTGCTTTGCCATATGACGTCGATGTACGGTCGCTCATATGGGTCGTCTTCTTTGTGTGATGCTGGCTGTTCGTATACTATTTCTGCCTCATACTCGCAACATGGCTTCTCCTCGACTATTACTTTCTTTGATTTTTGCTTTTTTTTCTTGACAGTGTGTCCAAATGACACTCAAATTTGAGACGAGGCTGTTGTCATGTTAATGCCATGAAGGTCATGATAAATTCTTTGGCCTTTTCTCGCGGACCCTGTCTCTTTCTGGCAATATCGTCTTCTAATCTACACATGTATCTTGGGGGAAGGAAAAAATTAATTGCCTCTTCTTTAAAGTCTGTCCAATTGTAGATGCTGTCTCGTTTGTACCTCCACCAATCTCTTGCCCTATCTTTGCACAGTTCGTTGAGAGGCAATAACAATATGTCGTATGGTATGAAGTAGCAGTCTGCTAACTCTTCTTTTCGCTCTATAAATTCAAAGAGATTTCACGTACCATCGAAATGTAAACCCCACTGTCGCACGGTGTTCATGATTTCATAATCGGGTATTATTGTAACTGGTGGACTACTTACGTCAGTAGCCTGAATGGGTTCAACTATAGTCGCAGTTGTTGCTGGAAGTGGTTCAGCCTCAGTTGAAGTCGTTATTGGAAGTTTAGCTACAGTCGCAGTTGTGGTCTGCCTGGTTCTTCGATTTTTAATATAGCTATTCAACCGCTGCCGCCATTCTTTTATTCCACCTTTAACAGAAAGGTCATACAGCTCCATTTGTAACGCGGGGTCTTCTTTACGTAGTTTGTATATCCATCCCACTCGGTCTACTGCCTGTGGATCGGACATTGGTGGTCTTTCCTCACCAGTATCGGTGTTGGTACCCTCCACCTAGGAGAGTCCCTGCTCGGGCACCATTGTAACTCGCGCCTTTTGTTTCCAGCTGAGGTCAGCCAGGGTCAAACAAGAAAGCAGCGTAAAAACTCTTGTTGTAGGAGGGGGACCAAATTCTATTGCCTATTGCCAATCAATTCACCGACACTAGACGAATGTTCGGCTCGGTATTAATGGGACTACTACTTTATTGTATTGTTTTCTTTTTTTATTTTCCTTTATTTCTTTCTTTTACAATTTTTCTATACAACTCAATTTCTTATCTCTACGCCAAACTGGAATACCTAACCTTACTTATACAATGAGGATTTTTAGGATTGACCAGTGCCACCTGGTCACACCTAATGAATCAGTCGTCTGGAAGATCCACCTCAGAAAAAGTCTATAAACCACTGATAGTTGTGTAAGGGTAGCCTGATACAGGGGTCTCCTGTATCCAGCACCCTGGCCTTACACCTAGAAGAGGGAGATCTTTATAGCAATATATATAGGAACAACCAACGGGGTGGCGGATGGTTGCTCCTGGTATATGCGGTTGGTCAAAATGACCCCGGGCAAAGCTCGCAGGCGACTACTTTAAACGAGCGGTCGAAAACAGGCAGCCTCGCTTAAAGCAAGAACTACTTATAATCGTCGAGCGAATTACTGCCTGCACGACTACAAGAGCACTCATTCGGATAGCAAGATATTCGAACTGTCCGATTCAAAAATTTTAGCAAGATCGTTTTAACTAGTATGTCCAGTCACGACTTACTCGATCAAGCATTGATTTTCTTTATTACCTTTTTTGCTGATCCTTTACGTTGGCAAGTCATACCGCTTTAGTACGTATTCATTTATAAAGCACTTAGGAATTATGTAGTACAAATTTCCTATGATGCTACATTTTACGTTCAGTGAAAATTCATTTGATTGCTTCTTCTTTCTCTGCGTTCATAGTGACTGATTACACGAGTATGTGTATGTGTGTCCACATCTTCTGATATTATTCTATGACGACTATATGGAGAAGAAGAAGAATCATATGAATTTCTCTATGATACGTATATTTGCTATGGTTTGTTTATTGTTGGTATGTTGAATATTATAATGATTTATGGGGTTTCGTATGTAGATATGTAAAAGGTTGTAACAGGCTTATTTTAGTCTGTTACAATGTTAAACTATTGTAAGCTCTTTTTAGTATTCTTTCCTCGTTTAATTAAGATACTTCGTTGGGTTTCATTTGAATGGTGCGATGAACTTTATTGTTGTACACAATAATTATCAATCCATTTATACGATCCATGATAACTAAACTCCTTTCACATCATACCTTTTAACGTTCTATTGAAGCCTTCAACAATTTATGCTTTCAACGTGCTATATGTTGAATAATGATTGATATTACATAATTTCATCAGATTTTAAAATTCTTTGTTTAAAAATTCTTTACCATCATCAGTTTGAAGATTTTTCGGAATTCATCAGTTGACAAGTATTGATTTCATCACCTTGCAACATCCTGAGCATTTTTCGTTTTGAGTGCTGCACCCCAAGTAAATTTGGAAAATGTATCTGTAACTGTGAGCAATTAGCGAAAACCTTTGTTGTGTATAGAGTAAGTACCCATTTCAACAAGATCAGCTTGCCAAAGATCATCAATACATTTTGTTATAACTTTTCTACGTGGAAAATTTCTTCGAGCTTGTTTATGCAACTCTGTAACAAGTTCTCTTCTACTCATTTTGTAATTTACTTTTCGATATTATTCTTGTTTTTCAAAGCAATGTGCTCGTTGATACCGCTATTGTTCTTCTGAATTTCCACATCGACTGACTCAGATAAATTATCGTCATCAATGTTTAAGTGATCATAAGCATACTTCATATGCTCCTGAATATATTCATCAATAGTTTTAAAGTGTTCATATATTTTATCAAAATCCTCTTCAATATATTTGAAACGCTCGTTCAGCGATTATATCAAAGAGCTTTTTACATAATTTAAACGATCATTCAACAAAGATACTACAAAAGCTTTTGTTGAAACATCGTTATCATTTAATTTAACATTTCTAATACGTTTATATTTAATGTTTTTTTTTATTAGCATCGAGCATAAAACTGTTATCAGCTATAGCCTTCTTGACACTATTAAGTCTTCTTTTTGAGCTATTTGAACAGCGTCCAAATTTATCAAAACTCATTCTTTTAAATATTAATATTCGCTTCTTCCAACTCTTCGATAATTGATACAATTTCATTATTGTGATTATTGTGTCCAGCTGATTGTGATGAAATTAAAAGCCGTAAACGATCAACAATTTCATTGGGATCATCCCAATAAATATAATTGGTTTTATTACTATTTAGAGTCATTAAACCTTCACCTCTACGTGGAGATGATATCGAATCGGATTTCGCACTATCACTGAATGGTTTTTTGATTACATGCTTGTATTTATACATTCTAGTTCCTTTGAATTGTTGATGTGATTGATAATTTCGTTTGTGAGCATTCGTTGTGTCAAGATATCTGTGTAAATCTCTAATTCAGCCTCAGTATATTTTGTCGGATGTTTAAAGAATAATAAGTCAAACAAGCCCGTTGTTAGTGGCCAAGTCTTATCACCAATTTTTTTTTATCATTTTTTAATTCCAAGGTTGATTCAGCAAATTTCCAGTTTTCCCTTGAATCCTTATGAGGACCATACAACTTTTCCAACTTTTTATCTTGATTTAAAATTGATAACTCTGATTACAAGGTTGATTGATCGCTATTTACAGTATCATATTGATCGCTACTCGTTTCATTGTTATCATCAGCATCATCATCTTCATCGCCATCAAAAGTATAGCTTGTAGAAGTTGTTGTTTTATTGCTTTTATTATTGGTGTGCTAGACGCTATTTTTTCAAATTTCTGATAAACTTTATCTTTAATAGAGTTGTCTATTTTATTTTCATCCTTCTTATCTACTTCATTTTTTTAGTGCTCGAAACTAGTTGTTTTAATGGTTTTGTTATAGGTGAAAAAGTTCTCTCCAGATTATCCAGTTCACTTAATTTTCCTAATTTTAACGAAGTGAATTTTCGTTTGAGATCTTTTAGGTTTATTTTTCCAAGATACCGCGGATCTGAAATCTATTTAAACTCCGTGTACTTTCACTGGTAAAATTAAAATTAAAATCTTCAATTACAATATATTAAAAAAATTATTTGTTGTTTCGAGAAAAGAAGGGTCTAAAATTAATTTTTACTCCCCGTATTTGAGAAATAAGTATGTTTATTCATACAAAAATAATTTTTTTAAATAAAATTAAAAATATATATATCTGTGCATATTTCGCCATGCAAATTCGAGCCGCTTTATTACGCATGAATGTTTAGTATATGGAAGACAAAATGGAAGACCAGAAATTTGTTGAGTATTTTTCTTCCTCAAGAAACGAGAGCAAAAGCAACAACAAATACGCAGGCGTAGATGAGTGTGTGAACCAATGCGAGTGAAATCGACGAAAGACAAACAATTTGATGTGTTGGCTGTTGAACCAGCGCAAAATGACAAAATCTTCAAAAATAACAAAAATTCAATCGCATGATTGCTGTGTTGCCGAACTCGCGTATTTATCAGTGAAAAATTTTACGTAGTAAATATGTAGAAAACGAAAAATGAGTGCAATAGAAAGAAACAGATGATACAGTTGATGGTTTGTACATAGCAGACAAATATGAGATGCCTTCTTATTAAAATTCACCTGATAACTAAACATTTTGCTAAGAATTAATTATTGTAAAGAAATTAAATTTTACCTACATATTTTTAATAAAATGTTGATATTCATTAATTTCTGACAAAAAAGTAACTATAGTATTACATATTGTAACGAGTATCGATAGTTGGTTACTCATCACTATTGTGACTGACACTATTGGCAGTATCGAAACGAATGTCAACAAAAAGAAATAAACGATAACCAGAACAAGCCAACGAGAAAGGAAGAGAAGAATCTCGATAAAGGAAAATTCTGGGGTGTCGCCAACAGAGTATAAATAGAGCCAGTATTGAGAAGTGAAAATCAATCGAATTCCGAACGTGATTGCGAAAACTTTGATACAGAGGCAAAAGTTGCAAGTACATTAGTGTTATTGTAAATAGTTGATTATAAACAGAGTTGATTGTAAATAGAGTTTATTAAATAAATTGTTGCTGTATATAGTTGTATAAAATAAGTGTTGCAGTTATTATTAACAGAATCCAGTCATCGAACAAGGTAATTCAAATAGAATTAAACGCTCACAGAATAAAAACGTAACAATTGGTGACAGCGGTGGGATTATGTAAAGATGGTGAAAATTGACCAACTAAAAGGTGGTCTGGTGGTGTTTTCGCAAGGTAACGTGTCTAACTGCCTCAACTGGGTGGGGCTAGCGCAATCCTTGTTGAACTCATCGCAAGTCAACTCACTGGCTGTCATGTAGTTTGATCTGAGCGCTATGTGATGATACCTTTATTTGTTAATGAGGGGTAGTCATATAGCTTGCTCTGCTTACTATGTGACGGCGCTTTCATTATTATTAATGGGGGCCCTCCATGTGGCGACCACCTGGCAACGTCTTCCTGGCACCCGCTGGGAGGCGGCTGAAGTGAGTGGCGAAAATCTCCTCGGTTAGAGGTTGTGCGTTGGGTTTGGGACCCGCCACATAAAAAACCCCCCCCATGAAAAAAACTAAAATGCCTCGGATAAGGACTACCGCTTTTGTTGATGACCCCCGCAAACGAAAAAAGGACAATGATTTACGGATATGCACCTGGAATGTCCGGTCCCTTTATAGGGAGGGTGCCTCTATCCAGCTGGTTGATGTCCTCGAAAAATACAGAGCTGACATCACCGCTCTCCAGGAAATGCGATGGACAGGACAGGGCTGCTCCAAAAGAGCGTCCTGTGATATCTACTACAGTTGCCATGCTGAAAGGCACGAATTAGGATGTGGATTTTTGGTCAGCAAGAGACTACGACATCTTGTCTCACAGTTCACGCCTGTGAACGAACGGCTGGCCACAATCCGCATCAAGGCAAAATTTTTCAACATCAGCCTTATATGTGCCCACGCTCCGACGGATGAGAAGGACAATGTGACCAAGGAGAGCTTCTTTCAGCGCCTCGAAGAAGCTTATGACCGCTGCCCCCGCCACGATATCAAAATCGTGCTTGGCGACTTTAATGCCAGGGTGGGCAAGGAAGGTACCTTTGGTCCAACTGTCGGAAAATTCAGCCTCCACCAGAACACCTCCGATAACGGAATGAGGCTGATCGACTTCGCCGCAGCACGAAACATGGTAATTGGTGGTACCAGATTCCAGCATCTCGACATCCACAAAGCGACATGGCTGTCTCCAGATCATCGTACAAGAAACCAAATTGATCATGTGGTGATTGACGGAAGGCATGCTTCCAGTGTGATGGACGTGAAATCGATCCGTGGTGCCAACATCGACTCGGATCACTACCTTGTTCCAGCTAAGGTGCGCACACGCTTATGTGTTGCAAATAACAAGAGAAGTCCCACACAGAGAAAGCTCGACGTCAGTAAGCTGCGATCACCAGAGACAGCATATGCATTTTCCACTCGACTATCGGATCTGCTTATGCAGAACACTCCCCAACTTGATGATACATGCGCACGGTGGACACATATATCCCACTCCATGACTACTGCTGCCGAGGAGGTAATCGGTTACTACCGGCCTCTGAGGAATGAGTGGTATGATCAGGAGTGTCGCGACGCTACCGCAGAGAAAGACGCCGCCTACAGAAGAACCCTGCGTGCAGGCGCAACGCGAGCTGTTAAGGAGCGGTATAGAGAGAAAAGGAGTGCAGAGAGACGTCTTTTCAGGCGCAAGAAGAGGGAGTTGGAAAGACGTGAGTGTGAGGAGATAGAGATGTGTACCGACAAGAATGAGACTCGAAAATTCTTCGAAAAGATCAAGCGCATAAGTGGAGGTTTAAATCCCGGAGCCTCTTCTTGTCGTGATGGAAATGGGAATCTGGTTACAGATGTCCAGAGTGTACTGAGCCTATGGAGGGAACACTTCTCCACGTTACTGAATGGCGATGCTACGAACAATTCCGCCAGTGGAGGAGATTGCCCGATAACCCCAATTACAGATGATGGTGTTGATGTTCCACCACCCGACTATGACGAGGTTGAAACGGCCATTTTAAGGCTGAAAAACAACAAAGCTGCAGGTGCTGATGGCCTGCCTGCCGAGTTGTTTAAGACCGGAGGCGATGAGCTGCTCACCCGCATGCACCAGCTCATAAGCAGAATATGGTCGGATGAAAGCATGCCTGATGATTGGAGGCTCAGTGTTCTCTGTCCTGTACATAAAAAAGGAGACCCCACAATTTGCGCCAACTACCGTGGAATGTCTCCTGAGCATCGCATACAAGGTTCTATCGAGCGTACTGTGTGAAAGGTTGAAGCCTATGCTCAGCAACCTGATTGGACCTTATCAGTGTGGCTTCAGACCTGGTAAATCCACCATCGACCAGATTTTCACACTGCGCCAAATCCTGGAGAAGACCCAAGAAAAACAGATCGACACACACCACCTATTTGTTGATTATAAAGCCGCTTTCGACAGTCCGGTAAGGGATTACCTCTACGCAACAATGTCTGAGTTCGGTATTCCTGCAAAGCTCATTCGACTTTGTAGAATGACACTGCATAACTCTCGTTGTGCAGTGAAAATTGGGAAGGACCTCTCCGCACCGTTTAATACCGAACGGGGTTTCAGACAAGGTGATTCGTTATCGTGCGACTTCTTCAATCTTATTATGGAGAAAATAATACGAGCTGCTGATCTACGACATAATGGCACTATCTTCAACAAAAGTGTCATGCTGTTAGCGTATGCCGACGATATTGACATAATCGGCATGAACACGCGAGCAGTCAGTGCAGCATTCTCAGAGTTGGAAAGAGAGTCGCGTCGGATGGGTCTCACGGTGAACGAGGGCAAGACGAAGTATCTAGTGTCAACAAACAAAGAGTCCCGGCGTCTTGGACAGCACGTCACTGTTGACAACTACGCTTTTGAAGTAGTAAGGGACTTTGTCTATCTTGGAACCAGCATTAACAGCAGTAATGACGTCAGCTTGGAGATCATGCGTAGGATAACTCTTGCTAACAGGTGTTACTTTGGGCTGAGTAAGCAATTGAAAAGTCGAGCCCTCTCTCGAAGAGCGAAAACTACACTCTACAAGTCTCTCATCATGCCTGTCCTAACATATGGCGCTGAAGCCTGGACAATTTCCATCTCTGATGAGCGAATGCTTGGAGTTTTCGAGAGAAAGGTCCTACGCAGGATCTTTGGACCTATTTGCGTTGGTGGCGAGTACCGAATAAGGTACAACCATGAGCTGTACGAGCTATATGCCGATATTGACATAGTAAAGCGCATCAAAATCCAGCGGCTGCGCTGGCTAGGTCATGTCGAGCGAATGGAAGAACACGCTCCAGCTAAGAAGGTGTTATATTCGGAACCCGCTGGAGGACGACGCAGAAGAGGAAGACCAAACCTCCGGTGGAAAGACCAAGTACTGGAGAACCTGACGGCGCTTGGAATTTCTAACTGGCGCCAGCTAGCGAAGAACAGAGATGGCTGGCGAAGCATGTTATTTTCGGCCTAAATCGATATTCGGTTGTTATGGCCACATAAGTAAGTAAGTAAGTAAGTAAAAGTGGACCAGCTTAAAAAGCTGTTGGTAGAGATGAATCTATCGTCATCAGGTGCAAAGGCGGAACTGCTGGTGAGGCTGAGGCAAGCTATGGAGGCTAAGGGAATTAATGTAGAAGAACATGAGTTCTTCGAGGAAGCCGATATACAAGCAGTTGTGCACGAACTCAATCAACTAAAAATAAATGGGCCAGCCACATCAGTGATTAGAGATTCAAGTACAATCAAACTAAAGCCACCAACATTTGACGGAAGCACGCCATTCAATATCTTCAAGCTTCAATTCGAGACAACAGCTTCGAAGAATCAATGGGATGATAGCGACAAGACTGCTGCTTTAATAGTCGCATTAAAAGGTAATGCTTCCGAGGTGTTACAGATGGTTCCAGAAAAAGATCGTGGTAGCTATCAGTCACTGATGGACACACTCCAGCGAAAGTATGGAAATGAATACAAGAGTCAATTACATCGAGTGGAATTGAGATCGCGAGTGCAACGGAGTAATGAGAGCCTTCAGGAATTCGCTTCCGATATTGAGCGCTTATGTCATCTAGCGTTCTCCGGTAATTCGGAAGAGTTTGTCGAAAAAATCAAAATAGAGGCTTTCATAGATGGCATACGTGATGGAGAGACAAAGCGTGCCCTAGTCATGTCACCCAGGAATACTTATGCCGAAACAGTCAGTAGTTCCTTGGCGTTTGAAGCCGCCAGTTTGATGTGTCGACCAATGCCACGGGTACGCCAACTAGAAACAGAAACAGCAGATCTGGTTGAAGCAGTGTGTCAGGCATTCAAATCTGTAGCGCAGCCTGAAGGAAGAACAACAGGTCGACGCGAAAACAAGTTTACTGGTAAGTGCTTTATTTGCGAGAAACCAGGACACATGGCGCGTGACTGCCGTCTACGACGAAAGCGATCAAGATCGAATTCTCCAGGAAGACAAAAGAATTAGAATAAGGTGGATAGCGATCGCTCCACTAACACAAATCCATCGTTAAACTTAATCGAGTCAGTTCAGCGGTGCGTGAACTGACTCCAACAATGGGTTGCCCCATCATTCACATTTCACAACTACAGCGTGTGCCAAGCAGCTTGACTATTGATGGAAAATTGGACAATATGGAATTCATGTTAACCCTGGACACTGGTGCATCACATTCTATAATCAAGAGCGATTTGGTAAAGAGGTTTGAGCCTTTAATGGGAATAAAATTGCGTACAGCAACGGGTGAGGATGCACAAATTCTGGGCAAGATAAAGAAACGAGTATCTATTGGAAATTGCACATGGGAACATGAATTCATTGTGGCCGACATCATCGATGACGTAATAATTGGTGTTGATTTTATGATTGACAACGGATTTACGTTAGATTTAAATCAACGGATACTGCGCTATGCAAATGTTGAACTACCATTGAACATCGGTTACAAGCGTAGTGGGAACATCAAACGAGTACTGGCATGTCAACGCCAAGAGGTTCCAGCAAAATCAGAAGCGGTGATATGGGCACAGATGAATGTGGATGATGGGACAGGCAAGTTGTGGGTGGTGGAAGCAGATAAAGAAACAACGAATAAAAACATCATACTTGGTAGGACGTTACTAAAACCTAAAGAAAATGGAATAGTACCGGTGCGAATATTAAATCCAACTAATACATCTACAGTTGTAAAGAAAGGAATGGTGATTGGTCATTGCCAGGAAGTTACAGCCGTAGTATACTGCGAAAATGGTTCGTCGATAAAAAGTGGAAGATCAGGAACTGTCAGGGCGGAAATAAAAGCACAGATGGAGGAATGGGCAGGTGTGCTTACCAAACAGCAAAAAGAAAAGGCTTTACAAGTATTGGAGAAGTACAGTTCAATCTTTTCTTCAAATGGAAAAACTGGAGGACGAACAACCATCGTGAAGCATCACATTGACACCGGTGATTCTAGACCAATTCGTCAAACACCACGACGAGTTCCATTGGCCAAAAGAGACGAAGCCATTAAGCTGATTTCCGATATGCAGAAACAAGGTGTTATTGAACCATCAGCAAGTCCATGGAGTTCACCAGTTGTGCTGGTAAAGAAGAAGGATGGAAGTACTCGATTCTGTGTGGATTACAGAAAGCTAAATGATATTACGAAAAAAGACAGCTATCCACTGCCAAGAATCGATGACACTCTGGACACACTATCTGGTGCGAAATAGTTCTCAATTCTTGATTTGCAAAGTGGCTACTGGCAAGTGGAACTTGGTAAGGAAGACAAAGAGAAAACAGCTTTCAGTATTGGCGATGGTCTATGGCAATTTACAGTCATGCCATTTGGTTTATGCAATGCGCCAGCTACTTTCGAACGTTTGATGGAGCGTGTACTCAGAGGACTACACTGGAAAACGTGCTTGGTGTACCTCGATGACACTATCGTGATGGGAAAAGATTTTAACGACCACCTGGAAAAGTTGAAAGAAGTATTTGAGCGTATACAATCAGCAGGGCTTAAACTGAATATGAAAAAGTGTTCACTCTTCAGGCAAGAAGTTAAATATCTTGGTCATAAAGTAACAACAGAAGGGGTACATACCGACGAGGAGAAAGTAGCAGCAGTTCAAGAATGGCCTATTCCGTCGAATCTTCACGAGCTAAGAAGCTTCCTAGGCTTATGCACCTACTATAGACGATTTGTTCCTGGATTTGCAAACATCGCCAGCAGTCTGCATGAGTTAACAAGAAAGAACAAACCATTTGTATGGGGCAAAGACCAACAGAAAGCATTCGAACAACTGAAAGAAAAACTCTGTTCAGCACCAGTATTAGCGTATCCAGTACCTGGTCAAAAGTTTGTGTTGGACACAGATGCGAGTGGCTATGGAATAGGTGGTGTGCTCTCTCAGATCACAGATGGGCAAGAAAAAGTAATAGCATACTACAGTAAAATCCTGTCGAAGCCAGAAAGAAACTACTGTGTCACTCGAAGAGAGTTGCTCGCAATACTGGAATGTGTAAAGTATTTCCATAAATACTTGTACGGTCAGTCATTTCATCTACGAACTGACCACGCAGCGCTAAGGTGGTTATTACAATTTAAAAACCCAGAAGGACAATTGGCGCGCTGGATTGAAAGGCTGCAGAGTTATCATTTTACCATCGAACATCGTAAAGGAGGACATCACGGCAACGCGGATGCTCTATCTCGTCGTCCTTGCAAAATGGAATGTAGACATTGTTCCCGAGTGGAAAGCAAGGAGCACATTGTCGACGTACGACTTACAAATATATTGCCGGAGGAGACATGGACCACCGAACGAGTGCAAGAAGATCAGCGGAACGACCCAGATCTCGTAAAGATTATGGAATATAAGGAGCAGGGCATACGTCCAGATTGGCAAGAAATGGCTAATGAGAGTCCAATAGCAAAGGCATACTGGGCGCAGTGGCAAAGCCTGCACTTACGAGACGGATGTTTATTCCGAGCATGGGAAAGTGAGGATGGAAAAATCACTAATGATCTTCTAGTGGTACCCAAGGCGAGAATAAATGAAGTGATAACTGAGTATCACAATGCCTCCAGTGGAGGGCATTTGGGAATCACCAAAACCGTCGAGAAAATAAAGAAACGATTTTATTGGGTTGGATGTCATGACCATGTCGCTGATTGGATTCGGAAGTGTAAGCAATGTGCAATGGCCAAAGGTCCCACTAAGAAAAGTCGAGGTAAGATGCACCAATACACCGTGGGTGCTCCATTTGAGCGAATTGCTATGGACATAGCTGGGCCATTTCCAATAAGCAACGCAGGAAACAAGTATGTTCTGGTGGTTATAGATTACTTCAGTAAATGGCCTGAAGTATACCCCATTCCAAATCAGGAAGCTAGTACAGTTGCGGATGTATTCGTCAACAAATGGGTTACTCGTTTTGGTGTACCGATGGAGTTACACTCAGACCAAGGTCGAAATTTCGAATCAGTTGTATTCCAAGAGATATGCCGTATGCTGGGTATATACAAAACTCGTACAACACCTTTGCATCCACAATCTGATGGCATGGTAGAACGATTTAACCGTACCTTGGAGGAATATTTGAGAAAAGTCGTAGATAAATACCAAAGAGACTGGGATGTACATATACCAATGTTCCTCATGGCATATCGATGCGCACAACATGATACGACGGCTACTACACCGGCAATGGCAATTTTTGGAAACGAGTTAAGACTGCCAGCTGATTTAAAATTTGGAGTTGTAACACCAACGAGATCAACCGAAGGTAATTATACTAGCGAAAAGCGGGAACAGTTGGATGAAGTACATCAGTTCATCAGAGAGTGGTCGCAGATGATAAGCGATAAGATGAAGGCCAGGTATGACTTGAAAGCAAATTCAAAAGGGTTCTATGAAGAAGAGCTTGTAATGCTTCATAATCCACAACGAAAGAAAGGCCTGTCCCCTAAACTGCAGACTCATTGGGAAGGACCATATGAGATTATAGCAAAGATAAATGACGTAGTGTATCGTATTCAACGTGCCTGGAATAAAAGAGCAAAGTTTAAAGTAGTGCACTTGAAGCGACTTGCGCCATATCGAGGGGAAGTATAAAAACTTGTTCGGGACGAACAAGGTTAAGAGGAGGGCAGTGTAACGAGTATCGATAGTTGGTTACTCATCACTATTGTGACTGACACTATTGGCAGCATCGAAATGAATGTCAACAAAAAGAAATAAACGATAACCAGAACAAGCCAACGAGAAACGAATAAAAGAATCTCGATAAAGGAAGATTCTGGGGTGTTGCCAACAGAGTATAAATAGAGCCAGTATTGAGAAGTGAAAATCAATCGAATTCCGAACGTGATTGCGAAAACTTTGATACAGAGGCAAAAGTTGCAAGTACATTAGAGTGTTATTGTAAATAGTTGATTATAAACAGAGTTGATTGTAAATAGAGTTTATTAAATAAATTGTTGCTGTATATAGTTATATAAAATAAGTGTTGCAGTTATTATTAACAGAATCCAGTGATCGAACAAGGTAATTCAAATAGAATTAAACGCTCACAGAATAAAAACGTAACAATATTATGGCATTCTTGTATAAATATATTTGAAATTATCTTATATCATTTCAATATTAATTGAATTTTTATCGTCGGATTCGTACATAAAAAATAAAATAAATATGTGGCACTTAAAGCCCCAAAGGGCTCAATGGCCGAGCTTCTCTTCCATTACTGTTGTGCGTCTTAAATTTTGGACAATATTAGAAGGGACCTACTTATTTTAGCCGGTTCCGAACGGCAGAACACTTGTGACATCACTTTTTCTGAGCTTTGTCACAGAGTTCTTTAAGAAGCTTTTTCATGGCAAGTTGTTACTGTCGGAAGAATTGCCAATTGCTTGCCGACAGGTGGGTACCGTTCGAAAGAAAAATCTTATCGATATTAAATTTGTTATGCATCAGCCGGGGATTGAACCACCGACCTACAGATCAGAAGGCGAACACACTAACCACTGAACTACGGCACCCACAAGGATATAAAGCAGCATATTTAAAAATAAATACTGTTACCCAAACTATGTGAAGGAAATCTCCAAATACATTAATAATTCCGAACTAACTAAATGGTGCACTCAACTACGGGTGAAATGCCATTTAATATGTTTTACAATAGCCTACATCCGAAAAATGATCCCCAGACCGTAAAAGAAAAAAGAATTAACAATATTATGGCATTCTTGTATAAATATATTTGAAATTATCTTATATCATTTCAATATTAATTGAATTTTTATCGTCGGATTCGTACATAAAAAATAAAATAAATATGTGGCACTTAAAGCCCCAAAGGGCTCAATGGCCGAGCTTCTCTTCCATTACTGTTGTGCGTCTTAAATTTTGGACAATATTAGAAGGGACCTACTTATTTTAGCCGGTTCCGAACGGCAGAACACTTGTGACATCACTTTTTCTGAGCTTTGTCACAGAGTTCTTTTTAGAAGCTTTTTCACGGCAAGTTGTTACTGTCGGAAGAATTGCCAATTGCTTGCCGACAGGTGGGTACCGTTCGAAAGAAAAATCTTTTTGATATTAAATTTGTTATGCATCAGCCGGGTATTGAACCACGACCTACAGATCAGAAGGCGAACACACTAACCACTGAGCTACGGAACCCATCGGATTCATACATACATAAGTATATATTAAAGTATTTATATACCCTGCTAGCCAAAACTTGGTAATTATCTGGTTAATATGTGAGTAGCATTACCCTGTAAAGTGGTTAAAAAAGTGGGTAACTTTGAATTGAATTTTTTTCGTCGGATTCATACATACAAAAGTATATATTAAAGTATTTATATACCATGCTAGCCAAAACTGGGTAATTATCTGGTTGATATATGGGTAGCATTACCCTCTAAAGTAGTTAAAAAAGTGGGTAACTTTGTATAGGCGCTGGAAAAAAAACTAACCACTGTTCCCTTGTACGTGTGATCGCGCATCCCTGTCGTTCTCATTCAGCTACGTCATAAAGAAAACATATAGCTTTACTCCTCTAATTTCCCTCGTCAGCCGGCGCAGGGTTGCATTTTTAATAAACATTTAAATTTATTCTTAAAAATGTCAAATACAATTTAAAACGTTAAATTCTTTATTTTATTTAAAAATCGGGTGGCGTTATTGAAAATGACAAGATCGTGCCGGCAATGAGACAAGCACAAAAAGAATTACATATTGGTTGTCTAACGATATCATATTCACGTAACAACTCCTTCGTTTTACCAAAAGTGGCAATCTGTGCGCCCGAGCCAATTGCTGCACGTGGTATAGTGGCCATAGAGCCATGCCATAAACCGTAATTGCTACGTTTACCATAGATTTCTTTCAAAGCACTTGTCATACCGGCGTGCTCATGCTGATATCCAACTGCTATTTGTTTTGCTGCTTGTGATTGTAATTGAGTCTTAATCTAAAATAGACAATAAACGAGTACAGCATACATTAAATATATCGTCATTATCTGATTTGAGACAGTATTTAAGATAACTTATTATACGGCAAGTTATCTTTTGTCATAATTATTTCATATCATACATTTTTGTATAGTACAGAGTACAGAGTAATATATAGTAACCTAATCTTGCAAACAAAGGAATATGAGAGCATTGATTCTTACCATAAAAAATGGACTAGCACAATAAGATCCAACGGCACCACCAGCAGCACCCCAAAACAGACCTAAACCCAATAAAATTTCACCACAGCAGTTATTTCTGTGGTTTTTTATTGCTTATACCGATAAGCAGAAAGAACAATAAAATCAAAGAAAAAAAATAATAATAATATAGTTTGCACACACTTTGTTTGTAATATGAGTGTTCAGCGCTCTCCTCTCCGGCAACGGCAATCGCCTGTTAATGTGTCTGTAAACCATAATTTGCAATCACCCGCGCAAACCCCGCCAGTAAGTGCGTTATCAAAAAAATTAGTTGATACACACTGCACAAGTGAAAGTAACAGTGCAAATCTCTTGCCTGCACAGTTTCCTCACTCTAACACTACATCAAATTTTGCAACTACAACAGATACAGACAAAAAAAATAATTTGTTCTCTCGTGATATACTATCTCCCTCTATACCGTGGAGTGTACAATGCGTTTCTCCTGCTGTAACACCAACAGCTACAACATCAAAGCAAACAAATAACGGCCTTTCTACTGAAGTGCATGACCCAGTAGTAAAAGCAACTAGTGCGATGACTAATAAAAAACCAGTTGATGTTCAAATTGGAATTGATCGCTACATTACTGTAGTAAAGCGAAAAAGAAGTCCCCAAAATTCAAAACAAATGAATTCAACAAAAATTCAAAAGCAGAACACTGCCCCTATTAGTTCGGAAAATAGATACGCTTTGCTTTCAGGTGATGAAAGTGACGAAAATATTATCTCCAAGAAAAATTTCAAACCCCCACCCATTTTCTTAAGAGAACGCACCTCAGATTTCTAGAATTACAAGTCTTATAGGTACAAAGAATTTCCATGTTGTTCCTATTCGCAAAGGCCAAATTGAGGAAACGAAAGCGCAAATCTACAGCGAAACTCATTATCGCAAAGTAATTGCGGAATTTGATACTGGAAAAAAGAATTACTACACATATCAGCTAAAAAGTAGTAAGGGCTTAATCGTTGTACTCAAAGGCGTCGAACCTAACGTTGATATTAACGAAATCAAACTTGCCCTTCAGGAAGAAGGGTTTCAATCCAAAACAGTATTCAACATTCTCAACAAGAGCAATATACCTCAACTGTTATATCGTATTGAGCTTCAGCCTGAAACAAAACCACTAGAAAAAGGTGAAGTACACCCCATATATAAAATTCGATATATATTGCATCGCAAAATCACAATCGAAGAACCCCATAAGAGAACTGGACATCCTCAGTGCTGTAACTGCCAAGAATATGGACATACTAAGACATATTGTACCCTGCCAGCTGTTTGTGTGATTTGTGGAGATCTCCATAAATCAAACATATGCCCAAAGTCTAAAGGCGATGCTAGCATGAAAAAATGCAGCAATTGTGGAGGTAATCACACCGCAAATTATAGAGGTTGCCCAGTATATACAACCCTAAAGCTAAATTTCTCCGCTAGCAATCAACCTCTAAAACCAGTTGAACAAACTCAGATAGCCAACTCAAGTAAGAGACAAAATATTGATACAACACAATTCTTCTCTGCAATCCCAAACAAGAATCAAACCAATTCATACGCTAGTGTGTTAAAACAAAACCCACACTAACAAATCTATGTAAATAATGAGCAGAAGCACTCACTGCCCACCCGACAGCCAAGTACCCTTGAACATTTGCTTCAAACATTAATTCAGAATATGAACCAATTCATGAACTCAATGCAAACAATGATGCAAGAAATGATGAAAAATCAATCGATGTTTCTCCAAACATTGCTATCCAGACCATAAGTCGTCTCAAGATATGCCACTGGAACGCCAACGGTTTAAGCAAGCACCGTTTGGAGTTAATTCAATTCCTTGAATCCATCCAGATCGACATAATGATGATATCTGAGACCCATTTCACTGACAAAAATTGCTACCAAATACCATATTACAAACTGTACACCACAAATCATCCGCATGGTAAGGCACGCGGAGGAACTGCCATATTGATAAAAAGCAGAATAAAACATAATGTTCTCGAAGATTTCAGTAGCGTCTACTTGCAAGCAATATCTGTATGTCTGGAAGAATACATCTCTAAGCTAGTAATATCTGCGATATACTGTCCCCCAAGATACAGTATTACCGAACAGCAATAAAAAGAATTTTTCTCAACTCTTGGTAGCAAATTCTTGGTTGCTGGCGATTTTAACGCCAAACACACTCACTGGGGCTCCCGCTTAATAACTCTAAAAGGCAGAAGACTATGTTCAGTCATCACTAACCACGGCTACGATGTTATTTCAAATGGTCAACCGACATATTGGCCGACGAATAAGAGGAAGATACCCGATCTCATAGACTTTGGAGTCGCCAAAGGTTTGCAGATGGAAAATATCTCCACAGAGTGTAATTATGATCTATCATCTGACCACTCACCCATGGTAATATCTATAAAATCACCAATCCCCCAAGGCAATTGCGTTAAAAAGAAAATAGACTGGTTGAAATTCAAGAAATATATAAATTCCCATCTTCCTCTGAGTACTGTATTAAGAAATGGACACGATGTAGACTCAGCACTCGAAAAATTCAAACAGTAATTGGGCTAGAAGCAACTGTGAGAAGGGCTTGGCTTTTGCAGACCACCTAAAAAGTGTGTTTACACCCAATCCACCCTCTTCACAGTCCTCATTACCAAAATTAACTTCTCAACCTTGCTCAATAACGCTCCAAATTAAAAAAAGGCCATATTCAAAGCAATTTATAAAGATTTAAACCCAAAAAAATCACCTGGTCCAGATAAAATTACCGGTAAAATGATAAAAGAGCTACCTCCGGCTTCAGTAATTCATCTCATGCATATTTTCAATGCTCTCCTTCGTATTAAACACTATCCCAAATGCTGGAAAACTTCAAAAATTATTATGATAACAAAACCAGGAAAAGACCCTACAAAATTTGCATCGTACAGACCTATCAGCCTCCTGCCTCTACTCTCTAAAGTATTCGAAAAGCTACTTGTCATGAATATAACTCCATTTATTAATCTCAACCAACTGATTCCCCAACATCAGTTTGGATTTAGAAAACAGCACGGCACTATAGAACAAGTCCACCGCATTGTAACTCTGATAAGGAACACTTTTGAAGAAAAAAAGTATTGCTAAACTGTCTTTCTTGATATCACTCAAGCTTTCGGTAAAGTATGGCACGATGGCCTTATTTACAAACTCAAACTATTACTGCCTGCAAATGTCTCCTCCCTTGCTTAGTAGCTACCTCACGAAAAGATAATTTCTCGTACATCACAAGGATTACACAACAAATCCATTGGATATTCACGCTGGCGTTCCTCAAGGAAGCGTTTTGGGCCCCTTACTGTATCTCTTATACACTTCAGATATGCCCAAAAATAACTATACATTCATATTGACCTTTGCAGATGATACGGCAATATTGGGCACTAACTCTAACCCCATAGAAGCTACTAAACTCCTGCAGACTCATGTCGATTCTCTCGAAATCTGGCTAGCAAAATGGCGTATAAAAGTCAATGAATCAAAGAGCGTGCATGTAACCTTCACGCTAAGGCCAGATACATGTCCCCCACTTAAAATTAATGGCCAATCAGTTCCACAATGTTCCTCAACAAAGTACTTGGGTATTCACCTCGACAGAAGGCTGACCTGGAAAAATCACATAGAGGCAAAGAAAACTCAGATCAAGCTTAAAATTAATTAGTTATGGTGGCTGTTACACAAAAGATCAAAGTTGAATCTCGATTACAAAGTGCTATTATATAAAGCAATCCTGAAGCCAATCTCGACTTATGGTATTCAGTTTTGGGGCACCGCATCTCCCTCAAATATCGAAAAATTGCAGCGAATACAATCCAAATGTCTGCGAATTATTGTAAACGCGCCTTGGTATATGAGGAACGTTAACATCCATCGAGATTTAAATGTACCCACAATTTCTGAGGAAGTTGCAATGTCTTGCAGAAGCTACATTCAAAAATTACACAATCATCCGAATCCCCTTGCAATTGTTGCTGAGCACGGGGCGTCGTGGATTAAAAAGAAAAGACACACTGAATATGCTGTGAAATTGCTATACCTCGCGACTCAACAAATTGTGATGGAACGTAGGGAATATCACATAATTTTAGTTACTTTGTAAGATTTGAATACTTATTGTTAGTTTCTAAGTATTTTAGAAAGATTCAATAAAAAAAGCTTATTTAACAAAAAAAAAAACTTTTATTGTGCATCCAACCTTCATTAATGGCCATATTGTAGATGCTTCATCTGTAATATACCGAATGCTAATGAAATGGGGTATTACATAATATTAACGTAGAGTGGAAACTATAGTCACCGAAATGAATTAAATATAAACTGAAAATAAAGAGCTGGTCCAAGACCTTTTTGTAAACTAGTCCAACTATCGTTGCGTACGACAGTGACAAAAGTGTGCAATAAATTAAGACCCAATGACCAATATACGATTAATTACCCTTGATTTCACGCATTAAAAACAAAATTTTTAGCAAATGCCACAAGAAAATATCCACAACAATAAGTTTAAACGATATATTTTAAATTTCAGATAAAATTACCTAACCATCAAAATTTCAAACAAACGAAAACTATTTACAATATAAACAACGAGTAGCTGGTATCAATTAAATAAGTAAAATTAATAAGTAATTTGTTTTGTTAGAAATTTAGTGTGTATCTAAATGGCTCCAATATTAATGACATTTCGCCTTCTAAAACGTCTTGGTTGGCCGCAAGAGTTCGAAATGTTAACAGGATCTATGTTGACATGTTGCTGTAATCTTATTTTATGTCGTATTGCTTTGCTTTTAATTCCTTCAGCGACAGTGGCAATTTTCAAATAACGATGGATGCCGCAGTTTCTGGCGAACCACAGTGCATTTAGTATGTTTCGGAGAACTTTATTTTGGAAACGTTGAATAATTTCGGTGTTCGATGTATTGTTCCGCACAGATAGTGCATATTTACGGCCTACAAGTCATTCCATTTTACGAATTTTTATATCAAGCTCTGCTCTTTTTATTTTGATGTGCTCACTCCATTAAAGTTTGGAATCTAGTGTTATACCCAGATATTTTGTAGTATTAACATATGGTATCTGTGTACTTCAACTCTGTGCAGCATTATTATGTGCTCAACTGCTGACAAAGGTCAAGGCAGATCCCTACCTACCTACATACCTACATACTTATGGACCGACTCGCAAGTTGTGCTAGCATGGATAAACTCATCATCATAATCATTTCAAACATATGTGGCCAATCGGATAGCCATCATTCAAGACCACAGCTGAATAGCGGTATATAAGCTCAACAGATAATCCAGCCGACGTTCTATCACGAGGAACACCACCAAGAAAATTGTCTGACCCACAATTCTCGTATCAGCATTTCCGTTATATCAATCGTAAGGGGCCAGTATTTGGCGACATTGAATGCGTTGACATTCGTCAATCATTTCTCTCGTCGAATGAACGAGGCTTCTTTGAGAAGTGATACTTCGAACTTACTTTTCCGCTGAGTTCCGTTGTAAGCAATGTGTTAATATGGGATGTACACGTATTGGTTAGGAGCTACTTTCTCTTTCTACAAGACCTGTAAGATCTATTTTTTGCAGCCGGAGAGAGAGTTGAGAAGCGATGAACATTAGGAATAGAGTCATGCCGTGCTCTGTGAAGCAGTGAATTATGTTGCTTTCCACAGATACGGCATGAAAACTTGCTGCGGCACTTTGCAACGGTATGTGATGTTGCCAAGCAGTTGCTGGAAATTTTATATTAATGCACAAAGAGTATCCTCTCTTCAATTGTGCGTTTAGAGAACCTTGTACATCGTCGCAGCGGGTGCATGCCTCTACATGTGTATTTGTGTTCGCAGTATTCATCGAAGTAACAGTTTTAATGGTTGATGGAGAGTTATCGGGACATTTCGGATACTGTCGATTATTCACTTGTGTCTGATCCGTAGTGTTTCAAGCATCGTGAGACGAACAGGGGAGATTAACGAAACTTATTCCAGTATGGAATGAAGAAACTGGTCTATGTACTTGTGAGTTCGTGTAACGACCAGTAATTATCCATCCAAAAACGGTGATTTGTGCCATCAAACTTCCAAGAATACCTTTTTCACTCCTACGAGTACCAGTGAGGAGTACATATCAGCTCCTAATATTAAATCCACAGGGGAATTTCTGTGTAGATTTTCATCTGCTAATCGTAAACTAGAGAGATCTTTACGTAAGTAAGCATATATCGAATGTGATGGGAGTTTTCCCGTAAGTTTCTCTAATACTATAGTATCAACTTCCAATGAAAAACTCGGGTCAATAGGAGATCCGATCACCAATAAACACTTTTTCGTTGGATGTGCCGCAAGTACCTCATTCATGCCGGTGACTTCAGTTCGAACATCACAAACAGAGAGGCGCAACCTGCTACGTAAGCGTTCTGACATGAAGGTCGCTCAGGAGCCTGAGTCGATTAAGGCACGGGCTTTAAATGTCTTGTTTTGGATGTCGGATATATAACAGTGCAAGGAGCACTGTGGAATCTGCTGTTGGAGATTTTGCTGTATTCGAAGCTGTGTAGGAATTCTCAGTAGTCACAGCTCTCAGCTGGGACGTTAACGACTGACAAGAACATCCACAAGATGTTGCAGCGGAAGTTGGCTTCACGAAGACTGCTCGATGAGTTTTCCAGTCTCTGAAGAAGGGAATGATGGCGTTTTCTGCAAAATGACCACGTGAACAAGCTCTTGCAGTTACTATAGTCGTGGAAGTTCGCGATGCCGTTTGTGCACAGGGTGTGCTTTCTCACGATATTGTATCTCTCACCGATTGACAATTTAAGAACATCGGGACAATGACGAAGCGGGTGTGACTTTCGACACAATTGGCAATCACGATATGAAACGTTGACGTGATATGTGTTTACTTCTCGGGGGTTCACTGTAGGATTGTAGAATCGCTTGGGAGGATCATATCGACTGGGTTGTCCATTACGTGGCTGGCTGAATGGCCGAGGACCACTTCGTATATCTGAAACAGACTCCAGTGTCTGATAACTCTCTCCACTTCGTGTGTGAATTTCACATTTATCCTTCAACGATTGCTCCCATAGACACAAGGTTGTATCGGGGCGTGTTGTTGAACATAAGTACACGAAAATCGCTTCCCAGTGACTCGCGTCAACGTTCAAAAGTTTCAAGTTCATTAATGGTGCGCTGCAAGCGCTTTAAATTGGGACCGGTTTCATTGGTAACCGATTGTATGCCGAAAAGTATCTTTAACTGTATATTTATAAGTATCCTCTTGTTTTCGTACCTCTGTTCAAGATTATACCAAGCCAGCGCGAAGCCATCATCAGTCAGGGGAGTCGACTTACTCCATGGCTTTTTGGATTAAGTGGTACAATTTCTCTACTGAGGATAACCGGGGGTTATTTCGGTATAGAGCCGTAAACATGTCTCTGAAGCTCGGCCAGGATACACAATCCCCGTAAAAACATTCTGTGTCACATGGCGGCAATTTAATAGGGGGAAATGAATATTCATTACTCTTTCAACGGGTGGAAGTGGAATTGCGGGAGAAGACGAAACTGCGGGAGGTGCCACTTCGGAACTCAGCTCGTGAAGATGAGCGTTATTGCAGAGAGGCACCGGACATAAGAGGTTAGGCACTCTTTATATGCCTCTTTAATTCGACTAACGTCAACATCTTCAGCTATTTCCTCTGTCACGAGAGAGTGATATGCCCTTTTCCAATCACTCCATAAGGATTGGAATTGCTTTTTCTGTGCTTCCAAGATAAATTTTGTATGATTTTCCGGATTGATGGCATGAAAATAGCCATCAAATTCAATAACCTCTTCCGCAGTAGCTCTGAAGAGCTTGAGATCTGACATTTTATTGTTAATTTGTAGAATCACCGAAGAAAAGTACGTGATACGTTTAAATACGAGAAAAATGCTCTCACAAACTACAAGACGGACTGCTGAATTGTGTCTGGTAAGAGATTAATGCAACTGACTGAGTCTTCCTCAGTAAAGTTAAGTGGAACCAGTGGGCAAACTTATGGGAGTACGATATTGAGCTTGTTTTATATTCATATTCGAGTCCGCTGAATTCTGAAATTGACGTAGGAGTACATAATATAAATTAATGTACAATCAATAAATTTCTCAATTGTAATAAGCAAGTATAGTATTTACGTATAGAATACACGTATCCGATGTGTATGTTAATATTTCCGTGGAACCGAATAAAGGATTAGCAACCACTGTATAGTACTTTCCACAACTTTTTCTATATTATTTCGCACAAAAAATCAATTATATTGTGTTTATACGCACTGTAACAACTTTGAGTCGAGAGTGACTATTATCCTTACTGGGTATGTTTTCAATGGGAAATAGTATACAATTGTTGTTGTTATTTTACTTCTAGTATAAAGCACAATGCAATTATATTTGTTGCTAATGTACAAAACCAAAAATAGGGAGAACGATATTTATTTATAATATAGTACCGCTATACTTATAATCAAATGTAATTGAAGTCAATTCCTTTGTTACGATATATTGTTGTTAGTTTGTGAAACCAGATATTCTTCTTAATTTGTAATTAGTGGGAATGTATGTATTTTTATGTACAAATTCAAAACAAAAAAGGCAAAAACAAGGGACCGCCTTCCCTTTTTTTATTGCTGTGATACACGATCGATTTGTCTTAACTCTCGTAGAGAGATTCGTGATGGTATGAGAGGGAGATCTGAGAGGGAGTATCACTTGACGCAACAACAAATATAATGATTAGTACTGCAGATGAGATTTGTGGATGGGATTTAAACTCAAATGAATGTACATACATATACGTATTTCTCAAGAAAGAGCGGGCGAATATAAAAACAAAAAACAAGTGTTTTGATCCAAATTTTTATGATTTTATGATTTTATGGTAACAGGGAGTATACATATACGTATCGGGTGTATGCAATTTACGTGTGTATGGATTATGTAAGCAATCACATACGCTTGGAGAGATATATGTATGTGGGTACATAAAATGCATGGAATGCACGTACCTGAGGTGGCAAGATTTGCTTACCAATCGTTGCGAGCCTATCCGGCTCGAAGGACCAATGTTTCAGCGGGAAGCGAGTGAATGCCGGTGGGCTTGCTGCTATGCGGTGCACTTGCCTGAATGTTGTGTTGGTGGTATGGCGGCATCTATTGATGTGGTTGTGGTAGTTGTTGTTAATATTACACACTGGTATGCCACTTTCTTTTTATTATTCAATATTCAAGATGTTTAAACTTTATTAAAATTATTTAAAATTAAATATATATATAATTATAATCGGGCAGGGTGCCGTGCGTTCGCCTTTTGATCTGTAGGTCGTGGTTCAATCCCCGGCTGATGCATAACAAATATAATATCGATAAGATTTTTCTTTCGAATGGTACCCACCTGTCGGCAAGCAATTGGCAATTCTTCCGACAGTAACAACTTGCTGTTACTGTCGGAAGTTAAAATAAGTGGGTCCCTTCTAATACTGTCCAAATTTAAGACGCACAACAGTGATGAATCTGCGAGTATTTTTATATGATTCAAAAAGATGGTTGTATTGGAGGATGTTATTTGTTGCCTCGGAGGGCTGTATAGTGCTATAAGCGAAATCTTATTATTTATATCAAGTGTCACAGTGGTAGCTTGGAATATATTCGAACTGATTTTCTCTTCTTCGAAGTGTCTCAAGCCTTTCCTGATTATTACGACACTTCCCCTCGAGCACTATTGTTTGTATGTATAGTATAATATATTTCATAATTTCTAAATTTAATGTAGAATTTTCTTGTAAAATGTGTCTCAGCGATTAGGCACACATCTATTTTCTCTGCACTAAGTACAAAGTCTAATTCATTTTTACTTTTGATCAGTCCGTTCGCATTCCATAGCATGACCTTTAAGAATTTAGACATGCTACAAGTCATTTAACTTCGTTTCTAATATCTATAGGCGCGTTTAAAGTGATTTGTTAAAGTTCTCTTGCACTGTAATTTCCGCAAGTATCTGTAATAGCAAATTAATTTTATTTGTATTTTAAGTCTCGTCTTTATGAACCTCCGAGTAAGACTTTTATTACTTTTTAGATGTTTTTTTTATGCATTGAGGGCACGTCATCATTTGGCATGGTTGTTTGTTTTTGCTGGTTTGTACTTTCAGTAGTTCTTTCACGATTCTGCTTAACTTCATCTTTCAGACCTATGGTTTGATTTCTTACCATTTGTAGCTCTTTAGCTACCCCACAATCCTTGTAAATAGCTGGGTGGGATTCTTCGCAGTTAACGCATTTTGGATTTTCATCTGTTGCTTTAGTACATTCAACAGACTTACGCTTGCCGGGGAATTTACCACATCTAGTTGGTACAGTAGTTTTTAATGTGATCAAAAGATTGACATACTTTGCATTGCGGTATCAATTATGGTAGTCTTACAGGCTCAATTATTGACTTCAATATTGCTTTTAACTCTTTTAACTTAAATGTTGACAACGGCTGCGCCTCAAATGATTCATACTCTCTCCAACATATCGGCCGGTGTCTCACGAACAAATTCTTCAATATTGGCTTTCAGTGCATCAATCGTTGCGGGCTTGTCGCTATAGACATGGGCCTTAACATAGCCCCATAAAAAATAGTCTAAAGGCGTTAAATCGCATGATCTAAGCGTCCAATTGACCGGCCCCCAACGTGAAATAAACTGTTCACAGAACTCGCCTCTCAATTGGGCAATTCTTTGTTTGTAATCATCGCACGGTAGCGCTCGCCATTCACAGTAACGTTACTGCCTTCGTCGTCTTTGAAAAAGTACGGTCCAATGATGCCACCGGCTCATAATCCTTACCAAACAGTGCATTTTTGGGATGCATTGGCAGTTCTTGCAATGCTTCTGGCTGCTCTTCATACGAAATACGGCAATTTTGATTGTTCACGTATACATTCAAACAGAAATGAGCTTTGTGTACGATGCACTTTCTTAACTGAGCATGAATTTTAATAATAAAATTCAATAATCTGTTCGTTTGTAAGTCAATTCATAATTAAATTATAAATCAGACTGAACATGTTTGACAGTATCATGTTACACGAAATCAGCTAAACTGCCAAAAACAGTGTTGCTAAAAAGAAAGTTGCCAAAAAATCACCCTATACATCGGAACTTAAAATAAACATATCCATAGGTTTCTTCGTTTTTCAGCTCAGTTTTTTTATAGCATTCAATGCATTAAAACCTTGGGATTTTAGGTCCTCAATAATAGCTTTACATTTATGATGTAAGTTTTTAACTAGTACTCGAATAGGTCTCGTTTGTTTATTTTCATAGCTATGCCAAGAAGTTTTAATTTCAGAGAGAAATTTTGTTATTATTATCCTCAGAGTCTAAAGTATTAACTTTATATATATTGTTATTTAGCAGCTTAATAAAAAACTCTTTGCTTGCCTCTTGTTTCACGATTTCGTATAGATTTTGGTAATCACATTCACTAGTCACCATAATGGGAGGTGGGCGAATGGTTTTATTTTCAATATTTACTGTTTGCTTAAAATTCTTTTCTAGATTTTGTGTTAATTTATTTATTTCAGGTGAGGATTCTGCTTTGTATTTTTTACTGGGCCTCTTTTTTTGTAAGATCCAGCCCGTTTCTCGGGAGAGCTCTTCTTCGTCAATTTCATAAACTACATTTCTCGTGTCCTTCTGAATTCTATCTGAAACATGGTTCAAATGAGAAGCCAAATGGTTTTCTCTTAATTTTGCATTCTATAATAAAAGCTCACTTCGTTTTGTAAATGTGTGCAGAACTTTTCTAGATTTTGAAATTTTTCTTCTAATGACAGTTTATTCGTTTTTTCCAGGATTGCAGTAGAATTTGCATTTCGCTGACTGAAGACGCTCATTGTCTTCCTAATATAGATTCACGTAAGTACGTTATTGATGTTTGGCTATTAGTTTTATTTTGCTTTGATTCATTTGCTAGAGTAGTTTAATTTTTCCTGGAGAAGGTGACATTGTTGAACCATAATTTTGGGCTTGATTCAAAAGTCGATAAAGTTGTGTATGTTAATATTTTATTTGAGGGCTGCTAGATTTGACATCTGAGGAAATAAACAAAGTTACTGCTGCAGCTGACAGTTTGTTTTGTTTTTATTTTTATGTATAGTATATATGTACAATTATACTATATACAATTTTGTTATGTGTTTACTGGTTTGCAAATTTGACGACAAGTCCTCAGCGCTGGAATCAAAGAGACCAACACCAATACCGGCAGTCAACGGTACAGAGTTATCATATGGTACGGACACGATTTACAAGTATCACTTAGTAATATCCTGTTTTTACAGAAATTTTTCGAAACGATTTTAAAACACGTTTGACACTTCCCAAATTTCACTCATCATGTTATGTCCATGGCAGACAATTATTTAATAGTTTTTAATGACTGCGAAATCAAAATTAGAGATGAAATATACACTAACCACAAAGAGACAGTACAGGATAGGTATTTCTATCCTAGTGACAAAATAATAAATAAGACTGGAATATCACAAATCCAATTTAATAAAGTTGTACCAAAACCATATTCGAATATTGAAGAAATAAAAGAGTTAAATTACCTCATAATTGAAGCGCAACATTTATTTTAAATATAATAAAATTTATATTTATGTTGATTTATTTAACGAAAAATAATACGAAAATAATAAATATTATTTATAGCAGAGCAGATCCAAGAGGAACCCACCATTACTCGTAACAAGAAAGGGACTGATATTTTAAATAATTATAAAAAAAATTACAACTTACAGAGGGGGAAAGCATAGTGTTCATGCGTATTAAGACATCTGTTGTTGTCATTAAAACAAAAGTATAGAATGTAAGAATAGAGGATACATCCAAAACAATATTTTTATCAAACAGACAAATAGATTAAACAAGGAACATTAATTATAAATAAGTAAATATAAATATATGTATATCTAAATAGGAAAATTTAACTATATAAAACACATATGTACATATATATAAGTGATCTATAATTGTAAAGATTGCTGGTGATTCCTCTCCACGGACAAGAGAGCAGATGCCAACGCAGCAACATTAGTAGCCTTAACAACAGTAACAACCACAAAAATGATGACACAAAACTATCCTTGAGACAGCAAAATAAAAGAAATAAACCTAGAACAGAGAAGTGGCAGGCCCTGTCAACGAGCACCCTTAATAATAAAAAACTCATCAAAGAAAAAATAATCAAACACCAACTTTGGCGTGCTTGATCAGCGCGACATCGACATACAAAAAGCCAACAAAACACCGCCACATGCAGCATCAACAATACCATTAGTAACAATTTCTTTTGACGCTCATCAGAAGAAAATGATAATCAACAGAACCAAAATTAAATATTCATTATTGCTCCAATAGTTAAACAATTAGACCAGGAGTACTAAATTTCACATCGACAATATTGCTTAGTAGTGCGGCACACACAAAAACCACCCTGCAAGGTATTGTTCATACCATAGAAAACCTAGATCTGAAACTCACTCTCCCGTTCAGAGAATTTCCATTTCTATATGTATTTATTCACACGCATTCTGCCCGTGAGCTCACCACCTATTGTTGTTTACTCTCTGGCTATTTTTGGCTACAGGTCAGCGTTGTCTTTTCACATACCCTTTCAACTTAAAATTGTAATAGTAAAAAGATATGAAAAGTAGTAGAAAAGTAGTTGTAATATATTAGTATATATGCAATCCAACACAATTAATTTTACGGAATAATAAAATAATATGCCAAATAAACACAAACCAGTTACAACTTTTACTGTTTTACGCCATATTTCACTAAAATTCTACAATTATGAAAAATCAGAAAACATTTAGTACTATTATAAAAAGCCTATTTTCCCACCTGTGAGAATCGTAACACAACATTAATGGTGAATGGATTTTACTGCATTGTTGCATTCATATTAAAATTTATCCATAAATTTATAAAAATATGTATTAAAATTACTGCAAAAAATGTATATCATTTAGCATTTACTAGTTTTACATGTAAATAAGTTCGTATGTGTAAAATATTATTAAAATTTTACAGTTAGAAACACAACCTTGTGCATCATTAAATTCATTTCACCATACATTTGACATTTCTTTGAAGTTTTTATTTCTGTTTACATAGATTTCGGTATACTTAGGAAATATATTATTATATTTGCAAAAAAATGTATATCATTTAGCATTTACTAGTTTTACATGTAAATAAGTTCGTATGTGTAAAATATTATTAAAATTTTACAGTTAGAAACACAACCTTGTGCATCATTAAATTCATTTCACCATACATTTGACATTTCTTTGAAGTTTTTATTTCTGTTTACATAGATTTCGGTAAGTGTGCATATTTATTTATTTAACTAAAAAGAAATCTATCTATTTATATCACAGATTTTCAAGCGTATTTACACAATTGATGTGGTAAAACACAATTTACTGCTATGTGACTGGACGAGAGACTGATTTGATAGCTGTGAGTTGCAGTGTTGGTGAGTGGTTTCTATTTGTTAGCTATGTATGTATTTGTGAAGAAAATTATTTAATTTCTTATGCACAAAAGATCTTTTAGGTCGCAGTGCATAATAGCCTTTACAATAATAATTTAATCTCTTTATTTTTTGTAGAACAATGTCACAGATTTACATCGATATTAGCATACTTACTGTCTATTTTCACCCCTTAAAATGGGCTCATTACCAAAATTGACGTTTTTTCCAATTTAATTCTTGAATGTATATGTAATATAAATAAGTGATATAAATTACATATGAAGAAAAAAATTAAGCTTACACTGTGTTAAATATGCTTGCATATCGGGTTTGCCGTGAAAATATATATGTGTAGTATTTAATATATTTTTATATTAACATAAAAGCGAAGAAGCTCCTTAAAAAATGAAGCATTTCGGAAAGTGGTTAATTTCTTTACAACAATTTTAACTCCTAGCATTGAGGAGTTAAACAAAAATTAACTGATTAATTAACTCGTATGTTCGTTAGTACATGCTTTCTATGTGTTTGACACATGAAGAAGTTGTAAAAGTTCCTAAAATTTTAAGTGTACTTTAAACCATTATACTAATGGTGTAGAATACCTAAATTCAGTTATGTTGCAATTTCCACACCACCATAGAGGTATACAACATGGCTCGTTACCGCTTTTTTTTGTGTTCGGTTTCCTTGTATGCCTATTGCCTTCCTTCCTTCCTTATGTGGCCATAACAACCGAATATCGATTTAGGCCGAAAATAACATGCTTCGCCAGCCATCTCTGTTCTTCGCTAGCTGGCGCCAGTTAGAAATTCCAAGCGCCGTCAGGTTCTCCAGTACTTGGTCTTTCCACCTGAGGTTTGGTCTTCCTCTTCTGCGTCGTCCTCCAGCGGGTTCCGAATATAACACCTCCTTAGCTGGAGCGTGTTCTTCCATTCGCTCGACATGACCTAGCCAGCGCAGCCGCTGGATTTTGATGCGCTTTACTATGTCAATATCGGCATACAGCTCGTACAGCTCATGGTTGTACCTTATTCGGTACTCGCCACCAACGCAAATAGGTCCAAAGATCTTACGTAGGACTTTTCTCTCGAAAACTCCAAGCATTCGCTCATCCGAGGTGGAAATTGTCCAGGCTTCAGCGCCATATGTTAGGACAGGCATGATGAGAGACTTGTAGAGTGGAGTTTTCGTTCTTCGAGAGAGGGCTCGACTTCTCAATTGCTTACTCAGCCCAAAGTAACACCTGTTAGCAAGAGTTATCCTACGCATGATCTCCAAGCTGACGTCATTACTACTGTTAATGCTGGTTCCAAGATAGACAAAGTCCCTTACTACTTCAAAAGCGTAGTTGTCAACAGTGACGTGGTGTCCAAGACGCCGGGACTCTTTGTTTGTTGACACTAGATACTTCGTCTTGCCCTCGTTCACCGTGAGACCCATCCGACGCGACTCTCTTTCCAACTCTGAGAATGCTGCACTGACTGCTCGCGTGTTCATGCCGATTATGTCAATATCGTCGGCATACGCTAACAGCATGACACTTTTGTTGAAGATAGTGCCATTATGTCGTAGATCAGCAGCTCGTATTATTTTCTCCATAATAAGATTGAAGAAGTCGCACGATAACGAATCACCTTGTCTGAAACCCCGTTCGGTATTAAACGGTGTGGAGAGGTCCTTCCCAATTTTCACTGCACAACAGGAGTTATGCAGTGTCATTCTACAAAGTCGAATGAGCTTTGCAGGAATACCGAACTAAGGCATTCTTGTGTACCTTTCGACAGTCCCTTATTGGACTGCCGAAAGCGGCTTTATAATTAACAAATAGGTGGTGTGTGTCGATCTGTTTTTCTTGGGTCTTCTCCAGGATTTGGCGCAGTGTGAAAATCTGGTCGATGGTGGATTTACCAGGTCTGAAGCCACACTGATAAGGTACGATCAGGTTGTTGAGCATAGGCTTTAACCTTTCACACAGTATGCTCGATAGAACCTTGTATGCGACTCTCAGGAGACTTATTCCACGGTAGTGGGCGCAAATTGTGGGGTCATCTTTTTTATGTACAGGACAGAGAACACTGAGCCTCCAATCATCAGGCATGCTTTCATCCGACCATATTCTGCTTATGAGCTGGTGCATGCAGGCGAGCAGCTCATCGCCTCCGGTCTTAAACAACTCGGCAGGCAGGCCGAGTTGTTTAAGGCCGTTTCAACCTCGTCATAGTCGGGTGGTGGAATATCAACACCATCATCTGTAATTGGGGTTATCGGGCAAACTCCTCCGCTGGCGGAATTGTTCGTAGCATCGCCATTCAGTAACGTGGAGAAGTGTTCCCTCCATAGGCTCAGTACACTCTGGACATCCGTAACCAGATTCCCATTTCCATCACGACAAGAAGAGGCTCCGGGATTTAAAGTCTCATTTTTCGAGTCTCATTCTTGTCGGTACACATCTCTATCTCCTCATACTCGCGTCTTTCCAACTCCCTCTTCTTGCGCCTGAAAAGACGTCTCTCTGCACTCCTTTTCTCTCTGTACCGCTCCTTAACAGCTCGCGTTGCGCCTGCACGCCGGGTTTTTCTGTAGGCGGCGTCTTTCTCTGCGGTAGCGTCGCGACACTCCTGATCATACCACTCATTCCTCAGAGGCCGGTAGTAACCGATTACCTCCTCGGCAGCAGTAGTCATGGAGTGGGATATATGTGTGCACCGAGCGCATGTATCATCAAGTTGGGGAGTGTTCTGCATAAGCAGATCCGATAGTCGAGTGGAAAATGCATCTGCTGTCTCTGGTGATCGCAGCTTACTGAAGTCGAGCTTTCTCTGTGTGGGACTTCTCTTGTTATTTGCAACACATAAGCGTGTGCGCACCTTAGCTGCAGCAAAGTAGTGATTCGAGTCGATGTTGGCCCCACGGATCGATTTCATGTCCATCACACTGGAAGCATGCCTTCCGTCAATCACCACATGATCAATTTGGTTTCTTGTACGTTGATCTGGAGACAGCCATGTCGCTTTGTGGATGTCGAGATGCTGGAATCTGGTACCTCCAATTACCATGTTTCGTGCTGCGGCGAAGTCGATCAGCCTCATTCCGTTATCGGAGGTGTTCTCGTGGAGGCTGAATTTTCCGACAGTTGGACCAAAGGTACCTTCCTTGCCCACTCTGGCATTAAAGTCGCCAAGCACGATTTTGATATCGTGGCGGGGGCAGCGGTCATAAACTTCTTCGAGGCGCTGAAAGAAGCTCTCCTTGGTCACATTGTCCTTCTCATCCGTCGGAGCGTGGGCACATATGTCTGATATTGGAGAATTTTGCCTTGATGCGGATTGTGGCCAGCCGTTCGTTCACAGGCGTGAACTGTGAGACAAGATGTCGTAGTCTCTTGCTGACCAAAAATCCACATCCTAATTCGAGCCTTTCACATTGGCAACTGTAGTAGATGTCACAGGACGCTCTTTTAGAGCAGCCCTGTCCTGTCCATCGCATTTCCTGGAGAGCGATGTATTTTTCGTATTTTTCGAGAACATCAACCAGCTGGATAGAGGCACCCTCCCTATAAAGGGACCGGACATTCCAGGTGCATATCCGTAAATCATTGTCATTTTTTCGTTTGCGGGGGTCATCAACAAAAGCGGTAGTCCTTATCCGAGGCATATTTGTTTTTTTCATTGGGGGGGTTTTTTATGTGGCGGGTCCCAAACCCAACGCACAACCTCTAACCGAGGAGATTTTCGCCACTCACTTCAGCCGCCTCCCAGCGGGTGCCAGGAAGACGTTGCCTGGTGGTCGCCACATGGAGGGCCCCCATTAATAATAATGGAAGCGCCATCACAGAGTAAGCACAGCAAGCTATATGACTACCCCTCATTAACAAATAAAGGTATCATCACATAGCGCTCAGATCAAACTACATGACAGCCAGTGAGTTGACTTGCGATGAGTTCAATAAGGATTGCGCTAGCCCCACCCGGTTGAGGCAGTTAGACACGTTACCTTGCGAAAACACCACCAGACCACCTGTATGCCTATTGCACCCATATTAAATATAAATACATATATAAATATATATATATATACAGTATGTCAAGAATGTAAACATTGAAAAAAATTCAAATTTTCAACTTTCTTAGCCAAAAATATTAACTTTTATTTCCATATACAAACTTTTTTTTATTAGTTACAGATATTTACAGTATTTATAAAAGATTCATGAAAAAAAATTGCAAGTTCTACGCAAAAGAAAAGAAAAATACAACAAAAAGAAATTTTACTCAATTTTATAAGTGTCAAGAAACTCTACAAAGTCTTTTTTTATAATCTTCATTAGTTAAAATTTGATCAAGTAAAATATTTAGTATTTTGTATGGCCACCTTTAGCATCTATCATGGATTGTAGCCGTTTATTCATTAAATAAACCAACTTTTTTAGGCCATAATTGCTCGGTATATTTTGCCACTCTTCCAATATAGCAGTTTTAAGTGCTGTACGGTTTTTAGTTTGCCTTTTAGCCACTTTTTTCTTTAAGTAGACCCACAGATTTACAATAGGGTTAAGGTCTGGACTTTGGGCTGGTGCATCCATAACTTTACCGCAGTAATAAAGAAGCCACAGTCGCACCCTACTCGCCTTATGCTTTGTGTCATTATCTTGATAAAATTTGAAATGCGGTTTGCCCTCTCTGATGAACCCACATTTTTTCGCACTACTGATTAAATGACTTCAAAATGCCTAAATAATGTTGTGCGTCCATGGTTGACTCTATAAAAGTCAATTCTCCTACTCCTCTGCTTGAGATACATCCCCAAATCATAATGAACATTTTTCCAAATTTAACAGTAGGAATTATGTGTCGATTTTCTAAAGCTGTTAATGCCTTGCGCCACACTCTGGTCGGTCCATCGTTGTAATACAACATCATTTTTGTCTCGTTACAGAATATTTCGTCGTCCCAATATTCATCAGGTTGTGAAATGAGCCTTGAGGCGAAGGAGAAAAGTCTTTCAATAATTTGTGCTGATAGCAGCGGCTTCTTACGAGCAACTCTTAATGAGTATTTGTTTCTCAGTACCGCCTGTCGTACAGTTTCATGAGAAACCACTATACCACACTCTTCCTTGAGTTTCTCCGCAAGCGTTCTAGTCGAAATTTGTGGATTTTTGTGCAGTTCCCTCATCATTAAGCGCTCTGCCCGATCAGTAATTTTAAGCTTAGGGCCACCTCCACACTTTGACTCCACTCTACCCTCATTTTCAGCTCGATTTTAAACATTATAAATTGTTTTACGTGTTACAGAGAACATTTCTAATAACTTCTCCACATTTTCTCCCAATTGGAGATTATAGTATATAAGCTGAACCACTTCAGCCGATAACCTTTTGCCTGGCATTTTAAAAACACAATATTTAAACAGATGATGTGGACAAAGCAAGAATTAATCACAAACTACCAAACAAAATCATAGGAACGGGTCACTGCAACACGTTTACGCAAATAGGTAACTGTAAATGTACCGTTAATCGTTGAAGTGTTGCATAAAAGAATTAAAAAAATAGTTGTGAAAAGAGTTTCTTGACACTTGTAAAATTAAGTAAAATTTCTTTTTGTTGTTTTTTTATTTTCTTTTGCGTAGAACTTGCAATTTTTTTTTCATGAATCTTTTATAAATACTGTAAATATCTATAACTAATAAAAAAAAATGTGTATATGGAAATAAAAGTTAATGTTTTTGGCGAAGAAAGTTGAAAATTTGAATTTTTTTTCAATGTGTAAACTCATTCTTGACATACTGTATATAAATATAAATATAAATTTTAGTGTAGTATTACACTAAAATAATAATATAAATACAAACAAACAAGTATATAGTACATATATACAAGACAGAGGCAAGACAAGGTATATATACATCACAGTTATTGCCACCTCCTTTCCGAATCTGGCCGAAGAAATGTAAAAGTAAAAGATGATTTTTAATTTAATAAAAAATAATATTATAATCATGCATATGCCGTTCTGAGATATTCATATGACCCAAATATTTTAATAATTGTACTTATTCTGTACATGTACAAATATATAAACATACCTTTCTGGCTGCCGCTCCACGCTTCGTAGCATAAACATGCCCTGATGTCCATCGCATCCTAAGGCACACTTTCTAATTGTCGGAATTTCTCCTTTTATCTAAAATAAAAGAAAAACAGCATTTTAAATAAATTGCTATGTTATATAAATAAAACAAAAATTTGCATCTTACCGCTCTGTAAATATCAAATGAAAATTATGGTGCAAAACAACATAGGTGGTGTTATTACCTCATCTGGTTGGTCTTATGTTGGTGGTTTGAGAAGACGATTTCAGCTTTTGATTGCTCCAACGATATATTTGTTGTTGTTGTTAGAAATACAAAATAAGAAATGATCTGCAAAATGAACACCTACTCGGCAGTCAGTTCTGGTTGTTGTTCGCTATAGCAATCACGCCTTTGTTACTAGCAAAACCTCGTTACCACCCAACAATCTAAATGGCTACAATCTTCAGCGACCAAAAAAATTGGATTGGAGTTCTATTGTAATCAGCAACGGCTTTTTCCTTCTAGCAATAAAAAGATGGTCTTCAACCACAGCATTATTAATATTTATGTTTTTATTTTATATTTATTGCTTTTTTCGTTTGCTTCCTATTTTTATTTTTACTCGTTTTTGTATTTTTTTACACATCAGTGCAGAATCCATTTCAGTGGAAAATTCAAAGTGATGTGGTTTTAATTATTGTCGGTTGTCGTTTAATTAGCACCACCTGAAACGGGTGCTTCTTGTGTGCAATACAGAGGTGAACATTTTTGGCGTGAATAAATCATGGTACGTCTTTTGTTAAAGACGCCGTACATATATACTGAGCAATCGTATTGGCATGTGTGAGTATTCATTCTAACCCTACAAGACACAGCTGACCGAATCAACCACCCATTTTTTTTTTTTAACAAGCTTTTTTATTGGATCTTTCTAAAATTACTTAGAAACTAACAATAATTAATCAAATCTTACAAACTAAATAAAATTATGTGATATTCCCAACGTTCCATCACAATTTGTTGAGTCACGAGGTATAGCAATTTCACAGCATATTCAGTGTGTCTTTTCTTTTTAATCGCCGATGCCCCGTGCTCAGCAACAATTTCCTAGCAAGGGGATTCGGATGACTGTGTAATTTTTGGATGTAGCTTCTGCAAGACATTGCAACTTCCTCAGAAATTGCGGGTACATTTAAATCTCGATGGATGTTAACGTTCCTCATATACCAAGGCGCGTTTACAATAATTCGCAGACACTTGGATTGTATTCGCTGCAATTTTTCAATATTTGAGGGAGATGCGGTGCCCCAAAACTGAATATCATAAGTCCAGATTGGCTTCAGGATTGCTTTATATAATAGCACTTTGTATTCGAGATTCAACTTTGATCTTTTGTGTATCAGCCACAATAACTGATTAATTTTAAGCTTGATCTGAGTTTTCTTTGCCTCTATGTGATTTTTCCAGGTCAGCCTTCTGTCGAGGTGAATACCCAAGTACTTTGTTGAAGAACATTGTGGAACTGATTGGCCATTAATTTTAAGTGGGGGACATGTATCTGGCCTTAGCGTGAAGGTTACATGCACGCTCTTTGATTCATTAACTTTTATACGCCATTTTGCTAGCCAGATTTCGAGAGAAGCGATATGAGTCTGCAGGAGTTTAGTAGCTTCTGTGGGGTTAGAGCGAGAGCACAATATTGCCGTATCATCTGCAAAGGTCGATATAAATGTATAGATATTGCTGGGCATATCTGTAGTGTATAAGAGATACAGTAAGGGGCCCAAAACGCTCTCCTGAGGAACGCCAGCGTGAATATCCAATGGATTTGTTGTGTAATCCTTGTGATGTAAGAGAAATTGTCTTTTCGTGAGGTAGCTACTAAGCAATGAGGAGACATTTGCAGGCAGTAATAGTTTGAGTTTGTAAATAAGGCCATCGTGCCATACTTTATCGAAAGCTTGAGTGATATCAAGAAAGACAGCTGAGCAATACTTTTTTTCTTCAAAAGTGTTCCTTATCAGAGTTACAATGCGGTGGACTTGTTCTATTGTGCCGTGCTGTTTTCTAAATCCAAACTGATGTTGAGGAATCAGTTGGTTGAGATTAATAAATGGAGTTATATTCATGACAAGTAGCTTTTCGAATACTTTAGAAAGTAGAGGCAGGAGGCTGATAGGTCTGTACGATGCAACTTTTGTAGGGTCTTTTCCTGGTTTTGCTATCATAATAATTTTTGAAGTTTTCCAGCATTTGGGATAGTGTTTAATACGAAGGATAGCATTGAAAATGTGCATCAGATGAATTACTGAAGCCGGAGGTAGCTCTTTTATCATTTTACCGGTAATTTTATCTGGACCAGGTGATTTTTTTGGGTTTAAATCTTTATAAATTGCTTTGAATATGTCCTTTTTTTTAATTTTGAGCGTTATTGAGCAAGGTTGAGAAGTTAATTTTGGTAATGAGGACTGTGAAGAGGGTGGATTGGGTGTAAACACACTTTTTAGGTGGTTTGCAAAAGCCAAACCCTTCTCACAGTTGCTTCCAGCCCAATTACCGTCACTCAAACGGATGGGGGAATCAGTGAGAATTGGCCGATTTGAGTTTTTTGCTGATTTCCACAAAGAGTAGTCTGACGCTTCACCAGGTGTTAATTTCGCTATGTGCTCTTCTAACTCTTTGTTGTTTTTATTTTTTAAGGCTTGCTTTAACTTTCGAGTGCAGTGCTGTAGCTGTGTTTACAGATTCGGTGATCTGAATTCTTGCCATTGTCTTCGGAGTCTTCTTTTCTGTCTTGCTAGCAATTCAATATCGGCTGGTGTGTATGGGCACACATTGAAGAATAAATTTTGTTCAACAAATAAATACAAATCTGTTTCTTAAAATTTCAGTTTTTCTTAGTACTAGTGCGATAGAGAAAATTTAGAAGGAGATGAAGATATACATTCAATTTTTAACATATGATTATAGTGCTGCAAAAGATGTTCATTGAAATTGTACGTCAAAGTAATCGAAAATATGGTCGGTACCCGAAAAGAAATTGTTCATATTACTATTTATATAGTAATTATATATTAGCCGCATTCTTTTGTAAGCGAGTTGCAAAAGAACACCAAGTCGATTATAATTTCCCTTTAGTTACACTAATGACAGTTGTCAAAATATATGATTCGTTTGTCAAATTAGTAAATGTAAAGCAAAATAAAAAATTAGCAATTCAGCGGAATCTGTGTCTATGTTATTAGGTGAACAGTGCGAATCCTGTCGCAATGAAGAGAGGGAAGAAGCGAATCAAATATTGGAAACAATATTTGCAAGTCCCAGCTCTTCTCCTGAAAAGTCAGAAAGCGAAAATGAGCAACATTTGAAGTGTTCCAATTTTGAAAGCACTCGACGCAATGAGTGAGAAAGATTTCAAAATGAATATGAGGCTGAAACGTGACACAGTGGAATATTTAATAAATATAAGAATATTTAATAATAATTTGTCCTATTTTCAGCAAAGTACTCGTTGTCCACCTTCGTTCCTGACCAGTCTGGTGGTGGAAGGTCAGGAACAAAGAAACGCTGTTTATATGTATATTTGGTATGTAAGCAACACAGTGACATTTCGACAGCTGGCGAATTTGTTTGGGGTAACCTCATCTGGTTACCCCAACCGGTAACGAGTTTCCAGGTTTTTAATACATATGAGCAATGAGTACATCAAGTGTCCAGAAGGCATTTATTTACAAGAAAACATCGAAAAATTTTATATCAAAAAAAGTATTCCTATCGATTGTACGCACATTGTTATTAAAGGTCCAAAAGATCAGAAAGAGATGTACATTGATCGAAAAAAGACATACAGTATAGTGCTTCAAGTTGTGATGGATGCCAATAAAAAGTTCATTGACATAACTTGTGGTGAACCAGGGTCGCTTCATGATTACAGAGTTCTAAGAAGATCAAGACTCTACCAGGATGCATAAAGCCATTACGAAGTAATGTTTTCAAATTCACATCTTATTATCGGAGATTCGGCTTATCCATCGACGAAATGGCTGGTGTCACCTTTTAAAGATTACGTAAACATATCTGAAAGCCAACGGAAATTTAACGAAATACATTCCTCATCACGAATGGTAGTTGAAAATGCGTTTGAACTCTTAAAATGACGTTTTCGAAGGCTGCTGAAATTTACAGAACAAACGGACTTGAAGATAATAACTAACATCGTGGTCAGTATATGTGTTTTACATAACATTTGTATTTCTTTTGACCATTTGTACGATGTCAATGAAGAAACACACGAATGATTCAAGCCCGTTTGTTCTTGAAGATGAAATCGAAGAGTCAAATCTGGATGCAAACCTCGACAGAAGACAGAGCCTATTTAATTATTTAAGACGGCAAAATGTTATTTAAAGTATTTTTAGCAATATATATTTAGAGCTAATTTTCTATTTTCAAATAAATAATTATCAAAATTATGTTTGGTAAAAAATTAATCTGCATATTTCATTATTATTTTCTTAATATCTAGTAAAAAATGTAATTCAAATAAAAAAAAATCATCACAAGTTCATATCACAGTTTTTTAATATAACTTAAAAAAATACGCAAAAAGAATTCTCAAAGAATATAAATAAAATAAATTAAAAAATGTACTCAAAATAAAAAGGAATCCCTAAATACTTTTTTTTAAATGTAACTTAATAAATAGAGAAAATTAACAATATATATACAAGAATAAATTAAACATAAAAACTAAAGAAATTCAAAAAATAATTTAAAAAATAAAAATAACTACTAATTTTCATTCTACTTTTGAATTAGCTTTTCTAATAATTCAATCTTTTTCCTCTCTGCCTCTGCATCCCTCTCCCACTTCTCCCTCAACAGTTCTTTAAATTTTTGAACAGCTTCATCTCTCCTTTTTTTCCTTTCTTCTGCCTCCAGCTGCTTCAATTTAAATTTTTCATCGTAATACACCTCATGTGCTGAACGCTTTCTGCGCACAGCTGGTGCTGAAGAAGCTGGAGCTACCGTTCGGATGTTGCAGCTGTCGGTGGTGGCAGAGGCGATGGTGATGGCGGTGGCGACGGTGATGGTAGAGGCGACGGTGTTGATAGAGGGGATGGTGATGGCAGTGGCGACGGTGTTGATAGAGATGATGGTGATAGCAGTGGCGACGGTGATGGTAGAGACGATGGTGATGGCAGTGGCGATGGTGATCGCAGTGGCCATGGTGATTGCATTGGCGACGCTGAACTGACCGACATCATTTTAGTCGGCCTGGAGCCCACATGGATCGTGTGGCTGTTCGAAATTATTGGATTTCTCCCAAAAATTGTATCCATTAGCACCATATATGGAGCAAAACATGGGCTGGCACCAATACTGCGGTTATTGTCACGCGCCGCCTTATACGCATGGAGCAAAGCGCGCATCTTCGCCTCCAAGCACAATGTGTTCTCTCTGAATCCTGAAAAAAGATTTTATTATTGTCATTTCAAATTTTATTATTTTTATTTAACGTACCGAAATACCAATGGACATCATGTCTTCTAAGACATGAGGCTGGCATATGCCAGCCTCTTTTTTTTTTGGTACCTCCTTCCGCACGAGGTAGCATCTTAAAAATCCTGTTGTCTCTTCGCGGGACCATCTTTTTCGCTTGAATTCTGAATTAAAAATGATTGTTTAGTTAATATTAAAAAAAAAACTAAGCAAAACAATTTTACTTACATATGCTCCATTATATTTCGTCTTATGTTGATAACAATTTGACGTTTATATGAAATTTCCCAAACGTATTTCAGTAGCACATTCACAATAATACTGTTTTTTACTTTCTAACACTATAACTTAGGTCGATTAAAATATAAGCAACTTAAATTGAACTCGGTTAAAATAGGCCATGTCGCTTATTTTTGTTGTTGCTTTGCATGCAGTTCGGAAAATAAGTCAGTGTTCTTTCGCAACTCGCGTGCAAAAGAATACGGCTATTATATAAATCCTATATAGACATCATTTAATTAGTTGACATTTTATAAAAACAACCACAAAAATGTACATATTGTAATGAGTATGGATGGTTTATTACTCATCACTATTGTTCCTGAGACGAATGTTGGCAGCATCAAAACAAATGTCAACAAAACGAAATAAGCGATAACCAGAACAAGCCAAATAGAAAGAAAGAGAAGAATCTCGATGAAGGAAGATTCTGCGGTGTTGCCAACAGACTATAAATAGAGCCAGTGTTAACAAGTGCAAATCAACCTAATCCCGAACGTGATTGCGCAAATATCGATGCAGTTTCAGAGGCAAAAGTTGCAAGTACATTAAAGTGTTATTATAAATAGTTAATTGTAAACAGAGTTGATTGTAAACAGAGTTTAGTAAATAAATTGGTGCTGTATATAGTTGTATAAAATAAGTGTTAAAATTATTATTAACAGAATCCAGTGATCGAACAAGATAATTCAAATACAATTCAACGCTTACAGAATTAAAAACGTAAGAATATGTATGTATGTGCTAAAACATCTATACCAAATTTTTTTGAAATACTATGTGCAGGTTTCGATTACTTGTTAAATTTGTACATCTCTATTAAAACATGAATAAAAAAATATTTTGTGAATTTTTCTGAAAAACACGTAAGTGGGATGTATGTATATATATATATATATATATATATATATATATATATATATATATATATATATATATATATATATATATATATATATATATATATATATATATATATATATATATATATATATATATATATATATATTGTTACGTTTTTATTCTGTGAACGTTTAATTCTATTTGAATTACCTTGTTCGATCACTGGATTCTGTTAATGATAACTGCAACACTTATTTTATACAACTATATACAGCAACAATTTATTTAATAATCTCTATTTACAATCAACACTGTTTACAATCAACTATTTACTATAACACTTAAATGTACTTGCAACTTTTGCCTCTGTATAAATGTTTTCGCAATCACGTTCGGAATTAGATTGATTGTCAATTCTCAACACTGGCTCTATTTATACTCTGTTGGCAACACCCCAGAATCTTCCTTTATCGAGATTCTTCTCTTCCTTTCTCGTTGGCTTGTTCTGGTTATCGCTTATTTCTTTTTGTTGACATTCGTTTCGATGCTGCCAATAGAGTCAGTCACAATAGTGATGAGTAATCAACTATCGATACTCGTTACACTGCCCTCCTCTTAACCTTGTTCGTCCCGAACAAGTTTTTATACTTCCCCTGGATATGGCGCAAGTCGCTCTAAGTGCACTACTTTAAACTTTGCTCTTTTATTCCAGGCACGTTGAATACGATACACTACGTCATTTATCTTTGCTATAATCTCATATGGTCCTTCCCAATGAGTCTGCAGTTTAGGGGACAGGCCTTTCTTTCGTTGTGGATTATGAAGCATTACAATCTCTCCTTCATAGAACCCTTTTGAATTTGCTTTCAAGTCATACCTGGCCTTCATCTTATCGCTTATCATCTGCGACCGCTCTCTGATGAACCGATGTACTTCATCCAACTGTTCCCGCTTTTCGCTAGTATAATTACCTTCGGTTGATCTCGTTGGTGTTACGACTCCAAATTTTAAATCAGCTGGCAGTCTTAACTCGTTTCCAAAAATTGCCATTGCCGGTGTAGTAGCCGTCGTATCATGTTGTGCGCATCGATATGCCATGAGGAACATTGGTATATGTACATCCCAGTCTCTTTGGTATTTATCTACGACTTTTCTCAAATATTCCTCCAAGGTACGGTTAAATCGTTCTACCATGCCATCAGATTGTGGATGCAAAGGTGTTGTACGAGTTTTGTATATACCCAGCATACGGCATATCTCTTGGAATACAACTGATTCGAAATTTCGACCTTGGTCTGAGTGTAATTCCATCGGTACACCAAAACGAGTAATCCATTGGTTGACGAATACATCCGCAACTGTACTAGCTTCTTGATTTGGAATGGGGTATACTTCAGGCCATTTACTGAAGTAATCTATAACCACCAGAACATACTTGTTTCCTGCGTTGCTTATTGGAAATGGTCCAGCTATGTCCATAGCAATTCGCTCAAATGGAGCACCCACGGTGTATTGGTGCATCTTACCTCGACTTTTCTTAGTGGGACCTTTGGCCATTGCACATTGCTTACACTTCCGAATCCAATCAGCGACATGGTCATGACATCCAACCCAATAAAATCGTTTCTTTATTTTCTCGACGGTTTTGGTGATTCACAAATGCCCTCCACTGGAGGCATTGTGATACTCAGCTATCACTTCATTTATTCTTGCCTTGGGTACCACTAGAAGATCATAAGTGATTTTTCCATCTTCACTTTCCCATGTTCGGAATAAACATCCGTCTCGTAAGTGCAGGCTTTGCCACTGCGCCCAGTATGCCTTTGCTATTGGACTCTCATTAGCCATTTCTTGCCAATCTGGACGTATGCCCTGCTCCTTGTATTTCATGATCTTTGAGAGATCTGGGTCGTTCCGTTGATCTTCTTGAACTCGTTCGGTGGTCCATGACTCTTCCGACAATACATTCGTAAGACGTAGGTTAACAATGTGATTCTGGCTTTCTACCCGAGAACAATGTTTGCTATCTACGGTGCAAATACGATGATATGGAGTATCAGCTTTACCACGATGAATGAAATCACGATCTTCCTTTCGTTGTCCTGGTGAATTCGATCTTTCTTGCTTGCGTCGTAGACGACAATTACGCGCCATGTGTCCTCTTTGATCGCATATGAAGCACTTACCGGCAAATTTGTTTTTGTGTTGATTCCTTGTTCTTTCTTTAGGCTTCATACTCGATTGATTGCAATCACTAGCTATATGCCCTCGTTTGTCGCAAATGAAGCACTTACCATTAAATTTGTTTTCGCGTCGACCTGTTGTTCTTCTTTCAGGCTTCACTACTGACTTAACTGCCTGACACACTGCTTCAACCAGATCTGATGTTTCTGTTTCTAGTTGGCGTACCCGTGGCATTGGTCGACACATCAAACTGGCGGCTTCAAACGTCAATGCACTACTGACTGTTTCAGCATAAGTATTCCTTGGTGACATGGCTAGGGTACGCTTTGTCTCTCCATCACGTATGCCATCTATGAATGCCTCTATTTTTATTTTTTCGACGAACTCTTCCGAATTACCGGAGAACGCTAGATGACATAAGCGCTCAATATCGGAAGCGAATTCCTGAAGGCTTTCATTACTCCGTTGCACTCGCGATCTCAATTCCACTCGATGTAATTGACTCTTGTATTCATTTTCATATTTTCGCTGGAGTGTGTCCATCAGTGACTGATAGCTACCACGATCTTTCTCTGGAATCATCTGTAACACCTCGGAAGCATTACCTTTTAATGCGACTATTAAAGCAGCAGTCTTGTCGCTATCATCCCATTGATTCTTCGACGCTGTTGTCTCGAATTGAAGCTTGAAGATATTGAATGGCGTGCTTCCGTCAAATGTTGGTGACTTTAGTTTGATTGTACTTGAATCTCTAATCACTGATGTGGCTGGTCCATTTATTTTTAGTTGATTGAGTTCGTGCTGTAATTTCTCGAACTTATCTTCCCAGTCGTCGACATGTTCCTTCAGCTTATCATCCAACTCATCCACGTGTTCTTTCAGCTCTGTGACTTTGTCATTAATAGCTCCTGATTTCCTGAAATCTAAGTTCAATTCTTTTTTGTAGATTTTCGATGACGTGTTCTTGGCGAGCCGAATGTTCTTGAAACTTGTAGTCAATTGTTTTCTGGAATTCTCCCATAGCGTTTTCTTGGCGGGACGAACCTTCTTGGATTTTCATACGCAATTCAGCCGAATGTTCTTGAAGCTTGGAATCAATGCGAGAAGCATTTGCTTGTAACTTCGCATTAATTCCTTGCAGTTGCTGCTGCTGTTGTTGCATCATGGATTTCATGAGTTCCATTAGTTGACCACTCGAATCTATCTTGCTTTCTTCCTCAGCGTGTACGACTGCTTGTATATCGGCTTCCTCGAAGAACTCATGTTCTTCTACATTAATTCCCTTAGCCTCCATAGCTTGCCTCAGCCTCGCCAGCAGTTCCGCCTTTGCACCTGATGACGATAGATTCATCTCTACCAACAGCTTTTTAAGCTGGTCCACTTTTAGTTGGTCAATTTTCACCATCTTTACAGAATCCCACTTCTGACACCAATTGTTACGTTTTTATTCTGTGAACGTTTAATTCTATTTGAATTACCTTGTTCGATCACTGGATTCTGTTAATGATAACTGCAACACTTATTTTATACAACTATATACAGCAACAATTTATTTAATAATCTCTATTTACAATCAACACTGTTTACAATCAACTATTTACTATAACACTTAAATGTACTTGCAACTTTTGCCTCTGTATAAATGTTTTCGCAATCACGTTCGGAATTAGATTGATTGTCAATTCTCAACACTGGCTCTATTTATACTCTGTTGGCAACACCCCAGAATCTTCCTTTATCGAGATTCTTCTCTTCCTTTCTCGTTGGCTTGTTCTGGTTATCGCTTATTTCTTTTTGTTGACATTCGTTTCGATGCTGCCAATAGAGTCAGTCACAATAGTGATGAGTAATCAACTATCGATACTCGTTACAATATATATAGATATATATATATATATATATATATATATATATATATATATATATATATATATATATATATATATATATATATATATATATATATATATATATATATATATATATATAATATATTTTAGGGATTAGCCGAATCAGACCACTTATATGGGTCACTTTTCGTCCCTCAAATCGTGTGTTAATTATTTGTTCGGTTGCAGAATTCTTCTACTTCCTTCCTCATAATAACATCAAGCGTTATTTCAAGTTCATCATTAAATTTCGAGTTCATCAATAAATTGGCGACCCAGTGTGGACATCCTCCTGCTTGCCAATGCAGGACACTGGCACACTATGTGCGCCGCTGTCTTTACCTCTTCCATGCATAATCTGCAAATATCAGCATCCTTCCCATCAACAAGACCCATCTTGCTGAGGTGGTATCTGAAATTGCCATGCCCAGTTATTAATGCAGTCAACCAGCTTAGAGTCATTCGTCCTAGACTGAGAGCCCTCCCCGATTCACTGCCCTTTGATAGCCTCAACGAAGCCTTTGCCTGTCTACTAGTAGATAAGTTCTCCCATCTCGTGAGATGAAATTTCTTTATCCACTCTTCGACTTTTGCCTTCACCGTCCCGCTGCTGAGAGCAGCTACTGGTTCCGGTCCATAAAATTCAGCTTCAGATCCTTGTCTAGTCAAGGCGTCTGCAACTTCATTCTGTTCTATACCAATGTGTCCCTTCACCCACATAAGAGTAATCGCATTACTACGAGCACACCCATTAAGTTTCTGAACACATTCGAGCGCCAACTTAGAAGATACCGTAGGTTGTTGCAGCCGCCTGACCACCGCCTGCTTTAGACGTAATGCTGTTAATGCCGCTGACTTCGTAATATGCAAGTCCAACGGCAGCAGCCCGAGAAAGACTTCCAATACTCCTACTGGGGTCGTCCGGATAGCTCCGGTAATCCCAATACAAGCCATTCTTTGCACCCTATCTAACTTACTTTTCGCGGTCTTTTGGGTGACCTTAGGCCACCAGACCACAGCAGCATATGTTATTAAGGGCCTGACCATCGTTGTGTAGATCCAGTACGCTGCTCTGGGAGTAATTCCCCACATGAGACCGAACACTCTCTTACACTGATGCAATACCCGCTTGCCCTTCTGGATCTTGTTATCTACGTGACTATTCCAAGTCAGCTTGTTGTCCAGGATGACACCTAGATACTTTACTTCCTTGGATACGTTGATGTTCGATCCAAAAAGCCTAAGAGGGTCTATTGTTAGTCCAGTCCTCTTTTTAGTAAAGAGTACCGTTTCCTACTTACTAGCATTTACAAAGAGACCTTGTTCCATGCACCCTCCTTCAACCATTTTGAGTGCACCTCTCATGGTATCATAAATAGTGTCCAGGAACTTACCGCTCACCGTTACCGCTATGTCATCTGCATACCCGACGGTGTGTATGCCTTTTGAGTCCAGAAGCTGAAGTAGGGAATCGACCGTGATGTTCCAAAGGATGGGCGATAATACTCCCCCCTGTGGACACCCTTTGACTACCCTACCTCTGAATCTGTAACTCCCATTTTGAAAGTTTATTGCCCTTTTCCTCAGCATGCTGTCCACCCACCTTATAATGGTTGGGCTACTTCACGAGTAGCAAGGGCCATCCTTAGCTTATCGAAACCAATCTTATCGTACGCACCTTCTATATCCATAAAAGTAGACATAGGTATCCCTCCACAAGACAGTTCCCTCTCCGCTACGCGAACGAGTTCGTGCAGGGCCGTTTCAGTGGATTTGCCAGCTCTGTACGCGTGCTGACACCTGCTCAGTGGTTTTGTCAGAAGCGTTGTCCTTTTCATGTAGTCCGCCAGTACTCCCTCCATACATTTAAGCAGAAAGGAGGTCAAGCTAACCGGCCGGAAAGATTTAGCCTCTGAGTAGTCCCTTTTTCCCGGCTTTGGAAGAAAGACAACCTTAGTCTCTCTCCATTGAGTCGGGATATATCCTGTAGCCAGGCAAGTAGTAAATATTCCCAGAAGCCTGTCTACCAGAGCTTCTGCACCCCACTGAAGTAGGGCTGGAAATATCCCGTCTGTACCCGCTGTTTTGAATGGAGAGAAACGCTTAATGGCGTTTATCACTCCATCTCTGGTGACTATCCTTTCAGCTTCCAATCTTTCATTCCTGTTTGCACTCTTGCGGGTGGCTTCCCAAGGATCTTCCGATCTAAAGCATCCTGGAAAATGCACCTCCATCAGGTATTTCAGTGACTCTCCGATTGTCTCTGTAAAGGATCCATTCGTTTTGCGAATTAATCCCAACTTTGACACCGGGTCCTTTGATATGATCCTCTGTAATCTACATACATCGGTCATATCTTGCATATTTGAGCAGAATTCCCTCCACGTTTTCCTTTTACGGTTGCGTAGAGTCTTCTTCAACTCCCTTTTCTTTGACTTGTAGTCGTCCCATGCGTTGGGGTCCCCTCTCATGTGACGATTAAAAGCCTTCCTTGTCTCCTTTTTCATGGATTCCAGTTCCCCATTCCACCATGGAGTGGGATCTACTTCATCCACAACCGTCAGAGGACATGAAGCTTCAAATGCTTGGATCATGACTGAGCTGATAGCCCCCACCTGATACTCAACATCTGCGGTTGTTCTAGATCTCCTAAACCTCCTTGGCAATAATTCCTCAAGAACTTCGCAGTATCTTGTACAATCCGTTCGTTTCGGTATCCTTATCATTCTACAGTCGTTCCTATGTCTTTTATCGGACGTAACCCCAAACTGAATGGCCCTGTGGTCCGACATGGTTAGTCTATCCACAACCCTCCAATCCAAAATCCTATCCAACATTCTGACATTCGTCAGAGTAACATTCTGATCTACAGATCAGAAGGCCAACACACTAACTACTGAGGTACGGCACCCACGTAAGCGGGTGCGGCGGATAGGTGTTAGCGATTTGTATATACTGCATAATACCCATTTCATTTATTTTAGATGTTTTCCAAAACCAAGGTTGAGCGCTGTTTGAAAAACAATCAAAACGTGCAATTGAACTGAGCCAAAACAAGTTAAAACAAAAAAACTAACACGAAAAGAAAAATGAAAAGGTGAAATAGTTATAAAAACTGAACTATGTTAGATTATTATTAATTTTTTTTTTTATATTCCTATAGCTTTTTTATAAAATAATATATCATATATAATGAATTTAGATGTGTAATCTAAATAACGAAGATTATTATTTGTCTTTTAATTACATATTTATAACGTATAAATATATGACCAATTTATCTGACCGTTAGATGTGACTCATTGTTACGTCAGATTTGACGTATATATTAATCAGCGTTGACAGATTTTTAGGTCAGATCTACCTGCTTGTTAAATATGACTAAATTGGCTGACTGGTATTTCTGCTACGCTCAACTAGAGAAAGCGAGAGAACTATATGTTCCCAAGGTACAAAAACTGATGTGTTAGAAAGGGACAGTTAAATGGTTGTCAATCTAACCATCACTATCACTATCACTATCTAACACGTCAATCTAAAAATTGACGTGTTAGATAGTGATACAAAATCACACGTACACAAGACTTTCAGTCAGAATTTTCGCATGGCCCTTAAGAAAATCGTAGAAACTTTGTTCTAGGCCTAATGTAAAGTAGCGTCAGATACTACTGGTCATATAACTGATAGTGTTCTTGTAGGGAGGTTTTCTAATATATTCGGTATGTGTCTAACTGATGTTTACATATGTGTATGTAGACTCTATCGCTTTTATATCGTTGTGCATACGTATTGTATTGTATTTGCCTAATATTTTACGCTCGCATTAACTATTGAATCATGATCTATTGCTTTGTTTTGTTGTACATACGTTGATTTATTTCTCATTCTCCCTTTCTCTATGCTATATATTCCTTCCTACTCATGTAACGAAATGTGCTTTAAAAATTTAACACTCCATTTGCGACACCGCCGCTTAAGAAGTTTTACTTCAAAAACTTGTTTGCTCTTTTCGGGATTTGAACCCGGGATTTTCCCAATAGACAGCTGCGGTCTAACCACTTTGCTACTGCACTATATATGCTGTGTTGGCTAGAAGGTAGTTTTCCTAGCACTTTTTAAATTGAGAGTTGTAAAATCACGCATATGGGAACAAAGGAAACGAAACGGTAAAAATATCTCAATATGCCCTTAAGAATGTGATGGGAAATATACGGAAAGATTCAGTCATGGCTCCACATAACATTACTAATCAATTTACCAGTGTGCTTCTTGCAAGGAATGTCGGCCACATGAATACTAAAGCATTTACATAAGTGTGTGTGTCAAATGGAGTACATGCTTGTACAGTGGCGTTAGAAAAACTGTGAACAGTGAAATGGAGAGCAAGCATTGCAGCATATTGTCGTTTGCTATTGTATTCACTGTTCACTGTTTTTTAACACGCTGTTATTCGCTTCATATGTATTTACCTTTTAGTTTGACTAAACTACGCTAGCTATAGAGTTGAAATATACCATATATCAAATGAAAAATCTTGAAGAGTACATTATGGTTAGATTATCAAATTAAAAATTAGTCATTGGTTCTTGAAATATTTGTGTGGAAGAATATTAAAAGTTTTATATTGACCGCAGCATTACGCATGCAAAGTGTAAGAATGTTGCTCAAGCGGGAAGATGGAGATATAAAGAAACACGAAAACTTCAAATATACTTACATGCAAATACGTATATATCGTCGGTGCTTAGGAAGAAAGACTCACTAGTGTTTTAACGACAAAGAAAGACGCGTAAAAAAATAATAAAACGAAGAAAGATGCATAATCATTGTTTACGGCAAACAAAGACTTCGGAGCATAATTGACGACGAAGTAAGACGCGTAAACATATTTGACGACGAAGAAAGACACTATGGCAGTTTATCACTCGAGAGTTGGCGTCTATTGGCCCTATTCTGAACTTATGCCAAACATTGAACTATATTTATTTACATTAAATGCATTTATTAGTTAAATATACAATAACATTATTTGTTATATCGTTTTCTATGTGCGAAACAATCAAGGTATCGCAATTTTCAGATAGGCTGCACTCACTAATTTGTAAAGCAGAAAAGTTTTGTGCTATTTGTTAAAAATATAAATTTGGCAACCTTTTCACTGTACATATTATTGTTCTCTCCCTTTACACATTTATACTTTGTTTTCTTCATATTGTAAGCTGTTGAATAAATCACATCATGAATTTCTTCTGCCTTATTATTTTCCAACAGTTTATGGGCCCAATTCCCGTATATACAGTATGTCAAGAATGAGTTTACACATTGAAAAAAAAATCAAATTTTCAACATTCTTAGCCAAAAATATTAACTTTTATTTCCATATACAAATTTTTTTTATGCTTATGCTTTGTGTCATTATCTTGATAAAATTTGAAATGCGGTTTGCCCTCTCTGATGAACCCACATTTTTTCGCACTACTGATTAAATGACTTCAAAATGCCTAAATAATTCTCATACAATTCTCATACTCCGCTGCTTGAGATACATCCCCAAATCATAATGAACATTTTTCCAAATTTAACAGTAGGAATTATGTGTCGATTTTCTAAAGCTGTTAATGCCTTGCGCCACACTCTGGTCGGTCCATCGTTGTAATACAACATCATTTTTGTTTCGTCAGAGAATATTACGTCGTCCCAATATTCATCAGGTTGAGAAATGAGCCTCGAGGCGAAGGAGAAACGTCTTTCAATATTTTGTGCTGATAGCAGCGGCTCTTACGAGCAACTTTTGATGAGTATCTGTTTCTCAGTACCGCCTGTCGTACAATTTCATGGGAAACCACTATACCACACTCTTCCTTGAGTTTCTCCGCAAGCGTTCTGTTCGAAATTTGTGGATTTTTGTGCAGTTCCCTCATCATTAAGCGCTCTGCCCTATCAGTAATTTTAAGCTTTGGGCCACCTCCACACATTGGCTCCAATCTACCCTCATTTTCAGGAAGATTTAAAACATTATAAATTGTCTTACGTGTTACAGAGAACATTTCTGATAACTTCTCCACATTTTCTCCCCATTGGCGATTGTAGTATATAATCTGAACCACTTCAGCCGATAACCTTTTGCCTGGCATTTTAAAAACATAATATTTAAACAGATGATGTGGAAATGTGGAAAAATTAATCACAAACTAACAAACAAAATCATAGGAACGGGTCACTGCAACGCGTTTACGCAAATAGATAACTGCAAATGTACCGTTAATCGTTGAAGTGTTGCATAAAGGAATTAAAAAAATTGTTGTGAAAAGAGTTTCTTGACACTTATAAAATTGAGTAAAATTTCTTTTTGTTGTATTTTTCTTTTCTTTTGCGTAGAACTTGCAATTTTTTTCATGAATCTTTTATAAATACTGTAAATATCTGTAACTAATAAAAAAAAATTGTATATGGAAATAAAAGTTAATATTTTTGGCTAAGAAAGTTGAAAATTTGAATTTTTTTTCAATGTGTAAACTCATTCTTGACAAATTAGTGAGTGCAGCCTATCTGAAAATTGCGATACCTTGATTGTATCGCACATAGAAAACGATATAACAAATAATGTTATTGTATATTTAACTAATAAATGCATTTAATGTAAATAAATATAGTTCAATGTTTGGCATAAGTTCAGAATAGGGCCAATAGACGCCAACTCTCGAGTGATAAACTGCCATAGTGTCTTTCTTCGTCGTCAAATATGTTTACGCGTCTTACTTCGTCGTCAATTATGCTCCGAAGTCTTTGTTTGCCGTAAACAATGATTATGCATCTTTCTTCGTTTTATTATTTTTTTACGCGTCTTTCTTTGTCGTTAAAACACTAGTGAGTCTTTCTTCCTAAGCACCGACGATATATACGTATTTGCATGTAAGTATATTTGAAGTTTTCGTGTTTCTTTATATCTCCATCTTCCCGCTTGAGCAACATTCTTACACTTTGCATGCGTAATGCTGCGGTCAATATAAAACTTTTAATATTCTTCCACACAAATATTTCAAGAACCAATGACTAATTTTTAATTTGATAATCTAACCATAATGTACTCTTCAAGATTTTTCATTTGATATATGGTATATTTCAACTCTATAGCTAGCGTAGTTTAGTCAAACTAAAAGGTAAATACATATGAAGCGAATAACAGCGTGTTAAAAAACAGTGAACAGTGAATACAATAGCAAACGACAATATGCTGCAATGCTTGCTCTCCATTTCACTGTTCACAGTTTTTCTAACGCCACTGTACAAGCATGTACTCCATTTGACACACACACTTATGTAAATGCTTTAGTATTCATGTGGCCGACATTCCTTGCAAGAAGCACACTGGTAAATTGATTAGTAATGTTATGTGGAGCCATGACTGAATCTTTCCGTATATTTCCCATCACATTCTTAAGGGCATATTGAGATATTTTTACCGTTTCGTTTCCTTTGTTCCCATATGCGTGATTTTACAACTCTCAATTTAAAAAGTGCTAGGAAAACTACCTTCTAGCCAACACAGCATATATAGTGCAGTAGCAAAGTGGTTAGACCGCAGCTGTCTATTGGGAAAATCCCGGGTTCAAATCCCGAAAAGAGCAAACAAGTTTTTGAAGTAAAACTTCTTAAGCGGCGGTGTCGCAAATGGAGTGTTAAATTTTTAAAGCACATTTCGTTACATGAGTAGGAAGGAATATATAGCATAGAGAAAGGGAGAATGAGAAATAAATCAACGTATGTACAACAAAACAAAGCAATAGATCATGATTCAATAGTTAATGCGAGCGTAAAATATTAGGCAAATACAATACAATACGTATGCACAACGATATAAAAGCGATAGAGTCTACATACACATATGTAAACATCAGTTAGACACATACCGAATATATTAGAAAACCTCCCTACAAGAACACTATCAGTTATATGACCAGTAGTATCTGACGCTACTTTACATTAGGCCTAGAACAAAGTTTCTACGATTTTCTTAAGGGCCATGCGAAAATTCTGACTGAAAGTCTTGTGTACGTGTGATTTTGTATCACTATCTAACACGTCAATTTTTAGATTGACGTGTTAGATAGTGATAGTGATAGTGATGGTTAGATTGACAACCATTTAACTGTCCCTTTCTAACACATCAGTTTTTGTACCTTGGGAACATATAGTTCTCTCGCTTTCTCTAGTTGAGCGTAGTAGAAATACCAGTCAGCCAATTTAGTCATATTTAACAAGCAGGTAGATCTGACCTAAAAATCTGTCAACGCTGATTAATATATACGTCAAATCTGACGTAACAATGAGTCACATCTAACGGTCAGATAAATTGGTCATATATTTATACGTTATAAATATGTAATTAAAAGACAAATAATAATCTTCGTTATTTAGATTACACATCTAAATTCATTATATATGATATATCATTTTATAAAAAAGCTATAGGAATATAAAAAAAAAAATTAATAATAATCTAACATAGTTCAGTTTTTATAACTATTTCACCTTTTCATTTTTCTTTTCGTGTTAGTTTTTTTGTTTTAACTTGTTTTGGCTCAGTTCAATTGCACGTTTTGATTGTTTTTCAAACAGCGCTCGACCTTGGTTTTGGAAAACATCTAAAATAAATGAAATGGGTATTATGCAGTATATACAAATCGCTAACACCTATCCGCCGCACCCGCTTACGTGGGTGCCGTACCTCAGTAGTTAGTGTGTTGGCCTTCTGATCTGTAGATCAGAATGTTACTCTGACGAATGTCAAAATGTTGGATAGGATTTTGGATTGGAGGGTTGTGGATAGACTAACCATGTCGGACCACAGGGCCATTCAGTTTGGGGTTACGTCCGATAAAAGACATAGGAACGACTGTAGAATGATAAGGATACCGAAACGAACGGATTGTACAAGATACTGCGAAGTTCTTGAGGAATTATTGCCAAGGAGGTTTAGGAGACCTAGAACAACCGCAGATGTTGAGTATCAGGTGGGGGCTATCAGCTCAGCCATGATCCAAGCATTTGAAGCTTCATGTCCTCTGACGGTTGTGGATGAAGTAGATCCCACTCCATGGTGGAATGGGGAACTGGAATCCATGAAAAAGGAGACAAGGAAGGCTTTTAATCGTCACATGAGAGGGGACCCCAACGCACGGGACGACTACAAGTCAAAGAAAAGGGAGTTGAAGAAGACTCTACGCAACCGTAAAAGGAAAACGTGGAGGGAATTCTGCTCAAATATGCAAGATATGACCGATGTATGTAGATTACAGAGGATCATATCAAAGGACCCGGTGTCAAAGTTGGGATTAATTCGCAAAACGAATGGATCCTTTACAGAGACAATCGGAGAGTCACTGAAATACCTGATGGAGGTGCATTTTCCAGGATGCTTTAGATCGGAAGATCCTTGGGAAGCCACCCGCAAGAGTGCAAACAGGAATGAAAGATTGGAAGCTGAAAGGATAGTCACCAGAGATGGAGTGATAAACGCCATTAAGCGTTTCTCTCCATTCAAAACAGCGGGTACAGACGGGATATTTCCAGCCCTACTTCAGTGGGGTGCAGAAGCTCTGGTAGACAGGCTTCTGGGAATATTTACTACTTGCCTGGCTACAGGATATATCCCGACTCAATGGAGAGAGACTAAGGTTGTCTTTCTTCCAAAGCCGGGAAAAAGGGACTACTCAGAGGCTAAATCTTTCCGGCCGGTTAGCTTGACCTCCTTTCTGCTTAAATGTATGGAGGGAGTACTGGCGGACTACATGAAAAGGACAACGCTTCTGACAAAACCATATATATATATATATATATATACATATATATGTATGTATATATATGTATATATATATATATATATATATATATATATATGTATATATATATATACATATATGTATATATATATATGTATATATATATATATATATATATATATATATATATATATATATATATATATATATATAAATTATAAAAGAAACAATCTCGCCTTGAATATACGGTTTCTTCTGTTGTGTGGTGATAGTATGCTGGTTGATTTTTTTTTTTCGTTTTTTTCGTTGTTAAAGGAAAATCAAAATGGCGGCTTTAGACACACATGCAATCGAGAATCTTCGCGGTAATGAAAATTTTCATACATGGAAGTTTGCGATGGAAAGTGTATTGGAGCTATGTGATCTCTATAATACAATCACAAATTCAGTGAAAGAAATCGATGCACAGAAACTACGAAAAGCGAGAGCTAAGGCAATTTAGTCTATCGATGAGACAATTTATGTTCACATTCAGAATCATAAAACAGCTTTTGATATTTGAAAAGCACGCAAGCAAGTGTATGAAGATACTGGACTCAGATACTTGTTACGAAAATTAATTACCGTATGTCTTAAAAATTGCGAGTCTATGATGACCTACGTTAATCAGCTAGTCAAAGAGCTATCGGGAATAGGATTCAATATAAGCAGCGATTGGTTAAGGGCAATAATGCTCGCAGATCTTAGTGGCAATTTCAAAATTTTCATAATGGGTATTGAAAAAGATTACTGGTGAAAATATAAAAATGAAGCTACTTGACGGAGATTACGAAAAGCGACAAACGGTGGTAGTACCTTTTTGAGTGTTAAGACACAAAAACCCACAAGATAGAATTTAGTACACACATATCCTGGAAAGACGAACATAATCGCAATTGATGGTACATTGATAGCGGTGCTTCGAGGCTCATGACACCTCACAAAAACATATTCAGTTGTTTAAATCGACCTTCAGTTCGTGAAATAATAACGGCAAACAATGGCGTAATTATTGTCGAAGGTGTAGGTAACATTACACTCCATATAGAACAAAGAGAAATCGAAGTGAACGAAGTTTTATATTTACCGCAGTTAACATCGAATTTATTATCTCACAAATCGTTCAAAACGGCAACAAAGTTACGTTTGACAGGAACCGTTCTAAAATATTTGATTCAAACGGCGAGTTCGTTGCCGAAGCTAGTGGCTCTTCGGGAGTATTTAAATACCAAGTTCAATCTATTTCTAGTATGGTGAAGATATGTCACCCTCGCCTTGGTCACTTAAATTATGCAGATTTATTCAAGTGGAAGAACATCTACACTAACATTGAGTTTAGTTGAGATGCCAGTGTGTTGGAGCTCGAGCTGCAAAACCACTCCAGATTCAAGTTGAAAAACATCTGTAATAACATTGAGTTTAGTGGAGATGCCAGCGCTTTAGCAAAGTGTGAAGCTTGTTGCAAAGGAAAGCAATCACGAACACCATTCAAGCTCGTTGGAGCCCGAGCTACAGAACCACTCCCGATTATCCATTCCGAACTTTGTGGACCAATGGAGACCATTTTAGTCGATCTGCCAATCTTTCGGTATTCTGCATCAAACGAATACACATCAGCCTATACATCACAACAAAACGGTGTAGCTGAAAGATATAATCGAGCTATCGTGGAACGTGCTAAGTGCATGCATTTTATGCTAAATTGTGCAAATCTTTTTGGGCCGAGGCTGTAAATATAACTGCGTACATAATAAATCGTTCACCAAGCTCGGCATTAAATGGAGAAGTTCCAGAGAAGTTATGGACAAGACATGATGTCGACTTAAGGGAAATGCGAATATTTGGATCTGGGCGTAAATAGGATCCAAAAGCACAGAAATTGATCTTTGTTGGCTATAGTGATACAACTAAAGGATATCGTTGTAGTGACCAGCTCACTAAAAAGATAATAAGTCGTGAAATCATTTTCATGGAAACTGAGCCCCAAGTCATTTCTGATATTCGAGTTGATGAGGAAGTGGAACCTGCTTCAGTGAGGGCATCAGTAAACGAAAACGAGCTCAGGATCGAAAACAACGACGATCACAATGCTGACGAAGCGAGCGAAGAAATGTTTGACGATGCTACTGCACATACCTTAGGGAAATAAGTATATGTGCATTATTGCTTTTACCGGTATCTTCTTTCTTGGTTACGGTATATTTTTTTTGGGTACGAAAGTTTTGTTTTGTTATATGCAATGTTTCAGTGCGCTATGCAAACGCTTTCTTTGATCTTTATACTTAGTACCGTTATCATCAATTTGTGTTGAATCTCGTGATTTGCTTAGGAAATAAGTATATGTGCCAAGAGAGATTAGTTTGAATTTGAATGCGAACAAGTTGTGTAAAGTGAAGAGGTCATATTTTTTCAATTAGAAGCACGTAAGTAAAAGTAGTGTGCACATTTGTAAGGCATAATATTCACACCAAAAGTTATTTTTGGTGTTGAATGCCACGTGCAACACATTTGTCAGAGGAGGAGCGTGGATTGATAAAGGGTTTAAGTGAAGCTGGTGCAAAAATTGCCGATACCGCTGCTAGAGTAAAGCGGCATAGAAATACGATTTGAAATTTCCTTAAAAACCCCGATAGTTATGGCGAGGTTAAGAGCTGTGGTAGACCGACTAAAATCGATGATTGGATAAGCGGGAAATTCGCCGATTAGCAGTCCAAAAAAGTATGTCGTGCATGGAGATAAAAGGACATTTAGGCCTTAGCGTTTCAAGAAGAAGAGTCCATCAAGTCTTGGCCGAAAATAAAATGATTAGGTATGATTCTCGAGAGCCTGTACCCAAATTGCTGAAACGCGACATAAGCGCTCGTTTGGCATTTGCAGAAAAACTTAAATTTTGGGATGATGAGTTCAAAAACATAATTTTTTCTGATGAAAAAAAATTCAACCTGGACGGTCCTGATGGCTGTCATAAGTACTGGCGCGATATAAAGCAACCCCGCCAAACTCGTCATAAGCGAAATCATGATGGCGGATCACTGATGATTTGGGCTGCTTTTGGGTATGCTGGAAAGTCTCCACTTTGCTTCATTTTAACAAAAACAAATGCGAATATTTGTGTGCAAATGTTGGACGATGTGCTCGTTGAATTTTCTGGTGACCTGTACGGAGATGATTGGATCTTCCAGCAGGACAAAGCCCCAATTCATACGGCACGCACAACAAAAGAGTTTTTTCTTAGCCAGGAACATACCTGTTTTGGAGTGGCCAAGGATCAGCCCGGACCAGAACCCAATTGAGGACCTGTGGGGGATACTTTCAAACAAAATTTATAAGAATGGCCGGCAGTTTGAGACAATTAAACAGCTCAAAGAAGCTTTACTTTATGAGTGGAGTCAAGTAAGTCCCTTAACTTTGAAACAATTGGTTGACTCCATGCCAAACAGAATTACTCAAGTGTTTATTCAAAAAACAAAACATATTAATTACTAAAAACCAAACAAAAAATTGATTTGAATAACATTAATTAAATAAATGTCATTATGCACATATACTTATTTCCTAAGATGTATTATTATTTAGTTTTGTATTTTTTGTTGTAAAAGCATATTGAAATGAAGTTGCTTGGTTTTTTGTTCCGATTGTTTTCAGTTGTTTTATCTCAAATTAAGTGATGCACATATACTTATTTCCCTAAGGTATTTATTCCGAATCTTGACGTGCCACTGCCGCAATCGATTCAAAAATCATCAAAACCCACTGTGCCACACGATTTTGAAAGTGAAGCTTTCCTTACACATTTTGCAGCAATAAAAGGTATGTACCAGGATACGGACAATCAAGGATTACGATTCCGAATGCCATCGACTATACCATCCCCATACCATGCTTTGACAATAGTTTCTCAACCCATATACCCTCAAGGGAAGAATGGAATAGGGGTATTGTCAACGAAACTGGAGTTCAATCGGTACAATTGTACACAGATGACTCCAAATTGGAGGGTAGGGTAGGAGGTGGCGTCTTTTCTGATTCCTTACGCGTTAAGCTCAAGTTCCGATTACCCGACTTTTGCAGTGTTTTTCAAGCCGAGATAATGGCTATAAAGGAGGCGGCAACGTGGCATAGCTGTAATATAATACCCTTCAAAGATGTTATCTACACCGACAATCAAGCTGCCATTAAATCTCTCGCAGGAGCGTTCGCCAAATCGGCACTTGCCCTTAAATGCCGCACAGCTCTTAACGAGCTAGCGGAGCACTACAATGTACACATTGTATGGGTACCGGGACATAGGGACATTCCAGGGAACTGTGAGGCAGATGAATTGGCGAGATCGGGCACTAGGTTGCCAGAGATCTATCCATATCATCAAGCCGGAATTCCGCTTGCAACATGCAAGCTTCTTATCACACAACATTATCTCACCATAGCCAACAGAAGATGGCGGGATGAGAGCTCTTGTGCTACCACTAGGAAAATCTGGCCAACCCTTGACAATAGACGAACCCGTTCACTGTTGTCAATGGGCAGGAAAACCATAAGTAATGTAGTCGCCGTACTCACGGGCCACTGGCTTGTGGGTAGGCATGCTGCAAGGCTCGGCTTACCGGCCAACGATTTCTGTCGCAGCTGCCAGGACGAGGAAGAGGAGGAAAGTGTTCACCACTTCCTCTGTAGATGCACCGCCTTGGCACGCAGAAGGCACACTCTACTAGGGAGTGCCTTTTTTACAGATACCACTGAGCTTGCACCCATGGATGTCAGGGACATTGCTCTATACATTAGGAAATCCCAATGGTTCCGCTTAACAGAGGAGATAGGATGGTAAGCATCAACGATGCATGGTGACACAATGGGCCAATTATTTGGCCTAAGTGCGCCCCCCTTTGGGGGGCGGCCGCATAACCTAACCTAACCTAAAGGTATGTACGATGATCCACTAACTTTAGACGAAGCTAAGCGCAGCGACAACTGTGAAAATTAAAATATTGGCCATGGAATCGGAGATGAGCTATCACGAGGAAAGCTATCTATATGAAAAAATTTGTATGGAATTGCCTAAGAGTTGCGGTGAAGATAGTGGAAAGATTTGCAAATTACGCAAAGTTCTCTACGGTTTGAGACAAAGTGGTAGGCAGTGAAACATCGTGTTGGATAAAACGTTGCGAGATTTCGGTTTTTCGCGAAATAAATTGTCATTGTTCATGTTCATATTTTGGAAAGATCCAGCAGTGCGCAACAAATTGAAAAATGAGCTAGGCGTGTTGAAAAACTGCGTTGGGTTTAACATAACGTATGTTGTCAATGGCATTTATTTATATCAGCAGAAGTACACTAATAAAATCTTGAAACGATTAGTAATGGAAAATTCTAAGCCTAGGTATAACAACGCCAAATGACGTCAATCAAAAATTGTTGCGATGTTTTAGAAAACATACCATATCATGAGGCCGTCGGAAGCTTGCTATATTTCACTCAAGGCACAAGGCCGACATCGCGTTTGCAATTAATGATGTCAGTCGCCAAACATGAAAACGCTCATTAGGCTGCTGTGAAACGAAGGAGGAGGACAGAAATCAGCCATATCGCCTATTGACAATCAATTCACTGACACTCGAAGAGTGTACGGCTCGGTATGATGGAACTATTTCCATTTTGTTTTATTTTTATTTTTCCTCCTTTTTACAACTTCAATGTTAGAAAATGATTTCTTACTTTATACTTTATTGAATATTTAACCCTAGCTAAATTTTACTTATACAATATGAATATATAGGATTGACCAGTGCTACTTGTTCGTACCTAACCGTCTGGCAGATCTGTCTGAGCAGAAGTCTCCAAGCGAGTGATAGTTGTGTAGGGTAACTTGACACATATTTATGCATAAAGCATCTAGGAATTATGTAATGTAAAATTCATATACGCTTCATTTTACGCTAAGTGAAAGTTCACTTTATTATTTCTTCTTTCTTTGTCGTCATAACGATTGACTACACGAGTATGTGTATATGTGGATACATCTATAGCGTTATTGTATGACGACAATAAGAAGAAGAATCAAATGAATTTTACTGTTGTTACGTTTTTATTTTGTGAACTTTTAATTCTATTTGAATCAACCTTGTTCGATCACTGGATTCTGTCAATAATTGCAGCACTTATTTTGTACAACTATAAACAGCAACAATTTATTAAACAACTCTATTTACACTCAACTATCTAGTATAACTCTTTAATGTACTTGCAACTTTTGACACTGATTCTGTATCAATGTTTGCGAGATCACTTTCGGGATTAAATTGATTTCATTTGCCAAAAACTGGCCCTATTTATACTCTGTGGCAACACTCCAGAATCTTCCTTTATTGAAGTCGAGATTCATCTCTTTCTTTCTCATGGACTCGTTTCGGTTATCGCCTATTTCTTTTTGTTGATATTCGTTTCGATGCTGTCAATATTCGTGTCATTCGTGTCATTCCTACAATTATTTAGTATGATACGCATATTTACGGTACTTTGCGTTAAAGTGGATCTTATTTCTTTCAGAGTATACCTTATTTTTAATTATTTATGAAGTGTATGTAAAAGGTTGTAGCAGCCTGAGCTTTAGCCTGTTACACTATTAACTATAAACTCGTTTACAGCAAATCCGAAAGCCTTATAGGTCATTCAGACTTAGATTCAGATATCGATAAACGTCGTCCGTTTACTGGATATGCCTTCACTCTAGCGGTGGGACAATATCTTGGGGAAGCAGAATGCAGCCAAGAGTAGCACTGTCAAACACTGAGGCAGAATACATGGCGATGTCATCAGCTGTACAGGCTGCAATTTGGCTACAACAATTTTGTAAATGTTTTGACGCCTCCATCCGGCAGGATCCCGTCAAAATCGCATGTAACAATCGATCTGCTATAGCATTGGCACAAACTGATTCGTATCATGTAAGATCAATACACATCGAAATCCGAAATCACTTTATACGCGACCACATCAACGCCGAGTCAATAGTAGTCAAATACATTCCAACAGAAGAAATGACAGTTAATTGCTAACAAAAGCTGTGTCCTGCAAAAAAACTTTAATTTATGCCACTAAAATGGGCATTATAAATTGTATTTCAAATTAAACATTATATCTAAAACATTATATATAAAAAAAATATTGTATATCGGGTGATATTTTTTTTTTTTTTCATATGAATTATATTATTTTCATAATTAATTAATTCAATAAATGAATTCTCACTGAATTTTGACAAAATCAGCGGTGCATGTGACGTATGTACGCAAGTGTATACATTTTTTTTAAATAAATGAAAATATTTGCCGTTTTTAATTTTTGTTTTGATTTCGTATGTAAAATTCACAACAAACCATATAATATGACAGCTTGATAACTAAAATAATGAGCGAGTAGAGGGACATTATGAGCTAGGCGGAGTATTATTTTACAATTCATTTGCAAAAGAATGCAGTTATTAAGTGGTTATATAACCAATCAATTGAACGCCAATCAGGCCGTTCATTTTCCGTTTCACCAAATTAGATTGTTGGGTAGTTACACCTGATTATTGAGACAGAGGTGTAATATTTTATCAAAATAATTGTGCTGCATTAAATTTCATTTGATTTAATAATGGATACCGAGCTGAATGATTTGATAAAAACGTTTGTATCCGTAATATGGCACCAATTAAAACGAAAAGAGCACACACAGTAGCTATATTCTTTTGTAAGCGAGTTGCAAAACAGCACCATCTCGTGCATAATTTCCTTTTTAAAAAAAATAAATTGCTTTGTATGCAATTTGATAAATAAGGGAGTGTTCGAGAACGCAGCTAGAATATTGTAAAAAAAAACTCGCTTATAATTTTCCTTGATTCATTTGTAAATTCCCTATAGTGGCTTAACAAAGGTAGCGTCAGCTGTCAAAGTACATGGTCGTTTGTGATATATGTTTTTGTTTTCAATGTAAAATGATAAAATTGCAACTTGATACTTTTAGAGAAAAATGTATAGAAAATAGATTATAGCAATACTTACTGCGTGTTACTTAATTTTTTTGTTAATTTCATCTCATTTTATAAATTTTATTGTTTTTTCTAAATACGATTTTAGTTTTTACTATTTCTATTTTATATATATTTATGTCGAGATACACAAATACAAGTTGTTAAAACAATTAGAGAGAAGTAGATTTGTGGTAGTAGTAGTAGTAAGTATGTAAATTTGACTGACCAAGGTTTTACCGCACATGATCTGGTTTTATGCGTGCGATTTTTTTTTCTTTCTTTGCAATTCAATAACAAAACGTAAGCACTTTCTTATTACCAGTCTATGTTTTTTTCGCTAAAATACTAATTTATTTGCATATACATTACATAGGTCAAGAATTTTCATACACATCACTATCTTCCAAGTCCACAAATGACGTATAAAATTGTCAAATGAAAAAAAGTACTAAATGGAAGAAAACTATTGTTTTTGTGATTGGAGATAGAAAATTCGTAAACATAACATACTTTACCTAAACAACAATCGGTCACAAATTAAATATCGACGAGATTAGCAATCATATGATTCACAACATAACAATGTGACGTTTTACTGAAATTCATCAGTACATGTTTTATTCATTACGAATCAGGTCGCTTATAATTTAAGTGATTTCAATCCAGATAGCTGTTATCAGCAAGCTGGTTTATTTTGTGTTGTTACTTTGCATGCATTTTGATACACAACCAATTGTTTTCTTGTTTTCAAGGAATGCAGCTACTTTAATATTCGAGTACAGCTTCAATTAAAACATTCACAAGATAGTAAAAGTGGAAAAACGTTATCGGCGAAACATTGATAGTGTAATATCCCTATAAGTTAGACGGGATATCTGAGCTTTTCTTAAACAGTTAACATAAATCCTCTTGGTGAGTAGTTCACCTTCTAATTAAGCACCATGATACGACCATCTTGATTTTATTCGTAATTTTTCTACGTTTTTTTAATTGAGGCTCTCAATTCGAATAGAGGAATGTTCACCAGTGAAAACATATTATTAAACAAATAATCGATGACAGTAAACTACAAACAGCACAAATTTTAATCGGTAAACATATGCGTGTTACGCGCTAGAACGTAATTTTGTGTATATTCGTGTTTCGTGTATTGTATAAGAATAAAAAAAACAGGATAAGCGGCATTTATTTGTTCAAGAAAAAGAAAATAAAGCTTATCCATATGAACCGTCTTCATTATCTCGATAGCGTCATGGAGACAGTTGATACCCGATCAATATAGAATAATGAATTTAGTGAAATGCTTCGACGAACCTCCTTTATTGGACATGAGTATATGTTGAATGTTTATTCAGCTTAAATGTAGAATATAACACAAAAAAAATAAAAATTTAGGACATAAGTACAGAATGGCATACCATGAGGGTAAAAATAAATAATTACCTCGTATTAAGTGAATATAGTAAATTAAAAAATTTTCGGAACAATTGCAAAATGCGCTCTTCTAAGGGAGAAAAAAATGCGAAATGTCGGAACAAGTGCAGAATACGGACTCCTACGGGAAAATAAAAAATAAAAATTTGCCTCTGGTGGAGCTTATTTTTGTGAATATGTGTGAATAAACAATTTGTCGGTGCAAACGCCCAAAGTCAAAGTTCAAAATTGAGGAGATTATTCTATAGATAAGCAATTTTTTTCTACAATATGGATATCATAAAAAAGGTTTTTTAAATATCATTTTATTGATATATATTATTTAATACCTATTATTCACATTTTAAAAGTTATTATCAAAAATATAAATTTGAATTATTTTTTCAAAAACCAATTTTTTTTTCGAAAATAAGCTTTATTTACCTATCGAAAATTTAGCACCATATTATAGCCTATACAATTACCTTTACAACGGTGTATAAAAAATGTTTTTCAAGAATTTGTATGCATTTAAAAAATTTTGTTCAAGCTGATACTTGAACAAAATGACAAATGACTTGTTGGCAACATGGCCGGCTTTCGATACAATTACCTGAATGTCTTCAAATTCAGTATCGCAACCAACAGTATTTTAAGATAAAAGCTTAATTTGATAGCCCGCCTTCGGACGGGCGAATAAAATAACCCTTATAGGCCCGATGCCGGCTTCGCTACCAACAGTATTTTAGGATAAAAGCTTTTTTAATAGCAAGCCTTCGGTCGGGTGCAAAATAAATAACCCTTATAGGCCCAACTCCGGCATTCGCGTCCAACAGTATGTTAGGATAAAAGTTTTATTGATAGCCGGGCGCAAAAAAAAAAAAACTTATAGGCCTAACGTCAGATTCGCGACAAACGTTTTAGCATTGAAATCTCTTTGTAATTTTTAGTATTGAAATTTTATTCATTTGTTTCAATATTGTATTCACCATCAGGATAATCTACAACGCAGCACCCTAGCAATGTTGTTTTTATCAGATTAATAAAAGAATTAGTTAATTATACTATTTTATCCTATTTTTAATTATTTCTTATGTCTATGTCTACCGCTATGATTATAAAGCATAGACAGACGGCAGCCTAATTCCGGATTACCGAGTTAATTCGAATTAACTCGGGCATTAACTGCAGCTAATCCGCATAAACTATGAGTTAATTCTCAAAATAAAAGAGGATTAGGGCGATTTGCTATGGCAACACTGCTGAAAATTGTCTATTGTGAATTTTTCTCCATCCATTTTACAAAACATTAGATGTGTTCGCTAACAAAAAAACTTTCAACAATTGTTAACAGTTTTCAACATGAAAAGTGTTGGCGAACAAATAAATCCAGCTGTCAATTACGAACGGTGAATGTCAATTTACAAGTTTCTGATAGTTTTCAGTTCACATACTTCTTGTAGATTTTCTCATATCGAGAGTGATAGACGACAGAAATTGATAGTGATAGTAATGTAAGTGGACAGACCTAATAAAACAACAATCAGCCGTTTAGTTAATCCGCAATACTGCCGTCTGTCAGGTTATTATTTTATTCGGATTAAGTGCGACGGTAATCCGGAATTACGCTGCCGTCTGTCTAGGCTATAACTGTCTCACTATTCCTCTGTGCACATATTCGCTATAGCGAAAGTATGATCATTAAAAAATATATTTAAAATATATAAAAATTCTTTAAAAATATGTTTTTCATACCATTGGAAAGATAATCCTATGATCTTTTAAATAATATATAATTTTGATAAGTTAATGGGGACTTTTTTGAAAAAAAATCGGTTTTTACAAAACTTTTATTAAAAAATTTATATTTTTCTTCATAACATTTAAAAAGTTAAAAATTCATATAAAATACTATATACCTATATAAAGGTATTAAAATTACCTGTGTTTTGATACCCATATTGTAAAAAAAAAATAGCTTGTCTCTCGAGTAATCTCGACCTCAATTTTGAACTTTGACCTTGAACACGCCTGGTATGGGTATTTGCAACGGCAAATTTTTAGTTTGTTATAACGACAAGAATAACCTGTATCCGATGCAATTTATTATTTTTACTTTCTCAAGGAGTCCGTATTCTGCACTTATGCTAAAAAATTGCTTTTGTTTCATCAAGCTTATTTTTGGGAACAACTTGAGAATAGCACACTTTAAGGAAAAAAATTTTTTATCATATAGACCCTATTTTTGTGAACTAAACGAACCAAAAATTTTTTGGTGCAATTAACTACAGAAGGCGTGGCTGAAGGTCGAAGTTCGAATTTCAAATCAAGATTATTAAATATCCTCGCAACGGGTATCAAAGAAAATCTAATTTTAGTAGCTTTTCAGTCATATTTATCATATTATATGGCATAAGTATAGAATAGATCACTGGAAGGGGAAAAAAAATTAAATAAATTTTTTCGTATATAACCTATTTTTGTGAATATAAAAAACCACGTTTTTTTGTAGCTAACGCGTTTTCAAGTTCAAACTTGCGATCGAAATTACTCAATAAATTTGAAATTTTTCTACAAAATGGGTGTCAAAAGAAAGGTCTTTTTAATACCATATAGTAATATATTTTATTAATATAATATTAATATTTATAAACAATTACTTATTTTATCCAATTATTTCTAAAAAAAAAACCTAATAAGTAAAAATTAAGCTTCGCCTATTAAGTATTTTTTTTATTCAGACATTTCTACCTCAATTTATTCATCCGAGTCAATATGTGGCCGGAGAGGTTATCGGGGATTATATAGCGTTCCAGCCATGTTAAAGAAAATTTGTAACGCATCCAAGTTATTGCTCCGAAAAATAATTTTATTAACAAAAATAACCGCTTACTTTTGTGGAACTGGGGCATAGAATGTGTGACATGCCGCCACAGTAACTCTATGGTGATATTAGGTTGTCGAGTCACAGGATCTATAAAACTCAACGAGTGATTCACTTTATAGTGCTCGTATCCCTCATCATCCAAACAGTCATACGCCTTAAAAATTAACTTATTTTATTATTGAGTTAGGAAATTAAATAAAGTATACCTTCCAAAAATAAGATTCTATTGTTATAACGGGAAGTATGCAATCTTTTATTATGGCCAACAAAGTTTCCCGGTCTCTCTTCTCTATCGCCCCAAAAAAAGCAAATTAACTGCCATTTTATCAACTGCTCCGCAACAGCTTCGGAAATCTGATCATTTTCGGAATCAAACATTTCGTATATTGTTGATCAATTTAGATCACTCATTTGATATACAGTGAGCGACAAAAGTCTACATACGGCGACCATTTCGGCTATCTGACATGTCCAAAAGCATAATGAAAAGAAGTAATGATGCAATTTTGTTTTAAATATGTTTTTATCATTACATAGCAAAAATTATCTTATTTCATAAAAACTTAACAAGTTATTAACATAAAACGAAAAAAATTCATTGACAAAAGTCTACATACGGCGCGCATTCCACGCTTCTTTTTTGTTGTGTGTTGCGGCGCAATAACGGGAAAGTACCGCTAGTTACATTTTGCTGTTTTGCTTGGTAATAGACATACTTGGATTGCATTTAGTTGTATTTTGGCTGTTTCCAGAAGTTCGTCGTTGTGACAATGGCTTCCCGTAAAGAAATATCAATTGATTTGCGAAACTTAGTAGTAAAGTATAGAAATGAAAACAAATCGTATGGTGAAATATCAAGCTTATTAAATTTAACAAAATCAACAGTTCAAACAATATTCAATAACTACAAAAAAACGAATTGTCTTGAAAATAAACCGCGTAGTGGTCGCCCAAAGAAGCTGAGTCGCAGAGATGTATCGTTCATTTTGAAAGAAGTGGATCAAAATCCGAAAGTGGCAGGCACTAAGTTGGCCGCAGAGCAACTAGGTCAAATACAAATGTGCATCCACGAACAGTTCAAAGAGCCTTGAATAATAATGGGTTTCACAGCAGAACTCCGCGTAGGAAAACGTATATAAGTGAAAAATATCGCAAACTTCGTTTGGAATTCGCGCAAAAGCATTTAGACAAGGGAATTGATTTCTGGAAACGAGTATTATTTACAGATGAGTCAAAATACAATTTATTTGGAAGTGACGGTAGAGCCAAAATTTGGAGAAAACCAAATACCGCAATGAACCCGAAACACTTAGTTCCTACAGTGAAGCATGGCGGTGGGAGTGTAATGGTTTGGGGCGCTGTCGCTGCATCTGGAGTTGGAAATTTGGTATTTGTGGAGGGTAACATGGATCGCTTTCAATATAAATCTATTTTGAAACAAAACTTAAAAGCATCGGTTGATAAACTATGCCTTGGTGAGAGTTGGACCTTCCAACAGGATAGCGATCCAAAACATACCGCCCACATCGTGAGGGACTGGCTGCTTTACTACGCTCCACGACAACTGTATTCACCTCCTCAAAGCCCAGACTTAAATATTATTGAACACGTTTGGGAGCTTTTGGAGCGGAAGATACGGAAACATCACATTACTAGTGCCCTAGTACTAAAAGAGAAGCTGCAACAGGAATGGCAACAAATAACGGCCCTTGAAATCGAAAATTTAGTCGTTTCAATGCCCCGACGTTTGCAAGCAGTTATAGATGCTCAACCAAATGTTAAACGACGACTTATTTTAACTTTTAGTGCCTTATCAAAGTATTTCCTTTTGATTTTCAAATCGTACGTAGACTTTTGTCATTGAATTTTTTTCGTTTTATGTTAATAACTTGTTAAGTTTTTAATGAAATCAGATAATTTTTGCTTTGTAATAATAAAAACATATTTAAAACAAAATTGCATCATTACTTCTTTTCATTATGCTTTTGGACATGTCAGATAGCAGAAATGGTCGCCGTACGTAGACTTTTGTCGCTCACTGTATATTATTAAATAGAACACTAATCGAATTATTAATTTTATTTTCCATGAAACCTTATTTTGAAAATGATGGGACATTGAACAGTGTAACCAATAAAAACCTTTAATTCGCAGCCAACTTTGTTTTTGCGACACATTGTGTTATATACCATTGGAAAGGTATATAACATGCCTTTAAGCCTGGCATAAATTTTTTGTTTTTTTAATAAGGAATTTTTTGGATTAAAAATAAGTTTTTAAAATATTTTTATAAAGAATTTTTATTTTTCTTAATAACTTAAAAATGCTAAATAATTTATATAAAATGTTATATATGAGTAAAAAGGTATTAAAAATACCTTTTATTTGTAACCCATATTGTAAAATAAAATGGCGAGGATATTGAGTAATCTTGATTTGAAATTTGAACTTTGAACTTCAGCCACGCCTTCTGTAGTCAATTGCACCGAAATTTTTTGTTAAGTTTACAGAAATTAGCTTTACAAGAATTAGTTATAATTTTTTCCCTTAGAGTGTGTTGTTCTGCACTTATGCCTCAAAATATACTTTATTAACCTATCAGAACCGGATTAAATGCCAAAAAATTTTTAGATAAGTTTTAACTACTAATAATTTTTTTAAATTTATACTTGACTAGTTTTGTTCACCATGAGCACCATAAGACCGGAGGCGATGAGCTGCTCACCCGCATGCACCAGCTCATAAGCAGAATATGGTCAGATGAAAGCATGCCTGATGATTGGAGGCTCAGTGTTCTCTGTCCTGTACATAAAAAAGGAGACCCCACAATTTGCGCCAACTACCGTGGAATAAGTCTCCTGAGCATCGCATACAAGGTTCTATCGAGTGTACTGTGTGAAAGGTTGAAGCCTATGCTCAGCAACCTGATTGGACCGTATCAGTGTGGCTTCAGACCTGGTAAATCCACCATCGACCAGATTTTCACACTGCGCCAAATCCTGGAGAAGACCCGAGAAAAACAGATCGACACACACCACCTATTTGTTTATTATAAAGCCGCATTCGAGAGTCCGGTAAGGGATTACCTCTACCCAACAATGTCTGAGTTCGGTATTCCTGCAAAGCTCATTCGACTTTGTAGAATGACACTGCATAACTCCCGTTGTGCAGTGAAAATTGGGAAGGACCTCTCCGCACCGTTTAATACCGAACGGGGTTTCAGACAAGGTGATTCGTTATCGTGCGACTTCTTCAATCTTATTATGGAGAAAATAATACGAGCTGCTGATCTACGACGTAATGGCACTATCTTCAACAAAAGTGTCATGCTGTTAGCGTATGCCGACGATATTGACATAATCGGCATGAACACGCGAGCAGTCAGTGCAGCATTCTCAGAGTTGGAAAGAGAGTCGCGTCGGATGGGTCTCACGGTGAACGAGGGCAAGACGAAGTATCTAGTATCAACAAACAAAGAGTCCCGGCGTCTTGGACAGCACGTCACTGTTGACAACTACGCTTTTGAAGTAGTAAGGGACTTTGTCTATCTTGGAACCAGCATTAACAGCAATAATGACGTCAGCTTGGAGATCATGCGTAGGATAACTCTTGCTAACAGGTGTTACTTTGGGCTGAGTAAGCAATTAAGAAGTCGAGCCCTCTCGAAGAACGAAAACTACACTCTACAAGTCTCTCATCATGCCTGTCCTAACATATGGCGCTGAAGCCTGGACAATTTCCACCTCGGATGAGCGAATGCTTGGAGTTTTCGAGAGAAAAGTCCTACGCAAGATCTTTGGACCTATTTGCGTTGGTGTCGAGTACCGAATAAGGTACAACCATGAGCTGTACGAGCTGTATGCCGATATTGACATAGTAAAGTGCATCAAAAACCAGCGGCTGCGCTGGCTAGGTCATGTCGAGCGAATGGAAGAACACGCTCCAGCTAAGAAGGTGTTATATTCGGAACCCCCTGGAGGACGACGCAGAAAAGGATGACCAAACCTCCGGTGGAAAGACCAAGTACTGGAGAACCTGACGGCGCTTGGAATTTCTAACTGGCGCCAGCTAGCGAAGAATAGAGATGAACTCCACCATGTGGCGAGTTGTCGTTGCCCCTATAAAATAATGCATATCCTGATTTAAGCGAAATTGGTGCTTTTCCTCTCATTCTTGCTTCGCTGAGTCCCATTATATCCCACTTTATTTTATCGGGTTCTTCCTCCAGTTCTAAAAGTTTCTTGGTGTTGGATAGCGACCTGACATTATACGTTACAATATTCATAATTTTTCTGTTCTTTGGTGTCTTCTTCTTCTTCTTTATGCTTATCAAATCCCTGTAAGTGTCCTTGTGGTATATACGAAGACGCAATGAAAGTAGGATCTTACGTTTTCAATCACAACAAAAGATTATATTATCTATTATAAAGATGGGATTTTAACAATCTAAGAAATGTTGGATGGAAGTCAGTTTTTGACAATTTTATCGGGAAAGGTAAATAAAAGTAGTTGAGAAACCTGGAGCTAAAAGCAAAATCGAATCGCTTGCTAATGCACGATGTGTTGAATCAAGAAGGTCTACTTTCTTGCATATATAATGTATATATTGTGCACTTTTGCCTCGTAAAAGTGGGTGAAAGGGGTACCAAAATTGCTTGTCGCCATAAACCGTTAAAATGCATAAATTTGCCGTTAAATTTGCATAAAGTGTGAGATGTGTAGACCACACATCGAGGAGAATTTCAGAGATACAGAAAATATGTAGCGGAAATACACATTTTCTCTGCATACGGTATTTTGCGATGACGTGTCTATTGTCATGCATTTTTTCAAATTTTACTTCATCGACGAAACTGTTGGTGACATTTTATAGTTAAAGAGTCTCAGCTTTCATTGTATTTGTTACATGATTGTCTAGTCACTGAACAATTAGCATGTAAGTCAACGTAGTCATATGAGATGGGCTTCGATGTCACACTACGATATAGCTTCGAGTGAAATGTATTTTGTAGTGGAGAATTTAAGTGGCTAAACGGATAAGCAGCTCCAGCTGGAATATAGCGCTGCTGTAAGCGATGCTTTATGCAGAAATAGCTCTTTCTCACATGCAGTATGTAGACATTTTTCACTTTTGTCTCGTAAAGCACAAAAGTGGGAAAAAACAAAGGGTGAGAGATAAGTAAGATTGCCAATGATGAACAGACATTAGAAACCAATGAAGATGTGTATGTCACGAACAACATTCAGCCCCGAACATTTCCATAGAATGTCAAGTATAGTATATAGGCCAATCTTCGTATGGAGGAAAATTAGAGAAAGGCCACAAATATATTGTAACGAGTATTGATAGTTGGTTACTCATCACTATTGGACTGACACTATTGGCAGCATCGAAACGAATGTCAACAAAAAGAAATAAGTAATAACCAGAACAAGCCAACGAGAAAGAAAGAGAAGAATCTCGATAACGGAAGATTCTGGGATGTTGCCAACAGAGTATAAATAGAGCCAGTGTTGAGAAGTGAGAATCAATCGAATTCAGAACGTGACTGCGCAAACATTGATACAGAGGCAAAAGTTGCAAGTACATTAGAGTGTTATTGTAAATAGTTGATTATAAACAGAGTTGATTGTAAATAGTGTTTATTAAATAAATTGTTGCTGTATATAGTTGTATAAAATAAGTGTTGCAGTTATTATTAACAGAATCCAGTGATCGAACAAGGTAATTCAAATAGAATTAAACGCTCACAGAATAAAAACGTAACAATTGGTGACAGCGGTGGGATTCTGTAAAGATGGTGAAAATTACCCACTAAAAGTGGACCAGCTTAAAAAGCTGTTGGTAGAGATGAATCTATCGTCATCAGGTGCAAAGGCGGAACTGCTGGTGAGGCTGAGGCAAGCTATGGAGGCTAAGGGAATTAATGTAGAAGAACATGGGTTCTTCGAGGAAGCCGATATACAAGCAGTTGTGCACGCTGAGGAAGAGAGCAAAATAGATTCGAGTGGTCAACTCATGGAATTCATGAAAACCATGATGCAACAGCAGCAACAACAGCTACAAGAAAATGCGTCTCGCATTGACTCCAAGCTTCAAGAACATTCGGTACGTCAAGAAAACGCTATGGGAGAATTCCAGAAAACAATTGACTACAAGCTTCAAGAACATTCGGCTCGCCAAGAACACGTCATCGAAAATCTACAAAAAGGAATTGAACTCAGATTTCAGGAAATTTCCGGAGATATTAATGACAAAGTCACAGAGCTGAAAGAACACGTGGATGAGTTAGATGATAAGCTGAAGGAACATGTCGACGACTGGGAAGATAAGTTCGAGAAATTACAGCACGAACTCAATCAACTAAAAATAAATGGACCAGCCACATCAGTGATTAGAGATTCAAGTACAATCAAACTAAAGCCTTCATAGATGGCATACGTGATGGAGAGACAAAGCGTGCCCTAGTCATGTCACCCAGGAATACTTATGCCGAAACAGTCAGTAGTGCCTTGACGTTTGAAGCCGCCAGTTTCATGTGTCGACCAATGCCACGGGTACGCCAATTAGAAACAGAAACAACAGATCTGGTTGAAGTAGTGCGTCAGGCAGTAAAATCAGTAGTTCAGCCTGAAGGAAGAACAACAGGTCGACGCGAAAACAAGTTTACTGGTAAGTGCTTCATTTGTGACAAACCAGGACACATGGCGCGTGACTGCCGTCTACGACGAAAGCGATCAAGATCGAATTCTCCAGGAAGACAAAAGAAGGAGAATAAGGTGGATAGTGATCGCTCCACTAACACAAATCCATCGTTAAACTAAATCGAGTCAGTTCAGCGGGGCGTGAACTGACTCCAACAGTGGGTTGCCCCATCATTCACATTTCACAACTACAGCGTGTGCCAAGCAGCTTGACTATTGATGGAAAATTGGACAATATGGAATTCATGTTAACTCTGGACACTGGTGCATCACATTCTATAATCAAGAGCGATTTGGTAAAGAGGTTTGAGCCTTTAATGGGAATAAAATTGCGTACAGCAACGGGTGAGGATGCACAAATTCTGGGCAAGATAAAGAAACGAGTATCTATTGGAAATTGCACATGGGAACATGAATTCATTGTGGCCGACATCATCGATGACGTAATAATTGGTATGGTGATTTTATGATTGACAACGGATTTACGTTAGATTTAAATCAACGGATACTACGTTATGCAAATGTCGAATTACCATTGAACATCGGTTACAAGCGGAGTGGAAACATCAAACGAGTACTGGCATGTCAACGCCAAGAGGTTCCAGCAAAATCAGAAGCGGTGATTTGGGCACAGATAAATGTGGATGATGGGACAGGCAAGTTGTGGTTAGTGGAAGCAGATAAAGAAATACAAAATAAAAACATCATACTTGGTAGGACGTTAGTAGAACCTAAAGAAAATGGAATAGTACCGGTGCGAATATTAAATCCAACTAATACATCTACAGTTGTAAAGAAAGGAATGGTGATTGGTCATTGCCAGGAAGTTACTGCCGTAGTAGACTGCGAAAATGGTTCGTCGATAAAAAGTGGAAGATCAGGAACTGTCAGGGCGGAAATAAAAGCACAGATGGAGGAATGGGCAGGTGTGCTTACCAAACAGCAAAAAGAAAAGGCTTTACAAGTATTGGAGAAGTACAGTGCAATCTTTTCTTCAAATGGAAAAACTGAAGGACGAACAACCATCGTGAAGCATCACATTGACACCGGTGATTCTAGACCAATTCGTCAAACACCACGACGAGTTCCATTGGCCAAAAGAGACGAAGCAATTAAGCTGATTTCCGATATGCAGAAACAAGGTGTTATTGAACCATCAGCGAGTCCATGGAGTTCACCAGTTGTGCTGGTAAAGAAGAAGGATGGAAGTACTCGATTCTGTGTGGATTACAGAAAGCTGAATGAGATTACGAAAAAAGACAGCTATCCACTGCCAAGAATCGATGACACTCTGGACACACTATCTTGTGCGAAGTGGTTCTCAACTCTTGATTTGCAAAGTGGCTACTGGCAAGTGGAACTTGGTAAGGAGGACAAAGAGAAAACAGCTTTCAGTATTGGCGATGGTCTGTGGCAATTTACAGTTATGCCATTTGGCTTATGCAATGCGCCAGCTACTTTCGAACGTTTGATGGAGCGTGTACTCAGAGGACTACACTGGAAAACGTGCTTGGTGTACCTCGATGACATTATCGTGATGGGAAAAAATTTTAACGACCACCTGGAAAAGCTGAAAGAAGTATTTGAGCGTATACAATCAGCAGGGCTTAAACTGAATATGAAAAAGTGTTCACTCTTCAGGAGAGAAGTTAAATATCTTGGTCATAAAGTAACAACAGAAGGGGTACATACCGACAAGGAGAAAGTAGCAGCAGTACAAGAATGGCCTATTCCATCGAATCTTCACGAGCTAAGAAGCTTCCTAGGCTTATGTACCTACTATAGACGATTTGTTCCTCGATTTGCAAACATCGCCAGCAGTCTGCATGAGTTAACAAGAAAGAACAAACCATTTGTATGGGGCGAAGACCAACAGAAAGCATTCGAACAACTGAAAGAAAAACTCTGTTCAGCACCAGTATTAGGGTATCCAGTACCTGGTCAAAAGTTTGTGTTGGACACAGATGCGAGTGGCTATGGAATAGGTGGTGTGCTCTCTCAGATCATAGATGGGCAAGAAAAAGTAATAGCATACTACAGTAAAATCCTGTCGAAGCCAGAAAGAAACTACTGTGTCACTCGAAGAGAGTTGCTCGCAATACTGGAATGTGTAAAGTATTTCCATAAATACTTGTACGGTCAGTCATTTCATCTACGAACTGACCACGCAGCGCTAAGGTGGTTATTACAATTTAAAAACCCAGAAGGACAATTGGCGCGCTGGATTGAAAGGCTGCAGAGTTATCATTTTACCATCGAAAATCGTAAAGGAGGACATCACGGCAACGCGGATGCTCTATCTCGTCGTCCTTGCAAAATGGAATGTAGACATTGTTCCCGAGTGGAAAGCAAGGAGCACATTGTCGACGTACGACTTACAAATATATTGCCGGAGGAGACATGGACCACCGAACGAGTGCAAGAAGATCAGCGGCACGACCCAGATCTCGTAAAGATTATGGAATATAAGGAGCAGGGCATACGTCCAGATTGGCAAGAAATGGCTAATGAGAGTCCAATAGCAAAGGCATACTGGGCGCAGTGGCAAAGCCTGCATTACGAGACGGATGTTTATTCCGAGCATGGGAAAGTGAGGATGGAAAAATCACTAATGATCTTCTAGTGGTACCCAAGGCGAGAATAAATGAAGTGATAGCTGAGTATCACAATGCCTCCAGTGGAGGGCATTTGGGAATCACCAAAACCGTCGAGAAAATAAAGAACCGATTTTATTGGGTTGGATGTCATGACCATGTCGCTGATTGGATTCGGAAGTGTAAGCAATGTGCAATGGCCAAAGGTCCCACTAAGAAAAGTCGAGGTAAGATGCACCAATACACCGTGGGTGCTCCATTTGAGCGAATTGCTATGGACATAGCTGGGCCATTTCCAATAAGCAACGCAGGAAACAAGTATGTTCTGGTGGTTATAGATTACTTCAGTAAATGGCCTGAAGTATACCCCATTCCAAATCAGGAAGCTAGTACAGTTGCGGATGTATTCGTCAACCAATGGGTTACTCGTTTTGGTGTACCGATGGAGTTACACTCAGACCAAGGTCGAAATTTCGAATTAGTTGTATTCCAAGAGATATGCCGTATCCTGGGTATATACAAAACTCGTACACCACCTTTGCATCCACAATCTGATGTCATGGTAGAACTATTTAACCGTACCTTGGAGGAATATTTGAGAAAAGTCGTAGATAAATACCAAAGAGACTGGGATGTACATATACCAATGTTCCTCATGGCATATCGATGCGCACAACATGATACGACGGCTACTACACCGTCAATGGCAATTTTTGGAAACGAGTTAAGACTGCCAGCTGATTTAAAATTTGGAGTCGTAACACCAACGAGATCAACCGAAGGTAATTATACTAGCGAAAAGCGGGAACAGTTGGATGAAGTACATCAGTTCATCAGAGAGCGGTCGCAGGTGATAAGCGATAAGATGAAGGCCAGGTATGACTTGAAAGCGAATTCAAAAGGGTTCTATGAAGGAGAGCTTGCAATGCTTCATAATCCACAACGAAAGAAAGGCCTGTCCCCTAAACTACAGACTCATTGGGAAGGGCCATATGAGATTATAACAAAGATAAATGACGTAGTGTATCGTATTCAACGTGCCTGGAATAAAAGAGCAAAGTTTAAAGTAGTGCACTTGGAGCGACTTGCGCCATATCGAGGGGAGGTATAAAAACTTGTTCGGGACGAACAAGGTTAAGAGGAGGGCAGTGTAACGAGTATCGATAGTTGGTTACTCATCACTATTGGACTGACACTATTGGCAGCATCGAAACGAATGTCAACAAAAAGAAATAAGTAATAACCAGAACAAGCCAACGAGAAAGAAAGAGAAGAATCTCGATAAAGGAAGATTCTGGGATGTTGCCAACAGAGTATAAATAGAGCCAGTGTTGAGAAGTGATAATCAATCGAATTCAGAACGTGACTGCGCAAACATTGATACAGAGGCAAAAGTTGCAAGTACATTAGAGTGTTATTGTAAATAGTTGATTATAAACAGAGTTGATTGTAAATAGTGTTTATTAAATAAATTGTTGCTGTATATAGTTGTATAAAATAAGTGTTGCAGTTATTATTAACAGAATCCAGTGATCGAACAAGGTAATTCAAATAGAATTAAACGCTCACAGAATAAAAACGTAACAATATATTGGAAATATAAATTGTCTTTACGTATGATGTAGTGCGATGCACTGTCTTTACTCGTATTTTTTTTACCGATATTTTTACATAATCGTGATCTTGATTTTTGATTTCGTCTTCCAATATCTTTTAGACATAGCTAGAATGTGAGGTTCCATGACAGCAAGTAGTGTTAATTTAACACCTGGTATTATTCATGCGCATGGAAATTACTCATTCATTGACGTTTCGTAGAAATCGATCAATTAATTTGTTCAGTTTGAATGAGCTGAATAAATGAGAGAGGGATATGTATGACGGACAGATTCGAAGAATTTGACAAACGGTGCTAGTTAAAGTTGTCGCAGCCCCAGTCAGTATGACAGACCACAATATCCCATTATAATTTCTGCAACAATAATTTCGAGGGCCTTGTATTGGGCGACTTTAAATTCCTTCTAGTGAACGATGCCTTTTAGGGAAGTGCTGATTAGACATCAAGTGTTTTGCCAATTTCATTGCTCGAAATGTCGATCGAGTTGTCAACATCTCTTGCATCTTTATTGTACACGAGCTGTAAGGTCGCAATTTTTTTTTTTCGGAGAAAAAGTTGAAGATTTTGGGTAATTACATCTCATATTTGTTCTTGGCTTGATTCGGTGGAGCAGGGAATGGTGAAATGGCTGTGGCACTCGGTAAGAGTATGTGAATTTGCCAAGCAGTTAACACAAATACGGTATTTGTTTACAATGGAAATTTTCTCGTCTACTGTAAATGAAGAGAATTTTTCACATTGTCGGAGAGAGTTTATGCCCCTACATAACGGGCAGCATAACATTGCAACATGGAAATTGCTTGCATCACCTTGAGAAAAGTTTCTCGTGGAAGGAGAAGACGAATCCGAAATGTCTTGGTTTCGGCCGACGTCAATTTTGTTGTAGAACGATGAAATCGTTCTATGGCATTGTGATGTCTAGAGTGGATCGGTAATTATCCATCCAAAGACCGTATTTTGGGCTATTAGTGATCCCAGAATTCCAGTGCGAATTCCTTTTGATATGATGGAAGGGTATGCAACACCTCCCAATATTAGATCCACAGTTGTGCTTTGATGGAGATTTTCATCTGCTAGACCAGAGATCTCCTTACGTAAATTTGTATTTGTCGGACATGACGGCAGGTTGAGAGTAAGCCGTTTTAATACACAAGAATCCACCGTCGTTGAGAAATGTGGGTCTATCGGGGAACCGATCGTCGACGAACTCGTGTTCGACGAATGTGCTGTGATTACTTCGTTCAGCCCAGTGACCTTCATCAGAACGTCGCGATTAGGGAGGCGCAACCTATTTTGTAATCATTTGGATATAAAGGTCGCTTTCGCACCTGAAACTATTAAAGCACGAGCTTTAAAGATGGTGTTGTTTTGACTTATATGTACCAGTGCCGTTCCAAGTAGTACTGTACCACTTCTTGATCGATGATTTTTAGTAACAGTTGGGAGCTGAGAGGTAAATGCCTTGCGAGATAATTCAGCAGCTGCAGTTGATGTTGTAGGAACTTCCTCTGGTCCAGGGCTTGGATCATTTATTACCCTATGTAACAGGGAATCGTACCTTCTTCTGCATACGAAGCACCCATATAGACTTTTGCAGAAACTGAAGTCATGAGAATTTGCGAAGCAATTTGTACAGAATTTGTACTTCTCTTCACGACGTTGTAGCGATCATCCACAGATAGCTTGAGGAAATCTTGGTACGTACGTACCTTTTGACACATTGGGTAATTTCGCTTGATGACCTTCACGTGGTATGTGCGAATATTTTTGGAATTCACCGACGGGTGGTTTTTACGCATGAGAGGATTGAATCGACCGGGTTCCCGATTCTGTAGGTGGTTGAATTGGCGATTCGGTGGCTGGTTTGGTTGTTGAGAGCCACTTCATATATTCAACACCGATTCAAGCGTCTGAAAGAGCTCCGTTCATTGCGTTCCACGTCGGAATTTCTCGTTGATCTTTAATCGATTGCTCCCACAAACATATGGTTGTATCGGGCAGCTTCGTAGAGCACAGATACACGAAGATCGCGCACCATTGACTTGTGTCGATGTTTAACAACTGCAAGTTCGTTATGCAGTCGTTTATTGTTCGCTGTAAGCGTTTTATGTTCGTACCCGATTCTTGCACGACTGATTGCAGATTGAAGAGAGAATTTAATTGAATGTTGACGTATCTCTCTTCCAAATTATTAGTCAACTGAGTTGACTTAATATCATGTTCCTCTCCTCGAGTCTTTTAAAGCAGGTGGTATAATTTCTCCACGGGCGATAACCGTGGATTGTTCAGGTATAATGCCGTAAACATATCCCGAAAACTGGGCCATGACACATAACCTCCATGGAAGCATGCTGTATCGCAAAGTGGCAGTTGAATAGCAGGAAACTGCAAGCATTGGTGAGAGGAAATCTCAGCGGGCGCATCCGCAACAACGGGAGATGACATAATCACGGTCAAATCGTGAAGATGCGCGTTAATGTTTGCCAGGCACCGAACGAACAGATTTTACAATCTTTAAACTTCGCTTTAATTTGACCTATATCAATGACTTCAACTTCCTGCGTGATAATGGAGAGGTATGACAATTTCAGATCGCTGCCTCGAATACCTTTTTCTGGACTTCGAGCGCATATGTGCTATGCATGTCTATATCTATAAGTTGGAAATATCATCAGTTTCCTCTATTTCCTCAGCGGCAGCGTTAAAACGTTTAATATCCGCCATGTCACGGGTAATTTGTAGAGTTACAAATCAGTATACTGAAATAAACGATATTAAAATACGAATACGAATAATTCGTCGAGTTACAGCTCCAAATAGTATGTGGAAGCAATCGAAAAATTGCTCTGCAAAAAAAAAAAAAAAATCACTACAACGCAAGAGGCTGTGAAAACCGTTGAAAATTGCTAACTTCACGTAATTCGTATAATTACAGTAGCAGGAAAAAATAAGGGAATGCGAATTAAAATCGACTTGCTGATCGGGTATCAGATGCTCGATTCTTCTGAATGACGTAATCTTTGTGTAAGTTAACCGTATATAGTATCGGGTACGTATAGTAACGTATAGAAACGGAACTCCAAATAAACTGTTCATAATGTATAGGTTCGATTCAACTCGATCCTACTCGAGTTCGAGTGTGATTACAGGTTCAAGTACGATGTATTAAATCGTAATAAATTTAATTCAGTATTTAATTAAAGTTACGCACGATTTATGTACGCACTCTTTCATTTGGTATATAACAGATTATATATGTATTTATTTATTACGATGTAATAAACCAAAAATCACTTGAGTCGCATTAGTGTTTGACTGCATGAGGGAGTATAATGTCAATAACACATCTACCTATATAAATGCACAGTCAGCATCTGACGATATTGACAAATTTATTTCAAATATAACAACCACAAAATAAAACAAAACAAACTTCCGATATAATGCAACTGTTGCAATAAATAACATAAAAGAAAATCAATAAGCTAAGAAAATGCCAAGAACGTCACTATTAAATAAATAATTGTGCAAATAAGCATTTCAAAAAATTATATTTAAATTCTGATTAAGCATTTATTTAAGTTCAGATTAAGCGCTATTATTGTAACTTTCATTTAAACTGTAAATAAAGAAAAGAATCAGTCTGGTCTGAAGAATCATACATTTAAGTTGTGTTAGTTCAAACTATCGTGATTTATACTTTATTAAAAATCCCTTTTACGAATACCAAAACAAAAGTTGCGCGACTGGCGAAGAGACCTCATTGGTGGGTACAATAATGTGTGGACACGGTGTATATGTAGACATGGGTAAGGACATCTATGTGAGTGCTTTCTTCTGTGCATGTCCACGTGTTTAGATTTCCATTTATGTGGATTAGCGCATAGATTCATATATAGGAAATATATCTCCTGTTGTGTGAGTGTGAGTATATGTGTTGGCACATGTAACGTGTATTTATTTTCGGCCATTGGCATTAAGACTGAGACTAGTAATGTCTTAATTAAGGTATACTTGAAGCAATGAATATAATATGGTTGTTTTGACCTGGTAATTGTGGTATTCTGTTACCTCAGTATGCAGGGGTGGTATATTGCAGAAATGGCTTTCGGGCTAATTCCACAAGTCCCTCCGCCCCGCCAAAACCATGGCAGGCCTCGAAGAACGCTCACCATTAAATTGGTCGTGTAGGCTCAGATGTAATATTAATGACTAGCACTGATGTAGCTCTGTATGCAAGTTCTCATGAAGGCTTGTGTCAGCTCTCGCATGGACCTCACTGCTTGCAAAGGGACCCATGTGATCTTAAGGTGACTAACTAATGCCCCTATTGCCGTTCACCACTCAACCCAGTTTGGTCGTCTTAGAGTCGACCCGACTTCAACAAGACCAAACTATTTTTTGGTATTGTGGTACACCACTTTTTTCGGTTGAAATTGTTATGGCGTTACCAGCTTAAAATATCACTTATGACAGAAAAGCGGTCGATTAAGTAAAAATTAAGGAAATATACAATTGTGTTTTGCTGTGAAAATTATTTAAAATGGATATTAGTGTAGATTTGTTTTATGAAGATGAAAACGAAGACGCGAAAATTGATTTGCTACGCTTACGGAGAAAAATTCGTGATGACTCTAACCCTCTTGAACTACCTAGCGAAAAGTATAAATATTGTTCAAAATAAATAAAAGCAAATAATAAATTTTTTTATAGATTTATTAGCTATTTTCGACTGAGCAAAGAGGCATTTTGCTTTTTGCTGGATGACGTAAAAGACCATATCAAAAAATCTGTGCGTGTCGTATCTATACCACCAATATTGAAATTATGTGCTGCTCTTAGATTTTTCGGTGATGGAAGCTACCAGAAGAGCAGCGGCAATGACTTCAATATAGGAGTGGCTCAATCTACAATGTCACTTGTTTTAAAAGAAGTATTAGATGTATTGGAGACGAAACAGACGCTGCAAGGAGTATCAGAAATAATATAATGCGTTCTTTCCAAGCTCAATAAATTTATCTCTTATTTATTTTTTAAATTCATTTCAGTCTTTTTTGGTAAATGGAAGATAACTTAAATTATTTAAAAAAAAAATCTTATTTTCTTAGATTCACGTCTACTTTGTTAGCTTGGATTCTGGTCCATTAGTTGAACAAGCCTCTCAAATTGAGCTTTGGTTGTAATTTTAAAACTTCTGAAAATGTATAAAATGTTGAGAAATTACAATATGAAGCCAAGCTAATTATTACTTACGATCTCTCCATTATTTTTGGCTTTATTAGTTTAAAGTAAACTGCAACTGATGCAAACCCAACTGCTTATGAGCAGTCGTGTATATTTAACGTGCTTGTCGACCAAACTGTAACAGAGTTGCAAACGGTAATACCACAAAAATAATGAACACAACCAAAAAAATCAGCCGCCAGTCGAGTTGAGAACGGCAATATGAATTTCTCGACGGCGACCAAACTGTTACAAAAGTTGTGAACCGCAATAGGGGCATAAAATCAGCAACAACAATAATAGTAAAAAATAATAGTAACAGAGGAAGCTTTCACACGAAGGCCTAAATTAATGTAAAAAATAAAAAATAAATATGTGGCACTTAAAGCCCCAAAGGGCTCATTGGCCGAGCTTCTCTTCCATTACTGTTGTGCGTCTTAAATTTGGACAGTATTAGAAGGGACCTACTTATTTTAGCCGGTTCCGAACGGCAGAACACTTGCGACATCACTTTTTCTGAGCTTTGTCACAGAGTAATTTAAGAAGCTTTTTCATGGCAAGTTGTTACTGTCGGAAGAATTGCCAATTGCTTGCCGACAGGTGGGTACCGTTCGAAAGAAAAATCTTATCGATATTAAATTTGTTACGCATCAGCCGGGATTGAACCACGACTTACAGATCAGAAAGCGAGCACACTAACCACTGAGCTACGGCACCCACCTAAATTAATGTACTCGCCAGTAAAGCTGACAAACAAGTCGGCTTGAGGCAGAAAACTCGCCGGCTGTTGGGGTAAATAACTCGAATGAGTGCAACACTCCATCTGCGTCAGAGTTGCCGGTAGAGGTTCACTCACCGATAGAAGCTGCACGTAGGGGAGATGCTATGACGGTTAAGTTTTACTTGACATTTATTAAAATTTATTACATTATTTCCGCTTATCTTTGTTTCAAGCTACTCGTTTTTACAATTTTGTACGAGTATAGTGCTATTAAGATTTTTTATTACAATATTTATTATATTTATTCTAGGCATTTATTATTTATTTCTTTTACATTATTGTTCTCTAATTCTAATATTGTTATTTTGACCATAACATATTCATTAGATTCATTTATTACTAGTTCTTGAAAATTGCTATGTTGAATTGCCACTACTATTTGTTTTAAAGAGTCGAAGTTGGTTTGGATAGTCGAAATGAAGTAAATTATATCATTCTTAGCCCAAACTGGGGTTCTTATATATTCGAATTGCTCGGTCGTAAAGTATGAAATTGTTTTGGGGTCTATAAGCTTTCGGTTAATTATTCCTAAGTTTGCCAGTTGAATTCCTAATTGAATACCCTGAAGATGTTCTACGTAAGTTTTCGAGAAACGACTCGGAGATTTTTTAGAGGAATTTGTTTTGAATTATATTGGTCGAGTTTTGCAATTCGTAAATAATTTTGTTTTTTAGTTTTACATGGTTTATGGTAATATCTTTTGATGATTTTTTATGAGTGCTTCATATTCTATAGATAGCTTTTCGAATGTTAATACAAGTTCATACATCTTATTATTCATATAAATATATGAATAATAAGATGTTAAAGCCGTTTGGTCTTAAGAAATCCCCTTGCTCTATTATAATAAATCCGTGTGTAGTTTGAATTTTGCTTACTTGAATAAATTGTCCTGTAAGGCTTTAACGTCAAAATTATTAGTGGCGAGAAGAAAAATTTACGTCCTCGTCCTCGGTTTCGTTCCTGGAATGATTATTGATAGTATGGTTACTTTTTGTTGTCGCTTAAATTGTGTTTTTTCTTTCTAACTTTCATATTTTTAAATTTTACTGTATAGTGCTCTATGTCGTTTCCTACTTGATATGCTTTATATTATTTTATTTAAGGGGGTCCACCTGTGTGAGCGCGGTATTTCGAACGCTTTTTCGGGAATTTTCCTTAGGAGAACTAATTCGAAAATAAGAATAAGTTTTACGTTATTTTGAAGGTTTGTGCTTATATTTCAATAGTAAATTTTTCCAATAGTGTAATCCGAAGGCTTGTACTCATTAAGGGCGTTCAAAGTGACCCCTTCAAAATGAAATACCGAAATTGTGGGCAAGATTCCGCTCGAACCAGTTATCTCAAACGCAAAAAGTAAAAAAAATCTTATTTCTGTTTATATCGTTGAGGTACTGACGTAGGATTTTGACGAAATTTTAAAAATTGAAGAAATGACAGTTGTTTTTATAAAAATTATTCGTTTTCATGCTTTTTTTCAATATAAAAGCTGCTGTAAAATTGAAAAAAAATAAAAAATTTCGAAAAACCGCTATGTGGGTACCTTCAGTTATCTGTATTAATGAGTCTCTCAAAATTTCAAGTCAATCGGTTAAGTAGATTTTTTTTAATCCTGCCCACAAAATTCAAAAATATGGTTTCGAGAAAAACGCTTTCAAAGTTTGGAAACACAACAAAACTTCGTATTATAGACTCACATTTAATCTGCAATACCAGGACCATAAACTTCCCCTTCCTCATCCTGTAGAAGCTCTCGTTAAAGATGCGAAAAATGTAAAAAAAAATCGATTTTTTGAAAATTTTACATAGGTGGACCCCCTTAACAGATTACGTAACACTTCTGCATTAATATACCTTTCATATATACGGTTATCTACGCTATTCTTATTTATATTATTAATTCTTTTTTCTTTTACGGTCTGGGGATCATTTTTCGGATGTAGGCTACTGTAAAACATATTAAATGGCATTTCACCCGTAGTTGAGTGCACCATTTTGTTCGAAATGTGATAGGTTTTACACGAATTACATAGTTCGGAATTATTAATGTATGTGGAGATTTCCTTCACATAGTTTGGGTAACAGTATTTATTTTTAAATATGCTGACGGTTCTTTATATCCTTTCTAGATGTACTTCACTTATGATTGTTTTAAATTGTACGTAATCTTCGATGTTTACTAAGTTCTTCGAGGCTCTAGTTAATGTGTTTCTATTTTGTTGGACAAGACTACTGTAAATGTCTTGAAGCTTTAAGAAACCAGAATCTCTTGTCAAATAAAGAGCGGTACAATTATTGTTGATTAGGAAGGATAATTTCCTTAATTTTTTCTTCCCGCCGGTTTTTATAGAAAATTGTTATTTGATTACTAAATACTCTTTTTGTATTTATATTGTCTTCATTTCCATGCAGTATCAATACTTCATTTTTAAAGGTATTCAGTAATTTTTCTGATATTGCGATAAAATTATTATTATCTTCTTCAACGGAGTGAATGGTAGCAACATCTGAAGAAATCTGATCTGATTTTCCTTTCCTGGAATATATATAATGGAGAAATCAAATTCGTTTAGTCTAATCATTACATTATTTATTTCCGCTTATCTTTATTTCAAGCTAATTACAATTTTGTCTGAGTATAGTGCTATTAAGATTTTTTATTACAATATTTATTATATTTATTCTAGGCATTTATTATTTATTTCTTTTACATTATTGTTCTCTAATTCTAATATTGTTATTTTGACCATAACATATTCATTAGATTCATTTATTACTAGTTCTTGAAAATTGCTATGTTGAATTGCCACTACTATTTGTTTTAAACAGTCGAAGTTGGTTTGGATAGTCGAAATGAAGTAAGTTATATCATTCTTAGCCCAAACTGGGGTTCCTATATATTAGAATTGCTCGGTCGTAAAGTATGAAATTGTTTTGGGGTCTATAAGCTTTCGGTTAATTATTCCTAAGTTTGCCAGTTGAATTCCTAATTGAATACCCTGAAGATGTTCTACGTAAGTTTTCGAGAAACGACTCTGAGATTTTTTAGAGGAATTTGTTTTGAATTATATTGGTTGAGTTTTGCAATTCGTAAATAATTTTGTTTTTTAGTTTACATGGTTTATGGTAATATCTTTTGATGATTTTTTATGAGTGCTTCATATTCTATAGATAGCTTTTCGAATGTTAATACAAGTTCCGTTTTATTTATATGAATAATAAGATGTTAAAGCCGTTTGGTCTTAAGAAATCCCCTTGCTCTATTATAATAAATCCGTGTGTAGTTTGAATTTTGCTTACTTGAATAAATTGTCCTGTAAGGCTTTAACGTCAAAATTATTAGTGGCGAGAAGAAAAATTTATGTCCTCGTCCTCGGTTTCGTTCCTGGAATGATTATTGATAGTATGGTTACTTTTTGTTGTCGCTTAAATTGTGTTTTTTCTTTCTAACTTTCATATTTTTAAATTTTACTGTATAGTGCTCTATGTCGTTTCCTACTTGATATGCTTTATATTATTTTATTTAAGGGGGTCCACCTGTGTGAGCACGGTATTTCGAACGCTTTTTCGGGAATTTTCCTTAGGAGAACTAATTCGAAAATAAGAATAAGTTTTACGTTATTTTGAAGGTTTGTGCTTATATTTCAATAGTAAATTTTTCCAATAGTGTAATCCGAAGGCTTGTACTCATTAAGGGCGTTCAAAGTGACCCCTTCAAAATGAAATACCGAAATTGTGGGCAAGATTCCGCTCGAACCAGTTATCTCAAACGCAAAAAGTAAAAAAAATCTTATTTCTGTTTATATCGTTGAGGTACTGACGTAGGATTTTGACGAAATTTTAAAAATTGAAGAAATGGCAGTTGTTTTTATAAAAATTATTCGTTTTCATGCTTTTTTCAATATAAAAACTGATGTAGAATTGAAAAAAAAAAGATTTCGAAAAGCCGCCATGTGGGTACCTTCAGTTATCTGTATTAATGAGTCTGTCAAAATTTCAATTCAATCGGTTAAGTAGATTTTTTTTAATCCTGCCCACAAAATTCAAAAATATGGTTTCGAGAAAAACGCTTTCAAAGTTTGGAAACACAACAAAACTTTGTATTATAGACTCACATTTAATCTGCAATACCAGGACCATAAACTTCCCCTTCCTCATCCTGTAGAAGCTCTCGTTAAAGATGCGAAAAATGTAAAAAAAAAATCGATTTTTTTTAAATTTTACATAGGTGGACCCCCTTAACAGATTACGTAACACTTCTGTATTAATATACCTTTCATATATACGGTTATTTACGCTATTCTTATTTACTATATTATTAATTCTTTTTTCTTTTACGGTCTGGGGATCATTTTTCGGATGTAGGCTATTGTAAAACATATTAAATGGCATTTCACCCGTAGTTGAGTGCACCATTTTGTTCGAAATGTGATAGTTTTTACACGAATTACATAGTTCGGAATTATTAATGTATTTGGAGATTTCCTTCACATAGTTTGGGTAACAGTATTTATTTTTAAATATGCTGACGGTTCTTTATATCCTTTCTAGATGTACTTCACTTATGATTGTTTTAAATTGTACGTAATCTTCGATGTTTACTAAGTTCTTCTAGGCTCTAGTTAATGTGTTTCTATTTTGTTGGACAAGACTACTGTAAATGTCTTGAAGCTTGAAGAAACCAGAATCTCTTGTCAAATAAAGAGTGGTACAATTATTGTTGATTAGGAAGGATAATTTCCTTAATTTTTTCTTCCCGCCGGTTTTTATAGAAAATTGTTATTTGATTACTAAATACTCTTTTTGTATTTATATTGTCTTCATTTCCATGCAGTATCAATACTTCATTTTTAAAGGTATTCAGTGATTTTTCTGATATTGGGATAAAATTATTATTATCTTCTTCAACGGAGTGAATGGTAGCAACATCTGAAGAAATCTGATCTGATTTTCCTTTCCTGGAATATATTTAATGGAGAAATCAAATTCGTTTAGTCTAATCATTACATTATTTATTTCCGCTTATCTTTATTTCAAGCTAATTACAATTTTGTCTGAGTATAGTGCTATTAAAATTTTTTATGACAATATTTATTATATTTATTCTTAGGCATTTATTATTTATTTCTTTTACATTATTTTATTTTATTTTTTTTTTTATATGTGGCACTAAAAGCCCCGAACGGCTCATTGGCCGAGCTTCTCTTCCATTACTGTTGTGTGTGTTAAATTTTGGACAGTATTAGAAGGGACCTACTTATTTTAGCCGGATCCGAACGGCAGAACCCTTGTGACATCACTTTTTCTGGGCTTTGTCACAGAGTTCTTTTAGAAGCTTTTTCATGGCAAGTTGTTACTGTCCGAAGAATTGCCAATTGCTTGCCGTCAGGTGGGTACCGTTCGAAAGAAAAATCTTTTCGATATTAAATTTGTTATGCATCAGCCGAGGATTGAACCACGACCTACAGATCAGAAGGCACCCATTATTTTACATTATTGTTCTTTAATTCAAATATTGTTTTTTTGACCTTAACATATTTATTTGATTCATTTATTACTAGTTCTTCTGTGGGTGCTTCTAGCAGTTTCTGTAGTAGTCAGTAGTCTGTTGGAACCCTAATTGTTATTCTAATTTTGGGCCTATTTTGTTTCACAAGTAACTCTTCAATATTAACTTTGTTATACTTCAGAGGGGATTGAGCTCACAACCTACAAATTAGAAGGTTAACACACTAGCCACTAAGCTACGGCACCCACATTGGCCTAACTATGGCTTTTTATATTTATTGTTCGACCTGGGGTTTTAGGCCTCATCTCCATCCCATTGTCCTTTTACTGCCCTTTTATTCATTGCCAAATCCCAAAGAAGAAGTGAAAGTAAACCGTCTTGAGGAGTCCAACTAAAATTTTTCGATGTAGAATGTAGCATAGGTGTATATAGCGATGCGATTCCACTTATGTTAATTCAATTTGTATAGGTCTAACTCGAACCCAGTACGAAACATAGGTTCAGCTACTTTGGCTTGGTTTTCAATGTTAACTACAGATTTGACTCTAATCCCGTTGCTTTCTATTGAGTTGAGTTTTAAAACAACTTAATGCATTTACTGATTTTAAGTTGATATGTGCAATATATTTTCTTATTATCATCAAGCTATTAATAATTTTATGATAATGGTTTTCATCTTTAAAGTGTACAAAGTAAAACATATTTTCTCCAATAAATTAGTGATTGTTTTTACTAATTCATTAGTGTTTTTAAGTATATAGGTGGCTTAATACCATTATTTGGAGTGCCATAGCTCAATGGTTAGTGTTAATTTTTTAGCCTCCTGATCGGTTTTAATGCTCGACTGATGCACAACTCTAATAGCGAAAACAAATTTTCTTTCGAATGGTACCCACCTATGAGCAAGCAATTGGCAAGGTAAACGTCAGCTCCCCCTCTTCGATTAATGCCATATTTAATTGTTAATTGTCCAACGTTTGAAAATGATAGATCGTTGAAAAGCATCAGAGAGAGCTATTATTCCTTCAGAAATGGCTTTGACATTGGACGAACCCTTAAAAATTAAATTCAGTTCCTCTGTCCTGAGAATATTTCAAAATAATCTTTCAAACTAGTGGTGAAATTTTAAGACTTTTTTCGTACTCCACCCTGATGTACTAAATAAGAACTTGTTCTTAATTTACAGTTTTATCATTAACTGCGACAATATGATCCTTGAAGGAAGTTCGTGCGTCAATACATACTCCAAGATATTTAGTTTGCGGCTGAGTTTGTTCTCATGGCCGCAAAGTTTAAAGGCGAATCCTTCACGCACTTTCCGGTTACTCACAAGGACTACCGCTGTTTTCTCGGCTGCTAGTGTCAGGTCTGCATTAACCAGACTTCATGGCCCTCGTTATTGCTTCATTGCACAACTCCTGTATTTTGTCCGTGGTTTCTGTCAGGGTAATATCGTCCACGTAGCCCACCAACTTGGTACCTGAAGGAAGGCTAATCCTCAACACTCCGTCATACATGCCATTCCATAGCGTGGGCCCAAGGACAGATACTTGTGGCACGTATCGCGAAACTTTATGTCGCCTAACCCCATAATCTATGTCATATAACATCACTCGGTCTTCAAAATATTTTGTAATTATTCCAACCAAGTACATCGGAATACCCATATTCATAAATGCCTGTATAATTTTTGGCCAGCTTGCTTTGTTGAAGGCATTCCTGACGTCCAAGTTACCACAGGAAATTACTTCTTACCGCCTACGCATACCTCGTTACCATCGTCGCTTCGCGCGTGTTTCCATAATTGTTTTTACGGCATCAATAGCGGATTTTTCTCTCCGAAATCGAAATTGAGCGTCATATAACTCGTCGTGGCTTTCAAGAGTGTCTTATAGTTCGTTGATGGTTATCCTTTCGAGTACTTTGCCCATTGAATCAAGCATACACATGGTTTGCCCTATATACAGATGGTTGATCCGGTTTCTTGTTTGATTTGAATAGAAGGACTAATTTTTGACGCTTCCAGAAAGCAGGAACGACACTGTCTTTGAGACACATAGTGAACATCTTCGCGAAGATCATGGTGTTCGTGTGGATAGCTGCTTTCAATGCTACATTGGGGATGAAGTCTAATCATGGTGCTTTGTTGTCTGCTATTTTCTTTAGGATATCTAGAAATTCTTCCGTGGTTACTGCTAGTACCTCATTTTTTTCACGGGTACGCACGCAGCTTAGCTTTTCGTATTTCAACTTTTTATGCTTTGCCCCAAGGGTGATCCTACTACCCCATGCCATTGATACAGAATTGAAATCATCAGATTTGAGCACCGGGGGTCTTGTTCTATCCTCCGTTACCATTTCCACCATAATATCGTCAAACCCGCTTAGCTCCCAACTTGGAGGAACATAGCGGGAAAAGAAATGTACTCCATCTATTTTTACCCACGTGAAACTAGTATCACCTACAGAGGCTGTACTCTGATACGTCTTGGGATTTGTCACCTGGGCATATCGCAGCTTTGTTGGATTCGTCCATCGTCCACTCGCGTTTTGGTGTTGTTCACGCAAGAGAACAAGAACGAAGTGTTGTTCAAAAAAAGTTTGGTGCAGAATGTCCTGTGCCGCAGTGCAGTACTCTAAATTGATTTGAACAATTATCATCGCCCCTTTCTTTAGAGCCTTTTGGTTTTCAGGACAGCTTGCGTCTTAGCCGCATGTTTTCCTCCACAAGGAACGAATTTGTGTGTTCGTCACAGGTTCGTCGTTCAACACCCTCTTTGCAATTCTGTGCCAAGTGGTCATAACCCCAGCACTTGAAATTTCGCGTCGGCGAACCACAGTCACGTATCCGTCAGGACACCAAACCTATTAATATCCTCTGCATTTTCAAAATCTTTGCAGCGTCAACCAATGGTAGGTTAACATAAGTTGTTTGCTTGCATTGCTGCCCCGTTCATATGCTACGGATCGCGGTTATGTCCGGACGCCAAATATCACATTGTGATTGAAATGCATCACACTCTAGAGGCGTCAAGGTCTCTCAAAAGAGTGTGGTGGCAGTGTGGCAAGCACTGTCTGGAATTCAGCCTAGGTTTGCTCCGCGCTTCAGTTGCAGTAGTATCTTTTTTCATGTTCTTGAGATGTGCGCATATGTGGCGTCCGTTTTGGATCGCACACTTTTATCTGTTGTCTTTTTTTTATTGGCTGAACCTTTGTCCATCCTGCTTATGTTATGGTGCTTCCTTCAGTGTCCTCTGCTTATGACAGTTTCCTTCGTGGTCTTCGTGGCCGAAATCTTTCCTACTTTTGCGATGTGGTACGTATTGGCCACAGGGTCCCCAAATGGTTCGGTTTCCTCTTTTTTTTGCACTGCTCCGAGCTTAAGCCACTGTGATGTATTGGAAAAGTTGTTCTTCCGTTTCTAGTGCCTACTCCCCACAATGGTAACTTTTTCCTCTGTCACTCTGTCACACAAAGTGTGTTTTGACTCATTATTGGTCGTCTGATTAGTAGACCGGAGGGTTCTATTGCTTTTTATTAACGGATGTGCTGCGGTACTACCTGTTGTTTTTTTTTTTTTTATTTTATCGTTCATTTTGTTAGGTCCTAACTAGAAGCCTATAGTCGGATTGTATTTTTTTGATTCTAGTGGCTTTTATGGGGGTACTGTGTCTAAAGATCCAGATCAGCGCAATCTAGGAATGTGACATCTGGTCTTACACCACAGTTTTAACGTAGTGAAAGCCGATTTATGGAATTAGCCTGGAACCATTTCTCCAAAATATCACTCTGGTATACTAAAGTAAAAGAAACATCAGTCCAAAATTCTGTGTCATACGCATTGTTTTCAGTATACCGTAATCAGGACTTTACTGGGCTCAGTTTTAACGAGGTTTATTTCTTACTTACTTACTTATGTAGCCGTTACAACCGAAAATCGATTTAGGCCGAATCTAGCATGCTTAGCCAGCTAAATCTTTCCTTCACTAGCTGCGGCCAGTTGAGATTCCAAGCGCTGTCAAGTTCTTCAGTACTTAGACTTTTCATCGGACTTTAGGTCTGCCTCTTCTGCGTCGACCACCAGCGGATTCCTAATATAACATACACACAAAAGGTTCACTTGTTCCTAATGACGCCGTAAGCAAACTAAATGACACATAGCAATAAAAATCCACAGAATAGTGGCTGACAGTTGTGCCAACCTGGGAAAAAAATTTTTTGAATAGGGAAAATTAAAAATGAGAATTTCCGATTTCCGGGTACTTATTTGACAGAATGTATTATTAGCCGAAGCGTCTTCTTCCATTCGCTCGAAATTACCTAGCTGGCTCAGTCGCTAGGTAATTTTAGTACGCTTTACTATGTCGGCATACAGCTCATAGTTCGATACTGGCAACCAACGCAAATAGATCCAAAGATCTCGCGAAATTGTCTAAGCTTCGGCGCCATATTTATGGACAGGCTTGAGGAGAGACTTGTAGAATGTGGTTTTCGTCTCTCTAGAGTGGGCTCGACTTCTCAACTGCTTACTTAGCCTAAGGTCGCTTATGTCAATATCAGCGGCATACGACAACAGTATGACACTTTTGTTGAAGATATCTATTATGTCGTAGATCAGCAGCTCGAATTATTTTCACCATAATAAGATTGAGACAGACAGCCTCCAATTATCGGGCATACTTTCACCTGACCATATTCTGCTTATGAGCTGGTGAATGCTGGTGGGGAGCTTATCGCATGCGGTCTTATACAACTCGGCAGACAGACCATTATCACCTGCAGCTTCGTTGTTTTTCAGCTTAGAAATAGCCTCTCTGACCTCGTCATGGTCGATTGGTGGAACACCTACACCATCAACCGTGATCGGGGAGTTCGGGAGATCTCCTTCACTTACTGAATTGTTCGAAGCGTCGTCATTCAATTTATACTTACTGCCAAGATTTTTGTCGAATCCGTCTTCAACCGCTGTCCAAGTAGCCGCCCATTCTGGATTAGATGGTTTTGGTTATCTGGTTCGCAGCCGCTCCTAACCTGGAGGCAGACGCTAATCAGGATAACAGCAGGCATTTCCTGCGTTTATGTTGCTTACACTGCCTGCACAAGACTCGCGCTCCGAATATGCCACACTTGGTCGGGGACTCCATAATTGTCTAATGACTTATTTACAGCTAGCCTAAATATCTATAGGCCGTTTGATATCCGCTACCTGCGACCACAAAACTAGTCTAGAGCGCGGCCATGTTTCGTTATTTCGATACTCTGGGAGTTGGAAATCTTCATAAATACTGGGTAGTCCGTACTACCCAGCACGGACATATTGAGCGTTTTCATGCTCCGCTATTTCTGGTACGTGCTGCCTGGTCATCACATCGTAGTCTTTGCATCATTCTTGTAATTATGTCTGCTGATATGTCCCATGCTTGTTTTAATTAGAACAAGTATTGGATAAGTCCCTTCGGTGTCGACCTTCATCGGCGGAGCGGCTATGATATCAATAGGCCATTAGCCCGCGATTACATTCGCTGCATCATTAGAAAATGTGCAAAATGCGCTACATACTCTTAGTGATGATAATCTATATGCCGCTGTGATCCCTTTCATGTAAACTTTACAGCCTGTCGCTATAGCCCATACTGGTGCAGTGTACATGATTATTGATGTGTTGATACCTGTGAGCAGATTGCAAATCGGTTGATGTGGTCCACGAATGTTGCATTAAAGTATCTAACATATAACCGAAGTTATGTCGCTTCATCAGATTTACTTAAAATGGTCACTTATTTAAAGTGATACTAATTATATAGATATTACTTTGATGAAATGGAAAGATAATGAGCTAAATTTATACCAGAACTCCAATTGTGAAATAAATTTAGGAAATTGCTTTTGTTTTGCAGTATTTTTAATTAAGTTGTTTTAAATTTCTTTGAAAAATAGTTTGAAATAAAACACTAAATAAAATTTACAAAGCCGCTTAACAATAGTTTTCATTTTCCTCACTTCCTTCGCTATCATTCTTATCAGTAGCGTCATATTCTTCGTCGTTATCATGGTAATTATAACACTTCTTTTGGTAAATTTTGATGCTTTTTCTCGAAAGTTTTCACTTTATACTAATTAAAGAATCAGATCTTATCATAACTAAATTAAATATATCGATATAAGTTTCGACACTACTACATTTTACTGCGATACCTTTTTGCAAGTTTTTGTTGCAAGATAGCTGAAGGCTGTATTTCAGGCCCGAGGGTAAAATATTTATACATGGTCATATTATCACCATGGGTATTTTTCCACAAAGTGTTGTGTGAATAATGTTTAAATTTTTCCACATCAATTTTATGCCCACTAGCTACTGTCATCAAAATATTATGCATCCTCTTTATTAAATGTACTTTGTAATTTCATTGCCATCATTGGAATTTCTATGGCGTGGTTTAGAACACCTACTATCAATACGCAATACATACTATTTTCCTGTACAATACATTTTTCAGAGTCGGATAGATTTTTGACAATTTATATGACAGATGCAAAGGCACTCATAGAATCGAATCCAACCATGTAAAATCAACAATCCGAATTTCAAATTATCTGTTTGAATATCTCGTTTAATCATTTCTTCAATGCAACTAAAATTTTTGGATGTTGCAACACAAATATAACACTTTTGGGTCAATGTTGTTTGCGTGATGGCATTAAAAACCTTTCCATCAACCATTGTACAAATTAATGTATACGTTACTTCTATACATTTTCCAACACATTTTGTAAAATAAATATAAAAATCTATTTGTCGATGTTTTCGGGGTTGCTGATGTTTTCTGGTAACGTCATTTTCAGTAATTAGCTTTTCCGATTGCAAACTATTGCTATAGATAATTGATGGCAAATCTTGATGTTGTTGCCGTTGTTGCTGTTGATTGTCTTCCATTTGTTCTGCTTTAGTTGTTGTTGTTATTGATACGGTTGAGATGATGGTGCTACTGCTACTTGCCGTTGTTGTTGTATTCGCAGTAGCACACTTTTGATTCATTTCTAAATTGCACCTTTCCCAATGCTTGTGTCGCACAATCTACTGCAGCTTATTGCATTTCGTCGTTCATATCAGCATTTTTAATAATTGCTTTACGGTCAAACATTTTGTTATATTTGTTGTTCGTTTATGATTTTCCGAATGGTTAAGCCTTTCGTTGGAGCCTAATACCATTATTCAAAGCATATGTAAATCAAATCTGATTTATTTAATTATTTTCGTTATCGAGAGAAACCATTTTAGGTTTTTATTGACACGCACGTAAATTCCAAGATAATTGTTTTCCATGTACATTGCCTTGCACCAAAGAAAAAACACTAGAGATATATACACGCGTTTATTTGTATTATTTATTATAAAAAACACTACGGGATACAAATTTATAATTTTAATTATACCTTTAATTAGACTAGTACGTACTATAACGAGAAATATATATATGAAAAAGAAAAAAGGCGTGCACTGTCCGTATCGTTCCGGAAAAAAATATATAAGTAGAAAAAAAGAAGAACACGAATAACCGTATGTCTTGCTGAACATCAATTAAGAGATGCACTCACCTTGTATAAAGGTGGCACCAAAATTAAGACAGTGTGCGCGGTGTAATTTTCTGGCGTAAACACCTATTACTTGACTAAATTTAATAATGAAGAAAAGAAATTACTTAAACATAGTTACATACCTGAGGATGAAGATTTCATAGCTAAATTACACCAAAAAATAATTTCCTTTAGCCCGAAATAACTCCACAATTGCACATACTTACTTACGTACTTTGGCCACATAAGTCCACATAACAACCGAGTATCGATTTAGGCCGAAAATAACATGCTTCGCCAGCCATCTCTGTTCTTCGCTAGCTGGCGCCAGTTAGAAATTCCAAGCGCCGTCAGGTTTTCTAGTACTTGGTCCTTCCACCGGAGGTTAGGTCTTCCTCTTCTGCGTCGTCCTCCAGTGGGTTCCGAATATAACACCTGCTTAGCTGGAGCGTATTCTTCCATTCGCTCGACATGCTCTAGTCAGCGCAGCCGCTGGATTTTGATGCGCTTTACTATGTCAATATTGGCATACAGCTCATACAGCTCATGGTTGTACCTTATTCGGTACTCGCCACCAACGCAAATAGGTCCAAAGATGTTACGTAGGACTTTTCTCTCGAAAACTCCAAGTATTCGCTCATCCGAGGTGGAAATTGTCCAGGCTTCAGCGCCATATGTTAGGACAGGCTTGATGAGAGACTTGTAGAGTGTAGTTTTCGTTCTTCGAGAGAGGGCCCGACTTCTCAATTGCTTACTTAGCAATTGACGTAAGACCCATTCGACGCGACTCTCTTTCTAACTCTGAGAATGCTGCACTGACTGCTCGCGTGTTCATGCCGATTATATAAATATCGTTGACATACGCCAACAACATGACACTTTTGTTGAAGATAGTGCCATTATGTCGTAGATCAGCAGCTCGTATTATTTTCTCCATCATAAGATTGAAGAAGTCGCACGATAACGAATCACCTTGTCTGAAACCCCGTTCGGTATTAAATGATGCGGAGAGGTCCTTCCCAATTTTCACTGCACAACGGGAGTTATGCAGTGTCATTCTACAAAGTCGAATGAGCTTTGCAGGACTACAGAACTCAGACATTGTTGCGTAGAGGTAATCCCTTACCGGACTGTCGAAAGCGGCTTTATAATCAACAAATAGGTGGTGTGCGTCGATCTGTTTTTCTTGGGTTTGGCGCAGTGTGAAAATCTGGTCGATGGTGGATTTACCAGGTCTCAAGCCACACAGATAAGGTCTAATCATGTTATAAAGGATAGGCTTCAATATTTCGCCCAGTACGCTCGATAGAACCTTGTATGCGATGCTAAGAAGACTTATTTAACGGTAGTTGGTAGTTCATCGCCTCCGGTCTTAAACAACTCGGCAGGCAGGCCATCAGCACCTGCAGCTTTGTTGTTCTTCAGCCTTAAAATGGCCGTTTCAACCTCGTCATAGTCGGGTGGTGGAACATCAACACCATCATCTGTAATTGGGGTTATCGGGCAAACTCCTCCACTGGCGGAATTGTTCGTATCATCGCCATTCAGTAACGTGGAGAAGTGTTCCCTCCATAGGCTCAGTACACTCTGGCATCTGTAACCAGATTCCCATTTCCATCACGACAAGAAGAGGCTCCGGGATTTAAACCTCCACTCAGGCGCTTGATATTTTCGAAGAATTTTCGAGTCTCATTCTTGTCGGTACACATCTCTATCTCCTCACACTCTCGTCTTTCCAACTCCCTCTTCTTGCCCCTGAAAAGACATCTCTCTGCACTCCTTTTCTCTCTGTACCGCTCCTTAACAGCTCGCGTTGCACCTGCACGCAGGGCTTTTCTGTAGCCGGCGTCTTTCTCTGCGGTAGCGTCGCGACACTCCTGATCATACCAGTCATTCCTCAGAGGCCGGTAGTAACCGATTACCTCCTCGGCAGCAGTAGTCATGGAGTGGGATATATGTGTCCACCGTGCGCATGTATCATCAAGTGGGGGAGTGTTCTGCATAAGCAGATCCGATAGTCGAGTGGAAAATGCATCTGCTGTCTCTGGTGATCGCAGCTTACTGACGTCGAGCTTTCTCTGTGTGGGACTTCTCTTGTTATTTGCAACACATAAACGTGTGCGCACCTTAGCTGCAACAAGGTAGTGATCCGAGTCGATGTTGGCACCACGGATCGATTTCACGTCCATCACACTGGAAGCATGCCTTCCGTCATTCACCACATGATCAATTTGGTTTCTTGTACGTTGATCTGGAGACAGCCATGTCGCTTTGTGGATATCGAGATGCTGGAATCTGGTACCATCAATTACCATGTTTCGTGCTGCGGTTTTACAGGAACTACGAGAAAAAAGTTTAAAAAATAAAATGTTAGTAAATAAGTGAGTATAAGGTATATTGAGATGGTTTTTATTGTTACTATTTGTGATTTTGGTTAAATTTCATAGGGTCCAGCAAGGGTCCATCCGAAAATTGTGTTTACTACAGCCATGCCAAAATTTTGAGTAATCTTGAACCACCAATTGAAAGCCGTGATCTGCTTTTCGACAATGTGCCGCTTGTGTCCATTGGTTCAAATTTGTCTAAGTTATATGCGATAAAATTCGATAAATAGAGACATTGTTAAAATTAGTGAACCAATAATGCAGTTTCCTGGGGTAAGAGTGTTGCGAACAAGTTTTGCGGTTTTTGTAATTTTTTTTTACCAAAATTGGTAAATTTTTTCCTCTAAAACTTTTTTGGTAATTTGGCAATTTTTTCTGTTTGGTACCGTTCAGCGGCGACGGCACAGTGTTAATTTATGACTTCCATTTAAATCAATTTCAGTTTTATACAATATTTGAAAAAGTTGAAATATATTTATTTATGGTGGTATATTCAGCAGCCCTATTCCAACTGACTCTTTCGCTTAAGCACTTTCACTAAAATTCACACAAATATATAAACCGTTTAACTATAAATAAGCGCTGCAGTGGCGGGTAAAACATCTAAAAGTTATACGAAGAGTTTTTCAATCTCACTTACTTTTGAATCAGAATCGCATTTTCTCATAAACTTCAACAAATAGCGGCGGCAGCACAGTGTTAATAGATCTGATTTTCACTTAAATTAATTTCAGTTTTATTTTTGAAAAAGTATAGTTTATATTCTTGGTGTAAGGATACTTCGAAGAGCATTTAGTTTATACGACCAGTGTGTGTAGACACGAGTGTACAGCACGACCGAATACTGTATCGTACAAGGCGAGTAAAAATGTTCATGTTTCTAATGCCATGATATATTTAAGACTTGTTTATTGGTTTATCCATTTATGAGTAATTACATCATCATACTTGATGATGTAATTCTCATAAGTGGTATTCTACTTGATACTTCACTAGCAATAGTTACTATGAGTGTTTCCAATAAATAACTTTTTTCTGAGACATTTTTCCCAAAAACAACTAGCAAAAATCTTTAAAGCAATCTTTCAAGCTTTCAGCAACTGCATCAATATCCATTGAATAAATAAAATTTATACATCATAGTCTGGTGGTCTGGTGGTGTTTTCGCAAGGTAACGTGTCTAACTGCCTCAACCGGGTGGGGCTAGCGCAATCCTTGTTGAACTCATCGCAAGTCAACACACTGGCTGTCATGTAGTTTGATCTGAGCGCTATGATCACTGAGCGCCGCCTACAGAAGAACCCTGCGTGCAGGCGTAACGCGAGCTGTTAAGGAGCGGTATAGAGAGAAAAGGAGTGCAGAGAGACGTCTTTTCAGGCGCAAGAAGAGGGAGTTGGAAAGACGTGAGTGTGAGGAGATAGAGATGTGTACCGACAAGAATGAGACTCGAAAATTCTTCGAAAAGATCAAGCGCCTAAGTGGAGGTTTAAATCCCGGACCCTCTTCTTGTCGTGATGGAAATGGGAATCTGGTTACGGATGTCCAGAGTGTACTGAGCCTATGGAGGATGCTACGAACAATTCCGCCAGTGGAGGAGATTGCCCGATAACCCCAATTACAGATGATGGTGTTGATGTTCCACCACCCGACTATGACGATGTTAAAACGGCCATTTTAAGGCTGAAGAACAACAAAGCTGCAGGTGCTGATGGCCTGCCTGTCGAGTTGTTTAAGACCGGAGGCGATGAGCTGCTCACCCGCATGCACCAGCTCATAAGCAGAATATGATCGGATGAAAGCATGCCTGATGATTGGAGGCTCAGTGTTCTCTGTCCTGTACATAAAAAAGGAGACCCCACAATTTGCGCCAACTACCGTGGAATAAGTCTCCTGAGCATCGCATACAAGGTTCTATCGAGCGTACTGTGTGAAAGGTTGAAGCCTATGCTCAGCAACCTGATTGGACCGTATCAGTGTGGCTTCAGACCTGGTAAATCCACCATCGACCAGATTTTCACACTGCGCCAAATCCTGGAGAAGACCCAAGAAAAACAGATCGACACACACCACCTATTTGTTGATTATAAAGCCGCTTTCGACAGTCCGGTAAGGGATTACCTCTACGCAACAATGTCTGAGTTCGGTATTCCTGCAAAGCTCATTCGACTTTGTAGAATGACACTGCATAACTCCCGTTTAATACCGAACGGGGTTTCAGACAAGGTGATTCGTTATCGTGCGACTTCTTCAATCTTATTATGGAGAAAATAATACGAGCTGCTGATCTACGACATAATGGCACTATCTTCAACAAAAGTGTCATGCTGTTAGCGTATGCCGACGATATTGACATAATCGGCATGAACACGCGAGCAGTCAGTGCAGCATTCTCAGAGTTGGAAAGAGAGTCGCGTCGGATGGGTCTCACGGTGAACGAGGGCAAGACGAAGTATCTAGTGTCAACAAACAAAGAGTCCCGGCGTCTTGGACAGCACGTCACTGTTGACAATTACGCTTTTGAAGTAGTAAGGGGCTTTGTCTATCTTGGAACCAGCATTAACAGCAGTAATGACGTCAGCTTGGAGATCATGCGTAGGATAACTCTTGCTAACAGGTGTTACTTTGAGCTGAGTAAGCAATTGAAAAGTCGAGCCCTCTCTCGAAGAACGAAAACTACACTCTACAAGTCTCTCATCATGCCTGTCCTAACATATGGCGCTGAAGCCTGGACAATCTCCATCTCGGATGAGCGAATGCTTGGAGTTTTCGAGAGAAAAGTCCTACGCAAGATCTTTGGACCTATTTGCGTTGGTGGCGAGTACCGAATAAGGTACAACCATGAGCTGTACGAGCTATATGCCGATATTGACATAGTAAAGCGCATCAAAATCCAGCGGCTGCGCTGGCTAGGTCATGTCGAGCGAATGGAAGAACACGCTCCAGCTAAGAAGGTGTTATATTCGGAACCCGCTGGAGGACGGCGCAGAAGAGGAAGACCAAACCTCCGGTGGAAAGACCAAGTACTGGAGAACCTGACGGCGCTTGGAATTTCTAACTGGCGTCGCCGAACCGCCGAGTGATTTAACATTAAAAGGTCCGCACAAATCACTATGCACTAACTCTAGTGCTTCTTTTGTGTTTATTTTCGAATAATGTTTGTATGGCTTTGAACTAATTTTGCACAGCGCACAAGTGATGCAATCGAAATTTTCCGGCATTTTAATTTGTAAATCGTTTATCATATTTTTGTCCGATAGTTTGTTGAGATCTTTCGCGTTTAGATGACCATAACGTAAATGCCATTTTTCACAATCACTTTTTATTGTGCTTTACTGTTTCAAAGTCAATCAAAAATATGTCATTTTTTTCATTTGCTACAAAAAGAGTTTGTTGTTGTTCATTTTTCACGATCGCGCCACGTTCTGAAAAATTACCGTATTTCCAGCTTTTAACATTTTGCTCATCGATATAAAATTGCAATGCAAGTTAGGAACAAATAAAACATTTAAAAGGCTTATATTCGCATGTTCCGTTTTCACCTTTATTGTTCCTCTTCACTCCGAATGAACGCTGTCTCCAGAAGCTAATAAAATTTTTGTTTCCAATACTCAATTGATTCGAACATCTCCTTAATAGGTGACATATGGCAAGTAGCGCCGCTGTCCAAAATCCACGTATTTGTGCTCAGTTCTCCGCTCATTGCGCTAAACGCTGACGCTGCCGTCTCTGCAGCCTGCGGATATTGAGCGCGCACGTGTCCGCGTAATCGGCATCGATAACAAACAACGGTACTGACAGAATTGTTTTTGTTATCTCCGTTACCTTTGTTCGTCTGCCGATTTAGTTTTTTCCAATTGTTCTTAATCTTATTAAAACGGTTATTTTTGTTGCGATTTCGCGAACTTTCGCTGCTTGATGTGTTTGCTCATAAAAGATGTTCATCGTTCCCGACACCCCTTACACCTTGTCGTCTTTCTTCTTTAAGAATTTTCGACACGAGTTGATCTAATGGTGGCAATTTGTCGCGACTCTCAACAGCAACAACGAAATTCTCCATTTCATCAGGCAGTGTGCATAACAATAAAACTGATACGAAGTCGTCATTTAATTCAATGCCAATAATTTTCAGGTCATCAATTATACCGCAAAATTCGCCTATTTGACTCGAAACTTTTTCTGTTGGTTTAATTTTAAAACGAACGAATTTTTTAAATAAATTCACTTTTCGGCACGCTGTGTTAGCCTCGTACAAATTGCTTAAAGTGTCCCAGGCATCCTTTGCCTTGACGCAATTTTTTATGTGAATAAGTTCACTGGGCCTCACACAAATTTATTGTAGAAAGTGCCTTTTGATTCGCAATGATCCAGGCTGCTTTTTCAGCTTGCTCCTCTGAACATTTTGTCACGATGACATTCCACAAGTCTAACGTAGTCAAAAGACTTGTAGTTTGTACCGACCAAGTCGAGTAATAGTCTCCGCTCAACTTTTCAACATGTGCGACCGAAAACATATTGCGATTTATTTTTTTCAAACTTATCACGCGCATAGGTCAGTGCACCTGGGCCCATAACCACTGTTGGCAAAAATTGCAATAATATGCTTGAGGGCAGAGTAGACCGATTATCAAATTATAAACGCAACCTGCTTCGTTAATAGATTTTATTCGAGTGAGTAAAAATGGAGTCATGATTCCATGAGAAAAAAGAATAAGAATATACTTCAAAGCAAATATGCAATTGGATTGTAGGGTTGCCATATACAGATATTCAACAATTCGGAACCCGCTGGAGGACGACGCAGAAGAGGAAGACCAAACCTCCGGTGGAAAGACCAAATACTGGAGAACCTGACGGCGCTTGGAATTTCTAACTGGCGCCAGCTAGCGAAGAACAGAGATGGCTGGCGAAGCATGTTATTTTCGGCCTAAATCGATATTCGGTTGTTATGGCCACATATGTAAGTAAGTAGTCTGGTTATAAATGCTAAGTCCCAGAATTTTTTCACTCAATGGACTTAATAAATTATAATCCTGAAAAATTTTTTAGTCATGAACTGTAATTTCGATTGCATAATATGGTAATCAGTTTGGTATATAATTTAAAATAAATTAATGTAAAATACACAGCGTAAATTACTGTTGGATCACTGGATTCTATCAATAATAACTGCAACACTCAGTTTGTACTATTATTATTATTAAGGCTATGAAGCCAGCGACCTGAAGATCTTTTGTGCAGCATATTCCCTAACTAGCAGATCTCAAGACTATTTATAAATCTTCTCACTGCTGTGGAATTGATTTTAACTAGGTCCCTGGGAACTATAAATCCGTTTCCCAGGTAGTTTAGTATTTCGTCTCTTTACAAATTTCTTAGTTTCTTTCTTTCTAGGTCCACTTTTATTTACACATTTTGTATTTTGTTTAAATGGTTTTTTATACATCTCTTCTTTTTCGTTTCTTTCTATTTTCCCTATTATTTTCACATATTGTATTTCGTTTATTTCGTCCCATTATACATTTCATCTTTTTTTGTTTCTTTCTACGTCAACTCCTATTTTCATATTTTGTATTTCGTTTATTTCGTATCTTTATACGTTCCTTCTTTTTATACCCAGCATAATGTAATATGCAAGGTATATTCATTTCGGTCAGATGTTTGTAACCACTTGTAGGAATAGAAAAGTATATATATTCGTGATCAGCGTCGCTTAAATTTTCGATTTAACGATGTCCGTCCATCCGACTGTCCCTCACCTAACTGGTTCGCACGATAACTTCAGCAAATATTAAGCATTTTGACGAAATTTGGCATAAGTAACCTATGATCCAAGAGTACGGAGGGGATTGATATTGGGCATGATCGGTCAATAGCCACGCCCACATCAAGCATTCAAAGCGACTAACCTCGGAATTTTCAAAATTTTTAACTTGCTATAACTCACTTATTATACCATTTGAGACAACAATATTTAGCACATAGCGTTAGATTATACTGCTACATAACCTTGCCAGAAATGGGCGAGCCACGCCTACGTTTTAGAGTAGCTCCTATACAAAGTGTCTGTACTTCTTTTAAATTGAAACAGCTGTAGCTTCTACAATTGTCTGTCTACAATAACCATAATTGACACTTATTATTATTATTAAGGCTATGATGCACCGCGACCTGAAGATCTTTTGTGCAGCCTATTCCCTAACTAACTGATCTCAAGTCTATTTATAACTCTTGTCACTGCTGTGGTATTGATTTTAACTAGGTCCCTGGGAACTATGAATCCGTTGCCTAGGTAGTATAGTCTGCGTCTAGCCACAGCTGGGCAATTGCAAAGAACGTGTTCTGCTGTTTCCTGCTCTTCAAGACAGAGTCGACAGAGATCGTTGTTTACCACACCCATTTTCATTATGTGATAATTAAGTTTACAATGACCTCTTAGTAGTTCAGTGTACAGTTTGATGCCTTTTCTGCTGAGGTTCAAGATAGTATCAACCTTAATATCTTCAGGGTCAATGAATCTTTTCGACTGCCGCATGCCTGTTTGGGCTGTCCAGTAATCTGTTAGACTACTTTTTTCCTTTTCACATATTAAGTTGTTCATGAAACTACTGTTTACCCCGCAGAAGGGTTCTGGGCCTATGAAAGGCGTGTCTGCGCCCTTTTTGGCCAGTAAATCTGCCATTTCATTTCCTGCATGCTCCTCGTGTCCCGGCACGCATATTAGGGTCACAGAGTTCCTCTTTGCTAAGGTTTTGAGGAGTTCAAAGCATTCCCAAACCAATTTAGAATGGAACCATGGCTCTAAGGCGTGGACCTCCGCCTGAAAAATGGTACTTATTTTTCCCATTGCAATTGCCTTCCGGAAATTTGGCCCTACAATTCCCGCTGCAGCACTGCCATCTTCCATTTTGGACCCATCAGCGTACCATAGCTGTGAGCCCTGTTCTAGAAATATTTCGTTGTTTCTCCACGCTGAGCGATCGTGACTGATCACTTCGAAGAGTTGGAGAATATAAATTTTTTATCCATCCTGTCAAAGACCGAGAGGCCCGGTGAATTCGAGACTACGTCTAGAGTCTTAATGTGCCCTTTTAAGTTACCTTCTTTCTGGTGAATAGAGTTCGGAAGCCTTATGGCTGCACTGGCTGCTGTCCTCTTAACCACAAATTGTAGAGGATTGAGACCTGTGATTATTTCTAAAGCTGCTGTGGGGCTAGTTCTCATCGCTCCCGTTATCCTCAAACAGGCTATTCGATGAATCTTGTTAAGGATCATCTGAGTCCCAATTTAATTTACCTTGGGCCACCATGCCAGAGAGGCATAGGTGATCATCGGTACTATTACAGTTTTGTAAGACCACGCCATCATTTTAGGTCGTAGTCCCCATGTTTTACTATACAGCCTTTGGCAAGCGAAGGTAGCCCTCAGGGCTTTTGTTGTGTCCTTTTTTGTAGCACCCTAACCTCTGCTTAGATATCTTATAGTTTAGGACTTACCCTTTTTTATTTCTCCTTCTGCTTTCCGTAGTTCACTAACACAAAACATTTGGTTTCCAATATATCAATAATGTGTATTTATTAATTCCTTGTCTTTTTCACCATGTGGTTTTTATGTTCTTCTTTCACTTTACTAGGATGTTTAATCCTGGACAATGGAATTCTTATTTTACTAGGATGTTTAATCCAGCACAATGTCACTCTTGTTTTATTGTCCACATTAACTCGTTCTTTAAGTTACCTTAATTAACTTACTTAAATAGATTCACTAACTCACTGACGGCCCCCATTTCAGGCCTTGTCTTAGTTTATATAGCCTAAAATATATATCATAATTTACAATATAACTCCATTTCAATATAAAAGAATTTCTGAAGAAATGGCAATTTTTAAGTAGGTTAATTCATTGCAATTTCTTCAGTAGGTCAATTCATTGCATGTGCTTCAGTAGGTCATATAACTTATTTTTAGTAAGTCATCATTATTATTTGTAGTTAATACTTCTTGTTTTAAATATTTTGCATGGGTTCAGTATTATTACGCCTGGTTGTTTCTTATTTTGTTTTTCTTTTCGGCTTTTGTTTTCTTTTCACTATGTATGGTTGTTGAATTATTTCATAATCATATAGCGAGACACGATGACCCGTTGGTTCTTTTTTATTTATTTATTGTTTATTATTTTATTTATTGTTTATTATTTTCCTTCTTCTTCGTTCTTTATTTTGCATGATTGTGAAATTGTTCAACAATCATACAGTGAGGTACGATGACGCTGACCACGCATTTTTATAAATATATTACAACCCATTTTAGTCAATGATAATTACATTATGCATAGTGTGTTGATTATCATTAATTAATGGTTACACATAATAAAATAACATACTTACTTACTTATGTGGCCATAACAACCGAATATCGATTTAGGCCGAAAATAACATGCTTCGCCAGCCATCTCTGTTCTTCGCTAGCTGGCGCCAGTTAGAAATTCCAAGCGCCGTCAGGTTCTCCAGTACTTGGCCTTTCCACAGGAGGTTTGGTCTTCCTCTTCTGCGTCGTCCTCCAGCGGGTTCCGAATATAACACCTTCTTACCTGGAGCGTGTTCTTCCATTCGCTCGACATGACCTAGCCAGCGCAGCCGCTGGATTTTGATGCGCTTTACTATGTCAATATCGGCATACAGCTCGTACAGCTCATGGTTGTACCTTATTCGGTACTCGCCACCAACGCAAATAAGTCCAAAGATCTTACGTAGGACTTTTCTCTCGAAAACCCCAAGAATTCGCTCATCCGAGGTGGAAATTGTCCAGGCTTCAGCGCCATATGTTAGGACAGGCATGATGAGAGACTTGTAGAGTGTAGTTTTCGTTCTTCGAGAGAGGGCTCGACTTCCCAATTGCTTACTCAGCCCAAAGTAACACCTGTTAGCAAGAGTTATCCTACGCATGATCTCCAAGCTGACGTCATTACTGCTGTTAATGCTGGTTCCAAGATAGACAAAGTCCCTTACTACTTCAAAAGCGTAGTTGTCAACAGTGACGTGCTGTCCAAGACGCCGGGACTCTTTGTTTGTTGACACTAGATACTTCGTCTTGCCCTCGTTCACCGTGAGACCCATCCGACGCGACTCGCTTTCCAACTCTGAGAATGTCGCACTGACTGCTCGCGTGTTCATGCCGATTATGTCAATATCGCCGGCATACGCTAACAGCATGACACTTTTGTTGAAGATAGTGCCATTATGTCGTAGATCAGCAGCTCGTATTATTTTCTCCATAATAAGATTGAAGAAGTCGCACGATAACGAATCACCTTGTCTGAAACCCCGTTCGGTATTAAACGGTGCGGAGAGGTCCTTCCCAATTTTCACTGCACAACGGGAGTTATGCAGTGTCATTCTACAAAGTCGAATGAGCTTTGCAGGAATACCGAACTCAGACATTGTTGCGTAGAGGTAATCCCTTACCGGACTGTCAAAAGCGGCTTTATAATCAACAAATAGGTGGTGTGTGTCGATCTGTTTTTCTTGGGTCTTCTCCAGGATTTGGCGCAGTGTGAAAATCTGGTCGATGGTGGATTTACCAGGTCTGAAGCCACACTGATAAGGTCCAATCAGGTTGCTGAGCATAGGCTTCAACCTTTCACACAGTACGCTCGATAGAACCTTGTATGCGATGCTCAGGAGACTTATTCCACGGTAGTTGGCGCAAATTGTGGGGTCTCCTTTTTTATGTACAGGACAGAGAACACTGAGCCTCCAATCATCAGGCATGCTTTCATCCGACCATATTCTGCTTATGAGCTGGTGCATGCGGGTGAGCAGCTCATCGCCTCCGGTCTTAAACAACTCGGCTGGCAGGCCATCAGCACCTGCAGCTTTGTTGTTCTTCAGCCTTAAAATGGCCGTTTCAACCTCGTCATAGTCGGGTGGTGGAATATCAACACCATCATCTGTAATTGGGGTTATCGGGCAAACTCCTCCACTGGCGGAATTGTTCGTACCATCGCTATTCAGTAACTTGAAGAAGTGTTCCCTCCATAGGCTCAGTACACTCTGGACATCCGTAACCAGATTCCCATTTCCATCACGACAAGAAGAGGCTCCGGGATTTAAACCTCCACTCAGGCGCTTGATCTTTTCAAAGAATTTTCGAGTCTCATTCTTGTCGGTGCACATCTCTATCTCCTCACACTCGCGTCTTTCCAACTCCCTCTTCTTGCGCCTGAAAAGACGTCTCTCTGCACTCCTTTTCTCTCTATACCGCTCCTTAACAGCTCGCGTTGCGCCTGCACGCAGGGTTTTTCTGTAGGCGGCGTCTTTCTCTGCGGTAGCGTCGCGACACTCCTGATCATACCACTCATTCCTCAAAGGCCGGTAGTAACCGATTACCTCCTCGGCAGCAGTAGTCATGGAGTGGGATATATGTGTCCACCGTGCGCATGCATCATTAAGTGTGGGAATGTTCTGTATAAGCAGATCAGATAGTCGAGTGGAAAATGCATCTGCTGTCTATGTTGATCGCAGCTTACTGACGTCGAGCTTTCTCTGTGTGGGAATTCTCTTGTTATTTGCGACACATAGGCGTGTGCGCACCTTAGCTGCAACAAGGTAGTGATCCGAGTCGATGTTGGCACCACGGATCGATTTCACGTCCATCACACTGGAACATGCCTTCCGTCAATCATCACATGATCAATTTGGTTTCTTTCACGTTGATCTGGAGACAGCCATGTCGCTTTGTGGATGTCGAGATGCTGGAATCTGGTACCACCAATTACCATGTTTTGTGCTGCGGCGAAGTCGATCAGCCTCATTCGGTTATCGGAGGTGTTCTGGTGGAGGCTGAATTTTCCGACAGTTGGACCAAAGGTACTTTCCTTGCCCACCCTGGCATTAAAGTCGCCAAGCACGATTTTGATATCGTGGCGGGGGCAGCGGTCATAAGCTTCTTCGAGGCGCTGAAAGAAGCTCTCCTTGGTCACATTGTCCTTCTCATCCGTCGGAGCGTGGGCACATATAAGGCTGATGTTGAAAAATTTTGCCTTGATGCGGATTGTGGCCAGCCGTTCGTTCACAGGCGTGAACTGTGAGACAAGATGTCGTAGTCTCTTGCTGACCAAAAATCCACATCCTAATTCGTGCCTTTCAGCATGGCAACTGTAGTAGATGTCACAGGACGCTCTTTTGGAACAGCCCTGTCCTGTCCATCGCATTTACTGGAGAGCGGTGATGTCAGCTCTGTATTTTTCGAGGACATCAACCAGCTGGATAGAGGCACCCTCCCTATAAAGGGATCGGACATTCCAGGTGCATATCCGTAAATCGTTGTCCTTTTTTCGTTTGCAGGGGTCATCAACAAAAGCGGTAGTCCTTATCCGAGGCATATTTGTTTTTTTCATTGGGGGGGTTTTTTATGTGGCGGGTCCCAAACCCAACGCACAACCTCTAACCGAGGAGATTTTCGCCACTCACTTCAGCCGCCTCCTCTTCCTCAGGAAGACGTTGCCCGGTGGTCGCCACATGGATAATAATGAAAGCGCCATCACACAGTAAGCAGAGCAAGCTATATGACTACCCCTCATTAACAAATAAAGGAATCATCGCATAGCGCTCAGATCAAACTACATGACAGCCAGTGAGTTGACTTGCGATGAGTTCAACAAGGATTGCGCTAGCCCCACCCGGTTGAGGCAGTTAGACACGTTACCTTGCGAAAACACCACCAGACCACCATTAGAGATATCACAGCCATTTTTTACCGTTAGAAAACCAAGGCCTTGAACTGTGAATGGTTCGGTGCCATTTTCGCAAGTTGAATCGAATGCCACCGGGTTACTGAACTTAAAAAGCTTAATGTGCCAATTCCTGCCGGTACAGATACATGGTCACATCATTTCCCCATAGTTGGTTGCCGTTGCATTAAGCGTACCTCACAACTTGGGTTTGCATATGTCATCGTCTTGCCCGGGCGTTTGTAGAGGAAAGTGTTGTGGTTATTCATACTTGTACACTTTTCTCTGTCTTGCCTTAAACCCGCGTATTTAGTTTTTTCTCTTAATTCTGCTATGTAGTCATCGAGCTTCGTCACGACATCCCACTTAGTGTTTATGGATAATGGTATGGTGTATAGTTTGAATAGCGTATATTTTTCTTGATCCGGCATTGGTAGTTTCACAGTTACTCTCATTACATCCGACATTGCAAAAGCTCTAACTTTTATAGTTTTGTATAGATCAAAAGTTGTGCGGAACCAAAAAGCTTTCCCTTCCAACACCATTTTACTCATTATTTCGTTCATTTTCTCTTCTTGGATTAGTAATGGGTTTAGAATGCCACGATTTATTTCGTTTATTATGGCTAGTTCTTTAGTTTGGTCTGCTTGTATATCCAAAAGGTTGGTGTTTATCACAGACTGCATTTGTAAAATTTTAATCTCGAGTTCCAATTCTAATAATGTCCCGTTGACTGTCATGTCTATCATATTTTGTAAATGTTCCACCTCGTCTAGTAATGACACAATAGGTTTAGAGAGTCTCTCATAGTTGTTAGCCATTACCGTGATCTGTTGTTTCATCATCTCATACGTTTCATTATTTCTTTCGTCCACGTGTCTTAGATGATTGTATATGTTTTCTGCATCTCGATGATCCATTGTGCCGAAAGCCCAATGGAACATTTCTCCAACGCTTTCTAATGCTCTTTTACTTCTTTTTACTTTGAGTATGCCTCTCAGATGTCTCGCGGTGTCCCGCATATTAGAAATTATGGATCGGTTTCTTTTTACGACGTTGTGCAAATTTTTCCCACACTTACACTTTCCTTAATTTTTTCACAAAGTGACAGCCTTTTCGATGAATGATGCTGTTGGTCTTAATGCTCTTTGCACCGATGGTCTAAAGCCATCGGTGCAAAGGTTGTTAGAATAGTCCATTCTTTGCTAAATAACCATTCGTTGACTATGTCCTCGTATACTATTGCAGTTTCATTGAGGTGGTTAATCTCCATTGGAAATGCTGTGACCGCCAAATGTAGATTTGCCAATAGAATATAGAAATAGCGCATCTTAACCCTGTTAACGATAGTTTTTTTTATAGGTTTCTAACGTTTTTGAAACGATTTTCTCGTAAAAAAAAATTGAGAATTGAACTAGGCATTTTTTTTACCAATAATGCTGTTTATAGCAATTATTAATTTAATTTTATTGGGTTTGTTGGCTTGTATTCATCAGTAATAATTTACAAAATGTCAAAATTCATATAACTGTTTGGAAAAATATCTTCGTATTTTGAAGCATTGGAGATGTTAAAGTCTGTCAACGCTTCTGTGGAGACAACAGAAAGCGAGCTTCAAGAAATCCTGAGGCATGAGTTGGGTGTGACCTACAAGGTTACACCCAATGATTTGAGTGGACTGACGGTCCCTCAACTCATTTGTTATCAGTTAACTCATATTAATGATGTGTGCTGGGATTATAGCACTGAAATAGACGTGTGCCTACGACTACTCCATCGGATGACTGGTGACTACCGTGTTGAGTACTTGGTGATTATCACCAAGTTACTCAACGCGGTGGAGGAAGAAATTATACGCGATGGATTCAATTTGACGCGATCGCCAATGTTCCTCCGGAACTTGGCGGATATAAAAATGAAATAAATAAAGGTCGTTTACTTTTACTGAAATTAAAATGTTGTCTTCTCTTTTATTACTTGTGAATTGCAACTTTAATCTGCTTATTAGGTGTTGTGGGTATGTATTTTTATTCAGTAATACCAAGAATTGTTACTGCTGTGGCAGCCTGTAACCCAGTGTCAAATGCGCGACAACTGAGTCAATAATAGGCGTTCACTATCCATATAAAAACGTAACACATGAGTCTTGTATGTACACACTGTGTATTGCTGCTGCTATATATCGGAACAGTCCAAGTATTTCATGAGAATGCTGCTTATTCTGATGACTTTATTTAACGCTGTACCACTTGGTTCAGGATATTGGAACTTATGCATATGTATGTAACTTCAGCTCGATTACCTATTTGGTCTCCGCTAACATCGCTGTATAACGCTTTTCCGATGTGTCTAAATCCTGCTGTATAAATGGTCTTTCTACTGTGTCAACGTTTCTCTCTACTTGAGATGGCGAGTTTACCAGTAATATACCTATTCAATTATTTTCTAGTCAAAGCTGACTTTTTTTTATAATTACACCTACATAATAGGCGTAATAAATTTGAATTTTGTTCTATAAAATTTATAGTTATGTTTTTACAATGTTATATAATTTTACTTTTAGACAAACGGTTTCCATGTACATTGTATATAATATAAGTTTTATATATTATTTTATATTTTTTTTTAATTTAAAAACTTGTATCGTTGTTTTACATATTGTATAATTTAACAACAATGTTGCAACTTCTTCTGTTGCAATAACCAACTTTTCTGTATTATTCAATTGTGCTTATTTTCATCTCACACCGTGGAAGACGGAATGGCAACCCGTTGTGTTAATTCTCTCCATTTATTCTATAACGTTTGTCTCCTATCGCTCTGACTGACCTATTTTTCATAATGATTTCCTAAACATATGTATATCTGTACTAACTCGAATTTAACTATTTTATTGCTTGAAATGCTTTACTAATTAATTTGCCCGTACCTATAAGTATCCACACACCGAATTACAATTCAACGCGATGTATTGCAACAGATGTGGTTATACACATGACCATGGCAACTTGCCCTATTATATGTCCTGAACGTTAACTAATAGTTCATACTATTGCATATTATAACCTAACTAAAAAAAAATTTTCTTTCTTCCACAATCATTATTAATTCGTTCAACTATTATTACTTATTGATAAAAATGTTTTAGTAAATTATTATGGTACTTTTTACCATTTTGTCCGATTTTGATAGTCGTCGTTACTGGGCTGTCCACATTTATCACTTCGTATAGTCCAGTCCAGATGGAACTAAATTTATTTTTTCTAGTCAGATTCCTCAACAATACTTTATCACCTATTTTAAAAATTATTGTGTGGATGCCTTTGTCGTATTGAATTTTAGCTAATTTCTTTGCTTTGTCCTGATTTTCCCTCACTAACTCATGTGACCTTTGTAGTTGGTATTTTAATACCTTATTTTGGTCATCTGCATTGTATAGAGGTGATCTTGTCGGCATATCGATATTGAAATCGTATAGAACACTAAATGGTGTCCGTTTTGTCGAATTATGTATGGTGTTATTGTCAGCAATGCACCTAGATGCTAACCATTGGTCCCAATTAGACCCATCTTCTTTAACAAAACTCCTAAGATATTCTGCTAAAGGTCTGTGGCTCCTTTCTAGAGAACCATTTGCTTGTGGATGATACGGTGTTATATGTAATTTTTTAATTTTTTGCATCTTGCATGCATCGGAAAACAGTTTCGAAGTAAAATTCGTACCGTTATCAGTCACTAAAATGTTTGGTATGTTATAGCGCGCAATAACTTCGTTGTAAAACGCCTTTGCTACTGTGTTAGCTTTCGCATCTGGTATAGCTACACATCTATAGCTTTATATTGAAATGTAAGTATGTATTTGTTTCCAAATGTTGTCTCTGGAAGAATTCCTACCATGTCCATATATACCTTTTCAAATGGCTTAGATGGTGTATCAGTTAATATCATTGGCATTTTCGTGAGCCTCGAGCTCTTGTTAGTTTGACTTTGTTAGTCGACTTTATTCCTCGCCATAGAACGGGTCACAACCATTGTTGACTACTGATTCCGTTGTGGAACTCTGCTGAGGGCATCCGCGTTCAAGTTCCTTTTGCCTGGTTTATAAATTATTTCAAAATCAAATTCAGGTAATTTGTGCCTGAAACGTGCTAAACGTGATGTCTGATCTTTCAGATTGGCAATTCCACGTAAGGGCTGATGGTCAGTGTCGACTTTGAATGGTCTACCGAGTAGATAAGCTCTATTTTTCTTTACAGCCCACACGATAGCCAAGAATTCCTTTTCAATGGTGGAATATCTTTTCTCAGTATCACTAAATGCTCTGCTCGCAAAGGCTATTGGTCAATCTTGTCCAATTTCACCTTGCGATAGAACTGTCCCCAAAGCTTCATTGCTGGCATCTGTTCTCAGCACAAAAGGTTCGGAAAAATCTGGATATGCTAAAATTGGTGGACAGCAAATTGCCTCTTTCAAATTTTCAAAAGCTTTCTGACATTTATCGGTCCATTCAAATTTTGCATCTTTTCTTAGTAATATATTGGTATCGCTATGCTTGCCATATTTTCAACAAACTTTCGAGAATAGTTTACTAAACCTAAGAATGCCTGAACATCTTTCCTATTTCTTGGAACAGGAATATTTTTGACACATTCTACCTTACTGGGATCTGGCAATGCCCCTTCCTCAGTGCACTTATGACCTAGGTAAATTATCTCTTTTCGCAAAAATTGGCACTTCTCTGTATTTAGTTTTAAGTTATGTTTACGTAAGAGTTCATTTACTCTGAGCAGACGCGATTCATGTTGTGCCAAATTCCGACCGTAGACAACAATATCATCCAAATATACAAAACAATCTATTCCCTGGAGTCCAGTCAATACGTGATTCATTAGTCTTGGAAAAGCAGCAGGTGCTCCCGTTAACCCAAAAGGCATTCTATTGAATTCGTAATGACCGACACCTGAACTAAAAGCGGTTTTTTCTCTGTCAAACTCTTCCATTAGCACTTGATATCCACTGGCTAGATCAAGTGTAGTAAAATATCTACTATGACCTAACTGATCCAATATCTCATCAATGCGTGGAATTGGGAAAACCTGTTTAATGGTGGCATCGTTCAGTTTTCTGAAATCAACAACCAGTCTCCATTTCATTTTTCCATCGCTTCCCACCTTCTTTGGAACTAATATTATTGGTGAATTCCATGGAGAAGAACTGGGAACGATTATTTCATCGCTAATTATTTTAGAAACTGTTTCATGCTCTTTATGCTCTATATGATTAAATTTAGCTATTTAACTCTTATATCGTTACACACAGTATACGCTTTCGTATTTGTATTCAGTATTGCTACTTAAATTTTATTATTTGTGACACACCCCAATGTCTCACCTAAAAATATCCCGGGAGAAACTTATTGTTTTAACACTATTATCGTTTCCAAGTCTGTGTACATTCAAGGGAACTATCCTCATAGTTCTTCCTGGTACTACAACCTTACTGTTCAATGATTTAAGAGGTAAAGTCATTAAGTACTGTTTTCGCTCATAAAAAAAATCAGCCTCTTTTCATAGTATTGAGAATCAATCGATTCCATAAATTGTCTCGTCCTAGGATACCATCTGCGGGTATCCCTCTCTCTTCAGATATTATATGTAATTCTAAATTCAATTCATTAGTCCTTTCATGTTAGACTGTTATTGGCTCTAACGTGGTGACAAATCCTCCGAATGCACCACTAAGATTTTTCCTTGGATTCCCTTTCTTGCTAACGTTTTTGTTAATTACTGTTGATTTTACTAAACTGGTATCTGCCCCAGAGTCTACAAGTAAAATGAGTTTTCCATTTTTTGCTTCCTCACACGAAAACTCAATGAACACATAATCTACATCAGAGACTCCAAAACAATAACCACGATTGCTATCACTGGATGCGAAAGATGGGTCAACAATCCCTCTGGATGCCTGACTACCAACTTCCACCATCCTACTATCTGACGTGGAGGGTGTTTCAATAATCTTTAAAGACGCATGATTGACACCTTCCCTTTCAGCTGGCCTATCTTTAGCAAAATTTTGGGGTTCCCGGTTTATTGGCCGTACCTGGGCCCCCCGTAGTTTTCCTGAGTCTTTTCCAAGTCTTTGCGTTTGTAGCAATTGGCAATCCTGTGTCCGGGCTTCCTGCAAAAGAAACATTTGGTTTCGGACTTACTCCGATTAGGCCCTACATTTTTTTTTGGCTTCCCTTACTATGGCCTGTTTTTGGAGTATAATTCCCTTGCGGCTTTGTACTGTTTGTGAACGATGTACAAGATAGATTGATCTCATGCCCATATTGCTTACATTTTATACAGAAGGGCGTATTTTTCCTTTTAAAACATTCGTCCCTTGTGTGTCCCTTCTTGTAGCAAAAGGAACAGGTAGGAACTTTCCTTTGGCCGTTTTGAGGATTTTCTTTATGCTTCAAGTACTGATCTGCCTTAAATGGCACTTTATTACTTCTGTTTTGGTGGAATGCCACTATGTTACCTGTTTGGGTTTGGCAATCTTCATAAGAATTTAATAAGGTATTGAGACCTACATTGGCTCCCACGTTAAGTGTATAGTGCTGTTGCCCCCTGTTGAACAGGATATTCGTATTTACGGCTTCCTCCATCAGTTCCCTCTAACGTACCTGTCTTACTTAGCATATGCACTCTAAGCATTGGTTCACTAAGGCCTGTTACGAACGATTTCTTTGTGGACTTATCTAGCTCCTGCAGGAGTGCTAGGTCTTCTTTTCCTTCATATGAGGTTTTCACACAGTAAGTTGCCGCGGTTTTCAATTCGTCTAATCCCCTGGCGAACGCACTTATTCTTTTTTGTGGTAATTGCCGTGAAAACTGGATTTGGTGAGTGATGGGTTCTAGCTGTACTATTTCCAGGTATGAGTTTCTTAGAAGTCTATATAATTCTTCCAAATTAGAAAATTTTTTCGCCCAAACCAAATTAAACGCATCTCCGTATAGACATTGCTTTATACAGAATATGAAATCTTCCAACTCATCTGGTTTGATTCCTTTGCTGGCTAATTTACACCCAGCGATAAATTGGTGGACTTCCGTTCTCAAATTTTTTGACTCAGCTCCAGTGAGTACTGGAACTAGTCTACTAACCATCTGCGCTATCTCGTCTATATCTGTGAGTTCGTAAGTATCTTCCTTAGAGGTATACGGCGGCTAAGAGGTGTCTCTTCTGCTAAACTGCGTTTCCTCTCAAGATTTCTTACTTGGGCCTGGAGAGCGCTTATTTGCTCAGTGTCCACGGATGTTCTGAGTCTCTTTTCTATAAATTCCTCGAAATATTTCTCTCCTTAAGTAATCCTTCTAACTCCTGATTCCTTCGGTGGAGTCCTACGTTCTTTGCGTCTAGTTGTTTAGCTTCCAAACCTTGGTTTACAATTCTTAATCTGAGGTTTCCTATTTGCGCCTCCGCTACATCCAAATTGTCCTTCACGACAAAACTTGCTTTACCCTCTATTTCTAAAATGACTTAATTCTGTTAATGTAGTTTCTTGCTCTTCACCTGGTGCTAGTACTTTGCCGTGCTGCACTTTCGATTTCATGAGCTCGTATTGCTCGTAAGTACTATGTTTCTTAATTAAATCCCACACGAAAGTGGTGGCTTCCTGGATTGCAATATCTGAGGAGATACTAACCTCCATCAGAATATCCTGGAACACAAATCTATTTTTATGCCCTAGGGAACAATGGAATCCTAATACTGCGTTAAACGTTTAACGTAAAATATCTTGTCTTACAAGATACCGGCTGCGGCAAAATGTTATGTCGTTTTTTTTGACACCGTAACCTTTGCTTAGATATCTTATAGTTTAGGGCTTATCCTTTTTTTATTCTCTTGCTGCTTCCTAAATTTTACTTCCCCACACAATTACTTTCACAATTATTAAGATTCTGTTTTTCACGGTATAGTTTTATTGGTCCAAAGGTTTTTCTTTCACAATGCGTTTTTAGGGAATACACATAATACAAGATTCTTTACAATTCAACTTTGTTTTTAGGATGTAAAATCCTTTACAATATACACTTGATAACTAACTCGTTCTTCGAGTTATCTTAATTCACTCGATTCACTAATTTTCTGACTGAATTCATTTCAGGTCTTGTCTTAGTTTAAATAGACTAAATTATATATCATAATTTACAATTTAACCCCATTTTAGTATAAAAGAATTTCTGAAGAAATGGGAATTTCTTAAGTAGGTCAATTCATTGCAATTTCTTCAGTAGGTCATATTTATAACTTATTTTTAGTAAGTCAACATTATTATTTGTAGTTAATACTTCTTGTTGCAAATATTGTGCATGCGTTCAATATTACGTATTTTGTTTTTCTTTTGGCTTTTATTTCGTAAATTAATGTCCTGTTTTTCAGCATATTGAGCACCCATGTTATGACCAGTCTATGAATTTGCTTCCTGATCATACCTTCCTCAATAAACCTGAAAGTAGCATTATCAAAAGCTCCTGTGATATCAACCGATGTACAAAGAGCTATATCTTTACCCTCCAATGCCTGTTCGATTTTAATCGTTAGGCAATGTATTGCAGTCTCAGTCGATTTGCCTGATTGGTAAGCATATTGTTTAGTATAGTGTGGTGTATCTTTAAGATAAACTTCTCTGATGTTCTGATCTATAATTTTTTCCATTGATTTTAGCAGGAAGGATGTTAGGCATATGGGACGAAAGGATTTGGGCTTGTGATCCGCCTTTTTCCCTGCTTTCGGGATGAAAGAGACCCTAGCTTTTGTCCATGATTTAGGCGCTGCACCTAGTTCCAGGCTTATTCTGAAAATTTTTGTATGAATTGGTGCTAATATATCAGCCCCTTGCCGGAAAAGGCTAGGTTTAATATCATCAACACCTGGAGATTTAAATGGATTAAATGTGGAGATTGTCCATTTAGTTTTATTGACGGTAAAAATTTTACGAGCCAGTGATAGTGACCTGCGTGTAGCCATCAAGAAACTGATATCCTCGATGCTTTCACTATCCTCATCACAGGTGGCACAGCCTGGAAAGTTAGTGTCTAGCAGCTATTTGCTTGCGTACGAGCCGCCGCCGAGGTCGATGGTTGCTTTTCAGCAACAGTCTTGATTTTTGCCCTGTTACCTTTAAGGCTGGGTCTTAGCTGGACACTGCCAAAGCCATAAAAGACTTTGTTGTCCAGCTTTTCGACCACTTCCGAAGACTGGGTCCAGGGCCATCGCTAGCTCCACAAGGTCCCCTTTGTTTAGCCTGTTTAGCATCCTCCATTCGATAACACAAATGTCCGAGTTCTGTGACTCAATCTGCCCCAGAATTCGGTCATTTTGCCATGATACTGAGCCAGGGAAATATCCGACAAAGATTTTGGCCTTCGGCACTTCTGCCTCGTCCAAAACCTTTAAATCGGCTCCCTCCCATGGCTACAGGGCTGGTACCATCTCTTTCAGCCTGGCCACAGTTTCGTCGTCCAGACAGTTAATAGTTAACCATCCGGGCTTAAAACCATAGCCTGCAAATTGAGGCTTCACAGGGCCACCGCGGGACTCGTAGATCCTGTCGATGATGCATTTCTGCACCTTGCCAATTTCCTCAGTGGGCCATGTGCCCTCTGGGAAATTGTTTGGGTAAACCCGGACCTTCTTAGAGCGGACAGCTTCAGCCAGAGTTGGCTTCAAACAGGGAGCGCCCACACGGGCGATTTGTGGAGCCACTCCTTTAGAAGCTACCCCCTTCACCTCCCCGCAGGCTGTCATAGCGGACGCAGTCAAAGGTACTGTTAATGACCTATCAACCCTACCCTCAGATGCGAATCGCTTTCTCGGCTTGGAGCTCGATGTCGGAGTGGAGCGATCCGATCGGGATCTTTTCGGGATCGTCTGTACGTCGCTGGTCGCAATGACCCCAGCAGGCTTTACCGCCAAGGACTATGCTGTTTCCAGCGGTATGCCCTTGGCAAGTAAAGCCTTTAGCCTTGCGTCCAGCCCCTGACAGCTTCACCCTGTCGGTTTCGGAGTCTTCCTTTAGGAGAACGAGTTCCTCAGGGGTGATGTGAGGTCCAGCCGACTCCTGGCTAAGTTGGACGTCCATCTTTTCAAGACTGTCGGAAGAAGGGCCGCATGCCCCCTCCGACTGGTCTTGGTCCATGTTCTCAGTGGATATGGGACCTGGTGCCCCCTCCAGCTGATCGTGGACTGTACTTTCAGTGACGTTTGGACTAAATGCCCCCTCGTTCACTGAAATTTTTAGGCTTTTGCCATCGTTTTGCACCTTTAAAGGTGTGCAGTCCATATTTTATTTTCAAAATTAGAATCCATAAGGTCTGATCTTTGATTGAAACTTGCATTTTGGTCACCCAAGGGTGCCCCCAATGGGAAGGCAAATTGAAACCGTAGGTTCGCCAGACCTTGTACGGAGTTCGCTATTATGCTTGACTCTACCCCGTCAAGCAAGTTCGCAGGCATAGCTGTTCCACCGCGATTTTAGGGGTTATTTTAGGTCATTTATGAGTCGGTCCATGCCACGGACTGTCAAGACTAGGCCTTAACAGTCTGTAACGTGAGCGGACTCTGCCTTGGGAGTTTCCGCACGACTCTTCGGCAACCCAAATCCAGCAGAGACATGACCGTACTGAAAAATGAGCTATTGGTCAGAAATAATAGCCGCACTTCCCCTAAGGGCCAACCAATTTGCTAGTGGCTAGGCAGGTGACCTGCTTACTCCCCGAGACGCTATAAAAGCCATTCGGACTGCTAGCAAGCACTTAATGACTGACCAGGAATCGTAGTAAACTACTTTCAACCTGTGCGTCGTAAGTAGTACTTAGTTTACGTGCTGGACTATGGCACAGACTTTCATATGCCATGTTCCAGCTCATATGTAGCTCCTACACCACGACAAGGTGACTACCTGAGAAAGAGTAGTTTGTACTAACTATGTGCAATAACAATTAATTTAATCAATCAGCAATTTATTTAATCAATACTTCTAGTTAAATTTAATCTTTGATGTACTTGCTACTTTAAGCTTACATCATGTTATGTTGCCTCGATTGCTTTCGGAATTGAATTGATTATTTGCCAACAAACTAGCCCTATTTATACTCTGTGGCAACACTCCAGAATCTTCCTTTATCGTAATCGAGTTTCTTCTCTTCATTCTCGTTGACTTGTTCTAGTTATCGCCTATTTTTTTTTGTTGACACTCGTTTCGATGCTAAGAATAATGGTAGCACAATAACAATAACAATGTATAATCGTTACACTGCCGCCTTATTCGTCCCGAGCAAGATTCTATGCTATGGCACAAGTCGCTCCAAGTGCACTACTTTAAACTTTGCTCTTTTATTCCAGGCACGTCATTTATCTTTGCTATTCTCATATGGTCATTCCCAATAAGTCTGTAGTTTAGGGGACAGGCCTTTCTTTTGTTGTGGATTAAGAAACATTACAAGCTCTCCTTCATAGAACCCTTTTGAATTTGATCTTCATCTTGTCGCCTATCATCTGCGATCGCTCTCTGATGAACTGATGTACTTCATACAACTGCTCCCGCTTTTCGCTAATGTAATTATCATCAGTTTTCCTAATTGGTATTGTGACTAAAAATTTTAAATCGTTATTGTGCAGACTGAGTCTATTTATATGGCTAGGTGCCAGCGATTGAATCTGCTATGCGTGTAAATTCAATAGCTACCACAGCTTGCGCCACTTCCGGGAGTCGTTTTGTCCATAAGTTCTTTAGCACACTCTCACCGATGGCATTTCCATCCACTCGTTTAATTTCAAAATGGACTTCGGAAGGTTTTTTTATCACCGAGAGGCTTTTCTGATAGCAATCAGTTGAGGCGTCGATGGTCACTGTCTGTAAAATGAGCTATAAAATTTTCTTTAGCACAGACGTAACGCTCAGTCGTGATTATTGCTGCAAGTGTGTCACTCAGCAAAGTCACTGTGCTGGGTTCTGCGACGACAGTTGATGCCTTTTATTTATCGCCAACTATGTCCGTGGCGGAAGAACGAAAATCCATTGATGTAAACCATGCCTCAATATTCGCATGCGACGTAGTCGGCAGTGGAAATCTTGCATAGACGGTGGCTACTTCCCGTTCGACCGATTCATGCCGATGATGAAAAACTCACGTCGGCCACTTTAGATACCTTGTTGGTTTATTATTGATTATTATTTTAATAATTATGTTCAATCATGTTAAATTATGTTAATTATATTAATTATTAATAATTGATTTCTATCATTTGAGTAATGATATTACTTACTTACTTACTTATGTGGCCATAACAACCGAATATCGATTTAGGCCGAAAATAACATGCTGCGCCAGCCATCTCTGTTCTTTGCTAGCTGGCGCCAGTTAGAAATTCCAAGCGTCGTCAGGTTCTCCAGTGCTTGGTCCTTCCACCGCAGGTTAGGTCTTCCTCTACTGCTTCGTCCTCCAGCGGGTTCCGAATATAACAACTTCTTAGCTGGAGCGTGTTCTTCCATTCGCTCGACATGACCTATCCAGCGCAGCCGCTGGATTTTGATGCGCTTTACTATGTCAATATCGACATACAGCTCGTACAGCTCATGGTTGTACCTTATTCGGTACTCGCCACCAACGCAAATAGGTCCAAAGATCTTGCGTAGGACTTTTCTCTCGAAAACTCCAAGCATTCGCTCATCCGAGGTGGAAATTGTCCAGGCTTCAGCGCCATATATTAGGACAGGCATGATGAGAGACTTGTAGAGTGTAGTTTTCGTTCTTCGAGAGAGGGCTCGACTTCTCAATTGCTTACTCAGCCCAAAGTAACACCTGTTAGCAAGAGTTATCCTACGCATGATCTCCAAGCTGACGTCATTACTGCTGTTAATGCTGGTTCCAAGATAGACAAAGTCCCTTACTACTTCAAAAGCGTAGTTGTCAACAGTGACGTGCTGTCCAAGACGCCGGGACTATTTGTTTGTTGACACTAGATACTTCGTCTTGCCCTCGTTCACCGTGAGACCCATCCGACGCGACTCTCTTTCCAACTCTGAAAATGCTGCACTGACTGCTTGCGTGTTCATGCCGATTATGTCAATATCGTCGGCATACGCTAACAGAATAACACTTTTGTTGAAGATAGTGCCATTATGTCGTAGATCAGCAGCTCGTATTATTTTCTCCATAATAAGATTGAAGAAGTCGCACGATAACGAATCACCTTGTCTGAAACCCCGTTCGGTATTAAACGGTGCGGAGAGGTCTTTCCCAATTTTCACTGCACAACGAGAGTTATGCAGTGTCATTCTACAAAGTCGAATGAGCTTTGCAGGAATACCGAACTCAGACATTGTTGCGTAGAGGTAATCCCTTACCGGACTGTCGAAAGCGGCTTTATAATCAACAAATAGGTGGTGTGTGTCGATCTGTTTTTCTTGGGTCTTCTCCAGGATTTGGCGCAGTGTGAAAATCTGGTCGATGGTGGATTTACCAGGTCTGAAGCCACACTGATAAGGTCCAATCAGGTTGCTGAGCATAGGCTTCAACCTTTCACACAGTACGCTCGATAGAACCTTGTATGCGATGCTCAGGAGACTTATTCCACGGTAGTTGGCGCAAATTGTGGGGTCTCCTTTTTTATGTACAGGACAGAGAACACTGAGCCTCCAATCATCAGGCATGCTTTCATCCGACCATATTCTGCTTATGAGCTGGTGCATGCGGGTGAGCAGCTCATCGCCTCCGGTCTTAAACAACTCGGCAGGCAGGCCATCAGCACCTGCAGCTTTGTTGTTCTTCAGCCTTAAAATGGCCGTTTCAACCTCGTCATAGTCGGGTGGTGGAACATCAACACCATCATCTGTAATTGGGGTTATCGGGCAATCTCCTCCACTGGCGGAATTGTTCGTAGCATCGCCATTCAGAAACGTGGAGAAGTGTTCCCTCCATAGGCTTAGTACACTCTGGACATCTGTAACCAGATTCCCATTTCCATCACGACAAGAAGAGGCTCCGGGATTTAAACCTCCACTTAGGCGCTTGATCTTTTCGAAGAATTTTCGAGTCTCATTCTTGTCGGTGCACATCTCTATCTCCTCACACTCACGTCTTTCCAACTCCCTCTTCTTGCGCCTGAAAAGACGTCTCTCTGCACTCCTTTTCTCTCTATACCGCTCCTTAACAGCTCGCGTTGCGCCTGCACGCAGGGTTCTTCTGTAGGCGGCGTCTTTCTCTGCGGTAGCGTCGCGACACTCCTGATCATACCACTCATTCCTCAGAGGCCGGTAGTAACCGATTACCTCCTCGGCAGCAGTAGTCATGGAGTGGGATATATGTGTCCACCGTGCGCATGTATCATCAAGTTGGGGAGTGTTCTGCATAAGCAGATCCGATAGTCGAGTGGAAAATGCATCTGCTGTCTCTGGTGATCGCAGCTTACTGACGTCGAGCTTTCTCTGTGTGGGACTTCTCTTGTTATTTGCGACACATAAGCGTGTGCGCACCTTAGCTGCAACAAGGTAGTGATCCGAGTCGATGTTGGCACCACGGATCGATTTCACGTCCATCACACTGGAAGCATGCCTTCCGTCAATCACCACATGATCAATTTGGTTTCTTGTACGATGATCTGGAGACAGCCATGTCGCTTTGTGGATGTCGAGATGCTGGAATCTGGTACCACCAATTACCATGTTTCGTGCTGCGGCGAAGTCGATCAGCCTCATTCCGTTATCGGAGGTGTTCTGGTGGAGGCTGAATTTTCCGACAGTTGGACCAAAGGTACCTTCCTTGCCCACCCTGGCATTAAAGTCGCCAAGCACGATTTTGATATCGTGGCGGGGGCAGCGGTCATAAGCTTCTTCGAGGCGCTGAAAGAAGCTCTCCTTGGTCACATTGTCCTTCTCATCCGTCGGAGCGTGGGCACATATAAGGCTGATGTTGAAAAATTTTGCCTTGATGCGGATTGTGGCCAGCCGTTCGTTCACAGGCGTGAACTGTGAGACAAGATGTCGTAGTCTCTTGCTGACCAAAAATCCACATCCTAATTCGTGCCTTTCAGCATGGCAACTGTAGTAGATGTCACAAGACGCTCTTTTGGAGCACCCCTGTCCTGTCCATCGCATTTCCTGGAGAGCGGTGATGTCAGCTCTGTATTTTTCGAGGACATCAACCAGCTGGATAGAGGCACCCTCCTTATAAAGGGACCGGACATTCCAGTGCATATCCGTAAGTCATGGTCCTTTTTTCGTTTGCGGGGGTCATCAACAATAGCGGTAGTCCTTATCCGAGGCGTTGTTTTTTCCTTCACTGGGGGGATTTTTTATGTGGTGGGTCCCTAACCCAACGCACAACCTCTAACCGAGGAGATTTTCGCCACTCACTTCAGCCGCCTCCCAACGGGTGCCAGGAAGTCGTTGCCCGGTGGTCGCCACATGGAGGGCCCCTATTAATGATAATGAAGACGCCATCACATAGTAAGCAGAGCAAGCTACATGACTACCCCTCATTAATAAATAAAGGTATCATCACATAGCGCTCAGATCAAACTACATGACAGCCAGTGAGTTGACTTGCGATGAGTTCAACAAAGATTGCACTAGCCCCACCCGGTTGAGGCGGTTAGACACGTTACCTTGTGAAAACACCACCAGACCACCGCTTCAGATTGATAATAATCGTTTAGTAATGATATTACTAAACGATTATTATCAGTCTGAAGCGAGAAGTGTCAATTTGAATTTTAATAAAATGTTATTTTTGTGATAGAGCAGGTAATTTTATATTGATCCAAAATAGAAACTCTGAGGTTAGTAATGGAACACCATGTCTTCCAAATGTCCGCCGCAACTCTTCTTGCGTATGGCCATTCTTTTGATGAAATTTTGCATCATTCTTTCTCATAAATGTGTCTGTATTTTACGAATAACCGCTCTAATATTGGCTTCGATGCTACAGTATTTGCCGAAGAAAAAAAGTCTAAAGGTGTTACGTCGAACGATTTCGACGGTTTCTCAAAGTCACTAATTCGAGAAATCACACGTCCAGGAAATTGTTCAAGTAATATTGCCATTCTTTCACCAGCCGTATCGCACGTAGCGCTGTCATGCTGAAAATAAACGTCGTCCATAGCATCAATTTGATGCCAAAAAACAGTCAAAATCATTCGGTAACGCAATCCATTCATTTCAATGGTCACACCAGCGGCACTTCCAAAAAAATATGGCCCAATGACACCGCCACTCCAAAACCCGTATCAAACTGTCACTTGTTGTGGATGGAGAGGTTTGCGGCCATTACTCTTGAGTTTTCGGATCCCCAGATGTGACAGTTTTGCGTATTTACATTCCCTGATAGATGAAAATGAGCCTTATCAGTTAGAATAATTTTGTTTGAGAAATTATGATATTCACACATTTGCAGCACCCATTCAGCGAATGTAGGGCATTTTCAATAGTGTAAAGGCTTCAATTCTTGTGCCAATTGCACCTTATAAGCATTTAGACCAAGATCTTTATGCAAAATACGGTGCAGTGATTTTAGTTAGGCCCAAAATACATAAAATTTAGAGAAATGTATGAACTATTTATTTGAGTCGATAGGACGATCTATATAATTCAATGTTTAAAGATGGTTTCATGTAAATGTTGGCCGCGGCTGCGCCTCAAGTAGTTCATACGCTTGGTCCAATTATAGTATATTCTTTACGATATATAGGCGAATAAATTCTTCAATATTGTGTTTCAGTGCGGGCTTGTCGCTATAGACATGAGCCTTAACATAGCCCAACAAAAAATAGTCTAAAGGCGTTAAATCGCACGATCTAGGCCGCCAATGACCGCCCAAACGTGAAATAAACTGTTCACCGATCTCGCCTCTCAATTGGGTTATTGTTTCGCGTGCTGTGTGTCATGTGGCACCGTCTTGTTGAAACCAAATGTCAGCCAAGTCCAGCTCTTCCATTTTGGGTAAAAAAAAGTGTAATCATCACACGGTAGCGCTCGCCATTTACAGTAACGTTCCTGCCTTCGTCGTCTTTGAAAAAGTATGGTCCAATGATATCACCTGCCCATAATTCACACCACTAAAATAATTTTCACCGTTGAATCTTCTTTTTGGTTAAACAAGGAAATTAAACGAGTTTAGTCAGAAAAAGGTGTTAAAATTGCCCAGAAAACGGTTAAGCACCCTGCAAAGGTGTATGGCTGTTTTTCTGCAAAGAGTTACCGAAAACTACCGAAAGAAAAATAATACCGAAATCTTGTACGCATCAAAAATGTTAAAACTTTACCAAAAATATTCGGAATAAAATCTGCATGGAAGCTGTATGTAAATAATCGCGTCTAGGTACTGCAGGAGGATATCGATCCAAAGCATCGAACTCGCCTATGTACTGAGTGGAAAGGAAAAAAACTATATCGAAACAATGGATTGGCCATCCCAGTACCCCGATGCAAACCCAATTGAAAATGTTTGGACTCTAATGAAGCAAAAAACTGCACTGAAATATGGAGAAATTTTTCAATGACGTATGCAGAGAATTTAGCAGCAAGTTGTGAGTGAAGATGTCAAGCTATATTGAATAGAAATGGTGATTGGACTAGCTATGTAGTTGTATTCCAAATATACGTTCGATTCAATTTTTAAGAAAACAAAAGTTTCTTTTTAAGTTATTTATTTATTAACTATTTATGTATTAACTCTTTATAATGGGACTATGCAGAAAGCATTCGAAGATCTCTATTAATATCTCCGCTTTTGACTTCGGAAATTCCTGATAATCGTAAGGCACTTGAGCAATATTCCTTTTCGATTAAAATAGGAAAAGCTGGGATATTTAGAAGTACCCCTAAAGCGCCGGGGGCACAACTTTTCATTGCCACTGTAATGCTTTTGGTTGCATAATTTAGTTGCTGCTTTCCTTTGTTTAACTTTATTCCACAACAGAGGAGAGAGTCCAATATGTCATTCTGGAATTTATACCCAGGTCTTACCAAAAACCCTGGTTCAGGCAAAGAAAGTACTAGTGGCTTTCGTGGTGGCTTTTTCAAGATGTGAATTCCAATTTATCGGTTTATCGAAAACTGCACCTAGATAGTTCGCCTTGTTTGAAAATTATATAAATGCTGTATTAAGTCTGCTTGTCAACCCATCTGATGCAGCTTTGGCGTAATGTAGATTTATTTGAAGGCCTTTTCTTTGAAAGCCTATGAGTGGGTTTGAAAGCCTATGAGTGAGTCATTATGTGGCCTGTTGCTAGGCCATTGATGTCCTAGCAACAGGCTAGGTTGCTGCAAGGCTGCATTTTCAACTGATCTTTAGTCGCCTTTTTTTTTGTCCTATTTGGCAGTGGCTTCTCTAGTTGACTCAAAGCGGTGGGAAAAACGGGGGGAAATGCGTCTTTTTTTTCCTCATCCACTTTTTGGCGACTTTCAGTGTCCGTTAGTGGCCTGTGGCCAGCTGCCGCTTGTTTTGAGACGTCTTTTGGGCCCTGTGGTCTCTCTTCTGTTGTTGAAGTACTAACTCTCTCTGAGCTATGACACATCTCTGAAGTTTTGGAGATCTTAGCTGGTGCATCTTCCATCAACGTCTCAGATGGACCTTTGATTTGGGTCTCATTTGGGTCTCAATACGCACAATAAAACTTTGTAAGAGGTTTAGTTGAGAAAATTTGTATTTAAAAGAGATTTATATAAACAACTTTTACTTTCTTCATAAATAAAAAAGTGTATGTAAAATATTATATGAACTGGTATTAAAAAGACTTTTTTTGATCGTACGAAAACTGCGAGTTTAATGAGTAATATGTATTCACCGAAAAACATTGACTCAAGGCAGTCCTTATGTGGGTTTCGCCAAAAAAAACTTGTTGGTTTATTGAGCTCTGTACGGGTAATTTTAAATATTTTTTTTCATAAGAGTGTGCTTTTTTGCACTTGCTCCAGTCTTATTTTCATTAAGCACACGTTTAATTGAGTTAAACTAAATTTTTCGTTTCAGTATATCTATAAACAAAGCAATTTTCACGTGAAAAGCATTTAAAGGAGGGAGCGGTTACTGAAACTACATAAACTTACTATTAAATCGAAGTTCTCGAGCACCATGGATAAGAAAATCTCATCATCCTCAACGCAGCAACAACAGCAACCGCGGATATTAAAAAAAAAGCATTTTCGTGTAAAGCATCAGAAAGTGAAATTATTTCGTGCAAATGAGCCAATATTAAGTGTATTTATGTGGGGTATTAATCATACGGTATAATGATCTAACGATTATTTTTGGTACATATCATATATATCATTTATAAATTTTGTTTTTGCAGATAAATGAATTGAGTCATGTGAATATTCCGGTGATGTTATTACCTGACGATTTTCGTGCATATTCAAAAATTAAAGTTGATAATCATTTATTTAATAAGTACGTATAAGTATAAGTTCTAAGTTCTAAAATACTTAAGTCGCGTTGGAGAGGATTAAATTATGAACCATCATGCCTATCGGGGTTAGACAGAAATTTCGTTTTTGTATTCGATTGAAATAAAACATTTGAGGAAGAACGAACGAACGAACGAACGAACGAAATCATTGAATTAAATTAAATTTTTTTTATAAGAAGAAGGAACTGATAGATGGACTGATCTTGTATGAACATTTTTTGATTATTTATTTGTCATCAAAAGTATTATTTCCTTGTGATTACGTTTTGTGGTGCCCCTGCCTATTAGCATGTTTTATATTTTATTATTTGGAGATTTATAACTTTATAGTGGTTTAGAAACAAATAAAGTAGGTTTATACATGATTTGCAACACAAAGCTAAATCTCGAACTGAAAGAGATTTATTTGAAATGCTGAAGCCTTGCAATTAATCAACACGTATCGGTAGGTAACGGATCAGCTGTTCCGATCTATTTCATACAAAAGCCATAAGAGTGATTAGTCAAAACGGATTAGTTGGTAACGTAATGTTGGAATGTGTAGAAATTAGATTTTCAACGGAACATATGTGAGTCATTTTATACTAAACCTAGCTCTCCCTTTTCTACCTATATAGCAAATGGACTAATTGGGCTCCGTTTTTAACATTATTTTACTTTATTTTCTGTTTCCTTACGTGTTGACTAATCGTGCTAGATTAGATTAGATTAGTGAGGGCTCGACACTTGCTGTATATGGCACTGCGTCCATTTCGAACTATTGTGCCATACCCGAGTTTAAAACTGGAAGAGATTATATCCTCCTATTTTCTCAAAGAACGTTTTGATTCATATAAGCTCAAGTTCAGAGAGATAGGTTGTCTGTAATAGTTCCCTTCCAAGTGTTTATTTCCTCACATGTACAAGGGCTGGACATTTGGTGATTAGGTATATGGATTTCTCATCATCTTCCATACAGAATCAACATATTTCACTGTCTGTCAATTTCAGACAGGTTTTATGTTTGTTTAATAGACAGTGTCCACTAATTATACCTGTCATACGTTTTAATTCTGGTCTGCTCAAACTCAAAATGTGTTTTGAGTTTTTTACTGAGTAGTGCGGAAAGAGAGCTTTGGTACCTTCTACACCAATAGTTTTTTTACCATCTTGTGTTTGCTTTGGTAATGTATTCTTGTTTAATACAATTCCTGTAATGAGCTTTGCTGATACCATTGTAACCACAGTGTGCTAGAATCCAGTGTATTATCACTTGATTCCTGATTGATAGTTGTTGGAGAAGAGTAGCTGTCTCTCGTACTAACCTATAGTTAAATGTCGATGCATGCATTATAATTATAATATATTCCTATAGGGACAAAGATTAAGGATTTCCCTGGTACACTGATTTATAGCGAAGGCTTCCTCTTTAAAGACTTTTGCTAAGCTACCAAGACTGACTGACATTTGGGTACTGGAACAATATATACAATATATATACAGTGTACCATACAATGTCATCACAGGTAAGACTGATTTTTGAGTTAACCCAGTCTATCCTGTTTGGGATGAGAGTTTTGTATTTCCTGTTAGATATATCGCAGAGGCATTAAGTCAGAGGCATCCAAAAGCTTTCGTCTCGTCTCCTATCTTTAACAATGGAGCGGGTCATGAACCCGATAGGCATCAGTCTGTGTGTACTAATGATCGCATTTATTTGTAGTGTTAAATCTAATGGCAACATACCCAAAATTACATTGAGTGTACATTGAGTGTTGCCGTTGGAGTTGTGCGAAGACAACAGTTGTTTTTTCAGTGGTTTTTTTCCACCATACTATCGCCCCATAGCTGATGATTGGGAGGATAACCAGGATATAAATTTTGTAAAGCCATATCGGCTTAATTTCTCAGTTTTTACCACAGATTCGTTTATAAATCCAGAGAGCATTACCCGCTTTCTGAATAGTATGATCAATGATAGGTTTCCAGTTCAATTTACTGTCTAGAGTTACTGATTAGATATTTGGCTTCTTTTGCGAAGCCTACTTCTTTGCTAAAGACCTTTATTGGTCTCAGGTCATACTGAGAGTACTAGTGTAAAAGGTACAATTGTTCTCTTATCAGGGTTTACCGATAAATTCTGACTGACATTGCATCTTGTAGTAGATCAGAGACGGTCTGCCCGTCTTCGCCTCTAACTGCAATAACTAGGTCATCAGCATAGGCAATCACATCATATCTTCGATCCGTGAGGGTGCGGATTAATCCGTTGATGACTATGGACAAGAGTAGAGCAGATAGTACGCCTCCTTGGGGACACCCCCGGACTGTCCTAGTTAGTATCCCAATATCGTTTAAGTCGGACTCTATTAGCCTACTTCTAAGCATCATGGAAATCCATCTGTTAAGTACAGTTGGCGCTTGAAATACCTTTAAAGCTGATTCTATAGCTTCATAGGTGGTATTCTTGAAGGCTCTCTCATGTCTAAGAAACCTACCAGGTAGATTTCTTTTTCATCGAGGGTTTTTTCGATTTTGCTAACTAGGGCCGATAGGGCTGTATCAGTAGATCTGCCTTTTCACATTGGTGTATGTTTAAAGGATTTCGGATAAGGATTTCATTACTGAGATATCTCTCTACAACCTCTTCCATTCCTTTAAGTATACACGACATTAGACTTATTGGCCTGAATGATTTTAGGTCTTTTTTATTTGGTTTTGCGGCTTTGGGGAGGTAGATAACATTCACTGTCCTCCAACCCTCCGGAACAGCCCGACTGCATGTGTATAATTTCGTTAGGGTGGGCCACAGACTGTCCAGTCCTCTTCAGTCGGCGGGAAGATTTTATCTTTTCCCGCCGACTTATACGGGGAGAATGTTCCTATCGCCCACTCTACAATCGAACGTTTCCAGATAAGATTGGACAATTTCCAGTCCTCCTTACTGGGGCAGTGAGGCTGCCAAGTTACTTACTTTACTTATGTGGCCATAACAACCGAATATCGATTTAGGCCGAAAATAACATGCTTCGCCAGCCATCTCTGTTCTTCGCTAGCTGGCGCCAGTTAGAAACTCCAAGCGCCGTCAGGTTCTCCAGTACTTGGTCTTTCCACCGGAGGTTTGGTCTTCCTCTTCTGCGCCGTCCTCCAGCGGGTTCCGAATATAACACCTTCTTAGCTGGAGCGTGTTCTTCCATTCGCTCGACATGACCTAGCCAGCGCAGCCGCTGGATTTTGATGCGCTTTACTATGTCAATATCGGCATACAGCTCGTACAGCTCATGGTTGTACCTTATTCGGTACTCGCCACCAACGCAAATAGGTCCAAAGATCCTGCGTAGGACTTTTCTCTCGAAAACTCCAAGCATTCGCTCATCCGAGATGGAAATTGTCCAGGCTTCACCGCCATATGTTAGGACAGGCATGATGAGAGACTTGTAGAGTGTAGTTTTCGTTCTTCGAGAGAGGGCTCGACTTCTCAATTGCTTACTCAGCCCAAAGTAACACCTGTTAGCAAGAGTTATCCTACGCATGATCTCCAAGCTGACGTCATTACTGCTGTTAATGCTGGTTCCAAGATAGACAAAGTCCCTTACTCCCTTAGCGTAGTTGTCAACAGTGACGTGCTGTCCAAGACGCCGGGACTCTTTGTTTGTTGCACAACGGGAGTTATGCAATGTCATTCTACAAAGTCGAATGAGCTTTGCAGGAATACCGAACTCAGACATTGTTGCGTAGAGGTAATCCCTTACCGGACTGTCGAAAGCGGCTTTATAATCAACAAATAGGTGGTGTGTGTCGATCTGTTTTTCTTGGGTCTTCTCCAGGATTTGGCGCAGTGTGAAAATCTGGTCGATGGTGGATTTACCAGGTCTGAAGCCACACTGATAAGGTCCAATCAGGTTGCTGAGCATAGGCTTCAACCTTTCACACAGTACGCTCGATAGAACCTTGTATGCGATGCTCAGGAGACTTATTCCACGGTAGTTGGCGCAAATTGTGGGGTCTCCTTTTTTATGTACAGGACAGAGAACACTGAGCCTCCAATCATCAGGCATGCTTTCATCCGACCATATTCTGCTTATGAGCTGGTGCATGCGGGTGAGCAGCTCATCGCCTCCGGTCTTAAACAACTCTGCTGGCAGGCCATCAGCACCTGCAGCTTTGTTGTTCTTCAGCCTTAAAATGGCCGTTTCAACCTCGTCATAGTCGGGTGGTGGAATATCAACACCATCATCTGTAATTGGGGTTATCGGGCAAACTCCTCCACTGGCGGAATTGTTCGTACCATCGCTATTCAGTAACTTGAAGAAGTGTTCCCTCCATAGGCTCAGTACACTCTGGACATCCGTAACCAGATTCCCATTTCCATCACGACAAGAAGAGGCTCCGGGATTTAAACCTCCACTCAGGCGCTTGATCTTTTCAAAGAATTTTCGAGTCTCATTCTTGTCGGTACACATCTCTATCTCCTCACACTCGCGTCTTTCCAACTCCCTCTTCTTGCGCCTGAAAAGACGTCTCTCTGCACTCCTTTTCTCTCTATACCGCTCCTTAACAGCTCGCGTTACGCCTGCACGCAGGGTTTTTCTGTAGGCGGCGTCTTTCTCTGCGGTAGCGTCGCGACACTCCTGATCATACCACTCATTCCTCAGAGGCCGGTAGTAACCGATTACCTCCTCGGCAGCAGTAGTCATGGAGTGGGATATATGTGTCCACCGTGAGCATGTATCATCAAGTGGGGGAGTGCTCTGCATAAGCAGATCCGATAGTTGAGTGGCAAATGCATCAGCTGTCTCTGGTGATCGCAGCTTACTGACGTCGAGCTTTCTCTGTGTGGGACTTCTCTTGTTATTTGCAACACATAAACTTGTGCGCAACTTAGCTGCAACAAGGTAGTGATCCGAGTCGATGTTGGCACCACGGATCGATTTCACATCCATCACACTGGAAGCATGCCTTCCGTCAATCACCACATGATCAATTTGGTTTCTTGTACGTTGATCTGGAGACAGCCATGTCGCTTTGTGGATGTCGAAATGCTGGAATCTGGTACCACCAATTACCATGTTTCGTGCTGCGGCGAAGTCGATCAGCCTCATTCCGTTATCGGAGGTGTTCTGGTGGAGGCTGAATTTTCCGACAGTTGGACCAAAGGTACCTTCCTTGCCCACCCTGGCATTAAAGTCGCCAAGCACGATTTTGATATCGTGGCGGGGGCAGCGGTCATAAGCTTCTTCGAGGCGCTGAAAGAAGCTCTCCTTGGTCACATTGTCCTTCTCATCCGTCGGAGCGTGGGCACATATAAGGCTGATGTTGAAAAATTTTGCCTTGATGCGGATTGTGGCCAGCCGTTCGTTCACAGGCGTGAACTGTGAGACAAGATGTCGTAGTCTCTTGCTGACCAAAAATCCACATCCTAATTCGTGCCTTCAGCATGGCAACTGTAGTAGATGTCACAGGACGCTCTTGTGGAGCAGCCCTGTCCTGTCCATCGCATTTCCTGGAGAGCGGTGATGTCAGCTCTGTATTTTTCGAGGACATCAACCAGCTGGATAGAGGCACCCTCCCTATAAAGGGATCGGACATTCCAGGTGCATATCCGTAAATCGTTGTCCTTTTTTCGTTTGCGGGGGTCATCAACAAAAGCGGTAGTCCTTATCCGAGGCATATTTGTTTTTTTCATTGGGGAGGGTTTTTTATGTGGCGGGTCCCAAACCCAACGCACAACCTCTAACCGAGGAGATTTTCGCCACTCACTTCAGCCGCCTCCCAGCGGGTGCCAGGAAGACGTTGCCCGGTGGTCGCCACATGGAGGGCCCCCATTAATAATAATGAAAGCGCCATCACAGAGCAAGCTATATGACTACCCCTCATTAACAAATAAAGGTATCATCACATAGCGCTCAGATCAAACTACATGACAGCCAGTGAGTTGACTTGCGATGAGTTCAACAAGGATTGCGCTATCCCCACCCTGTTGAGGCAGTTAGAAACGTTACCTTGCGAAAACACCACCAGACCACAGAGTCTGCCAAGTATTATAATTAAATATTTATATCGCACTATAAGTCTTTTCTTTGCATTGCTTGTTGCAATGAATATAACTAGAAGCTTGAGGGCTTATTGTACTTGATTCTTGGTTCTTTTCATATGGATATAAAGAATTTTGATGAACAAGACTTTTTTATAAAAAAAGTTAATTTTTTGAAGAGAATTAAAGGGTGGTTGTCTGAACCAGAGGGATTGGAGGATATTAGACGTTCAAATAAAGAATTAAAAATGGAACTGTCATTTTTATCCCTTTATACCTCGCGCTATAGCGACGCACTGATCAATTTTTTTACTGTTTCTCTTTTGCTCGCCATCACATCACAGAGTTTCACGTTCGGCGATCACTGTCCTATAATCTAATTTAAAAAATAGATTATGGTTTATACTGCTGTTAATAATTCGTCTGGTTTATTTTGATTTAACATATCTGTGGTCAAAAGTAGTAGCAGGTTTAGTCAATTTTCCGAATTGTATAGCAGAGCGTTTTTAAATTTCTGATTAAATGCGGAAAATCAACAAAAACTGAATCATTTGGACAAATTTCAAAATTTTGAAGTTGTCAACAGATTTGGTATAATCTCAAAAATTGGATATTTGGGTTATTTCTTCCTCAAAGGAAATGAGCATAAACAAATATATATTTTTGGGATTTTCTTGATTTTATCAAAACTCTTAAGTGCAAATTTTAAGAAAATTTTACACAATATAAAATAAAAAGCGGAAGTATCTGATGTTATATAACTGTTGTTCATATTTCTACAACTATGACCAATCCATTGTAAAAAGAAACGTTTGTCATTCCGGCTTAATGTACGACATATTACACTGAAATCCCGAAATGATCGATAGCTTCAAAATTGGTAAGTTTGACCATCTGATTCAGTTTTCGATCATTTTCCGTTTTCACTAAAAACTCAACATTATGTAAAATGCATACTATAGACTGAAACGGCTGCCACAGGTCTAGGTTAGGTTTGGTTTGGTTAGGATATGTGGCTGCCCTCTCTCTCTGAGAGGACACACTTAGGCCAGAAATTCCCATTGTGATACCAGCGAGCTTCTGTTCCTATACTATTGTGGGTGTTAAATTTGGACAGCATTAGAAGAGACCTAGTTATATTAGCCAGTTCCGAACGGCAGAACCCTTGTGACATCACTTTGGCAAATTGTTCTTGCCGGAAAAATTACCAATTCTTGCCGGCAGGTGGGTACCGTTTGAAAGAAAAATATTTTCGATAATAAATTTTATATGCTTCAATCGGGGATTGAACCTACGACCTACAGATCAGAAGGCCAACGCACAAAGATTAAGGGTGTAATAAAGAGAATTATTGAGCATGCTGTGGATTTCACATTCAGTCTCAGTTGAAAATCTACTCAAATATTTATCAGTGTTGTGTACTTAGTTAATGAAATAATGACAATGAGAAACCAACCGATATTAATAAATATTTCTCAAATATGTTCTGATTAACAAAAATAAGGTTTTGCTCCATGCAATAAGTAATTTTTTTAATATCCGTTTTTTATAATTAAAGCATGGTTTTGTACAATAGTATTTGTATAAAATATTAGATCATGGTGAAAGGAAGTCTCAAAAAAACCCAATTTCAGATATGAGTAGAAGAGTAGAGTAGAGTAATTTGATATACACTCTGGTGTCATTGCAACTTTACCTTGTTTTAAATTCTAATTTTGATGTTTTTCTATTTTCGAGAGCTTAAAAATAGATGTCGAGATGTAGGTTATGTGTGGAACAAGAATACTGAAACTAAACATTGTTGACCAGATCCCATAGGGAAATTCCAGACGTGGTTTATATGCGCCGTTAAGCAGAGCAAATTATACAACTTAGTAAAGAAGGAATCCATCAAGTAACCTAACATTAACTTCAGCCTTCCGCATGTTGACAAAAAAATTCCGCATGCCCTTAAAAATTTTGAATTTTTATAAATAACATCAGGGGATATGGAAGGAAGTTCTGAAGTAAGAAGAATTTATATTTTTGGTATGCTAACATGTTGAAAAAGTGAAGAGAATCGTGTGGATGAGAAATCATTTAACCGCATGGACGTATTGTTGCTAATCTCGTTATTCTTTTATCACTTGAAATTTTGGGTGACCGAATGGTCCAAATCAGTAGTTTTCAAGAATATTGGCTTTCATATATTCCACACTGAATACAAAAAAAACTATTTTAGCAATTTTTTTTTAGTGCGATATTTTCTTCATCTATTCCATCCATCAATTCCAATATCGTATTTTTTTTTCACTTCAAAAAGTACCTGGGGAAGGAGGAATTCTCCGCATATGTAACATGTAGAAGTCGATTGAAGATGTAGTGGTCAGTGCAATTGGTCCAGCGCAAACAAAGGCAATAGAAGAGAATACAAAATGCTATAGATTTCATAAAAAAGGGCTAATATCACTTTTAGTTACTTTCACTCCAAAAAAGCCAGTGTTGAAAGGATGAGAATAATGACAACAAGCTCGAAATATATGAGAAATTTGAAATTTTATGCTTATGTAATATTATATAATGTTAAATCAAAAAGACACTCGAAATTAAAAGAATTGTGCAAAAACAGTTAAATAATATTTACACATACGCAGACAAAATACGGAAAAGAACTGATTGTTTAAATCAGTCTGGTTTCTTTACATTCGGAAAGAGATAGATCAATACGATTTTATGACACGAAATGAAATCAATATTTTTTATTACAATAACGGTCAATATTTATCACGATATTTGGATCGCGGGTCGTGGGTGCCGTAGCTCAGTGGTTAGTGTGTTCGCCTTCTGATCTGTAGGTCGTGGTTCAATACCCGGCTGATGCATAACAAATTTTATATCGAAAAGATTTTTCTTTCGAATAGTACCCACCTGTCGGCAAGCAATTGGCAATTCTTCCGACAGTAACAACTTGCCATGAAAAAGTTTCTAAAAAGAACTCTGTGACAAAGCTCAGAAAAAGTGATGTCACAAGTGTTCTGCCGTTCGGAACCGGCTAAAATAAGTAGGTCCATTCTAATACTGTCCAAAAATTTAAGACGCACAACAGTAATAGAAGAGAAGCTCGGCCAATGAGCCCTTTGGGGCTTTAAGTGCCACATATTTATTTATTTTATTTTATTTGGATCGCGACACTGGACCGTAATATTTACTGAACGTGTAGCATGCAATATTGATGGATTTCTGAGTATTTTGAAATCCATCAATATTACAATTAATCGTGATAAATGTCGTGACAGAGAGTGATCGTCTGACATGGCCCTTACACTGTTTCTTAAATTAAAAAAAATTGTAATACCTTAGTGAAATTTTGTTTAGCTTACTACATCAGATTTAGATAACGTAGAAACTAAAATTCACGACAGGTTGTAATTTAATTAGTAAACAACAAAGTATTTTCTTTATTTTCTTTGTTATTGCTTCTGCAGAGAAAATATGCCATCACATTTCAAGGTTAAAGAATATTGTCCGCTTGTATTTCGCAATTTACGTGAACGTTTCAGTATTGATGATGTTGATTACCGCGAATCGTTGACACGTTCACAACCTGTATGTATTGATTCATCTGGCAAATCTGGGGCACAATTTTATCAGAGCTATGATAAGTTTTTCATAATTAAAAGTTTAACTTCAGAAGAGATTGAACGTATGCATGCATTTTTAAAGCAATACCATCCGGTAAATATATTTCTATATGTGTGAAAGACAGTAACTATACTAATTTTGATTAAAATATGCATGTTTCTTTTACAGTACGTAGTTGAGCGACATGGTAAAACATTATTGCCTCAATATTTGGGAATGTATCGTATTACAGTGGAGAGTGTACAATATTATTTTGTTGTTATGCGTAATGTATTTAGTTCACATTTAACAATTCACAAGTGAGTACAGCTCTCATTACTACTACTAAATATATGAATATTAATTAATTTTTTAATTATTATCTTATTTATTAGGAAATTTGATTTAAAAGGAAGTACTGTCGATCGGGAGGCATCCGAAAAAGAGTTGGAAAAACATTTACCAACGTACAAGGATAACGACTTCATAAAACAGCAAACTAAAATTGAAATTGGGGAAGAGGCTAAACAAAAATTACTCGATACACTAAATAATGATGTTGATGTATGTGTCAAGAACTTAGAACAGAGAACATTTTTAATTTCATTAAATTTATAACAATGACTAATCAAATTACTTATCAATATTCAGCATTACTGCATGAAATTTCTAGAATCATAGATTTATGTTAAAAATTATAATTCTTCTAGCACCCACAGCAGTAAAGAAAAAGAGAGTCAGATAAAACTGTGTGGAAATTCATTGCAAAATATTTGGATCTGTTTCTATCACTGAGGTAGGCGTCTCATAAGGCTAGGCAGAAAAAATATTTTTAAAAGTTGTCACAATGCCGTGGAGAGAACCATTCATCACTTCATTAGCATACTATTGGCAGAGACATATATACTTAGAGAAGTCTCACTTTCCAATTCCTGCAAAATAAATAACCAGAAATCAGCAGGAGTGGACATTGCTGTTGAACGCGTATGAATCGAAATATCAGAAGAAACGAAACCTGACAATCGAAAAAATGGTTCGACCATACAGCATAAGATACAACGCGACATGTTGTTGAAAGATGACGAAGTCCGCCTTACTTTTTTGAGGCCAAAAATGAATCAAGCCAATTTCAGTAAAAACATTCTGCATCGATCGAAACAAATGGCAGTCAGACGAAGCAAGAGACGGGTTGAGCAACACGTGGCCGAGTGATGTCAAAATGGAAAATTATGGACTCGTATCTGGTCGCATATTTCGGGTAATGCTCCCTTCAAACGAACCAATTGTGTTCGATAGAGGCTTCCTGTAATCGTTACACCTGGTTCAGAACCTCATAGTACAATAATCCTTCTGGTCCCACCAAATACAGAGCATTACATTGGGGCCATGGATATTTGGCGTTGCCGCTGATTTTGTGGTGGCCAGGCTTCACATATGATTTTTTTCGTTTCGGGTTATCATAATAGATTCATTTTTCATCACCAGTAATCATACGACGCAAAAATTACTTCTTTTTATGGCGTTCAAGCAGCATTTCTGACATTCAAAATCGCCGCTCAACTTCCCTCGTCATCAATTCGTACGGAACCCAATTTCTTTGCTTTGTATGAATCCCAGTGTTTTTAATCGTTTGGAAATGGCTTGCTCAGTTACTCCCAATGATTCCGGAAGTTCCTCTTGTGTTTGACACGAATCTTGACTTGGCGACTTTCTCGTCAAATTACCACTTTTGAATAGCGCACACCACTTCAGACACTCTCTAAGCTCTGAAGCATATTCAAGATGAGTAATTGTTGAGCTTCTGTTGCCTTTATATTTTAATTAAAGAACATCAGCAACATATATAGTAGCAAAACGAACTTTTTAAGTTCTAGACCCAATAATATTATTTATTATTGTATTTATTTATTACTTATTCCTTAATTGATATTTGAGTTTATTTATTTAATTACATTTTTTAATAAAAATTACATTTTATTTTTTTTTAAACACATTACAATTGAAATTTTTTACAGAAAAATTATGTATCATGTCATTATCTGAAAATAAATATGCATTATCAAAATCCAATACGCAAGTGCAATCAATTTTCATTCTATTCATATATGCATATACACTAAGTCTCATAAGTCTACGCTCCTATATGGTTAGGTTTAAAAATAGCACACAAAAAAAAAACACATTTTAAAATCAATTGTATTATTCATCACAAATGTAATCAATGTTCTTAAAAAAATTATATAATTCCTTCTAAGTACGAAGAGTTAAGAAAAATTAACAAATTTTATAAAAAACAAGATTTACGATCTTCAAAAATCTACGCTCATCCAAAACAAACTTAAATTAATTCAAAATTTAGAGAATAATGTCATTGCTTTTGGTAACATGTTAGGTACGTACCTGCGACTTTTTAATACTTCTGGGAGTCTATTTAGCATTGAACTAAGCAATTTGGCAGTCTCTTCGTTTGTTGTTTTCTCCCACTCCTCCTTTAAGGCATTTTTTCTCGTAATTTCGTGTTTTCGAATATTTCTTTCTAGAAGCGCCCACAAGTCTGGTGTTTGTGGGGGTGTTGGCAGTAGTTTGGGTACATTATATAGTAGCCACAATATGAGCCGTATTCTTGGTGTCGTCTTGTTGGAAGTAGTATTCATCTGCTAACAAATCAGCTAGCATATCAGCTCTGCTTTAAATTTTGTTTTAAAATGTCCAAATATGCAAATGTGTCCATTGTTGATTCGATAAATTGAAATTTACCGACGCCACCAACTGCCATACATCCCCACAACATTACCACCCCACTACCGTGTTTCACTGTTGGTAATAAGTTTCCTTTATCAAGCACTGTACCTGAGCTCCTCCACACTATATTTTTCGTCCTTTAATGCCAAAAATATAAAATTGACTTTCATCCGAAAATAACCCCTTTCCCCAAAATTCAGGAGGCTTATTTATTTATTCCTGATGCTTAGTAATTTCGGATCCAGTTAATTTGGATTTGTTCGTTACTATACTTCGTTTTTCCTTTTTCGATAGTTTACAAGAACGTCCAGATCTTGGCAATAATTCCAGTCTTTTGAATTACTGTTCGCACTGATATCCATGCTCTACCTGTTGTTCGTCTTATTTGACGGTAATTTTGACCTTCTTTTCACAGTTTCAATATTATTTTTGTTCGCTTCCATTATTAAAAACCACAAAAAAGTATTTAATATCTATTAAATTTATATAATTGAATAACTAAGTCAATAAAATTATTTGTATTCTTTACAAAAAAATGAATACAAAACACGCACTCTCGAATAATAATTTAGGAGCATTCACTTTTGATGCTCGCTTTGCGTACGACTCAATGAAAGAAGTACCGCTATAATCATGAACGCAAAAAGTTGTGTGCCAAGGATAAAAAATTTTAATGTCTGCTAAAGAAAACCGTACAATTTTAACTCCCAAATATTTGAAAATACAGGGAGCGTAGAGCTATGACCTAGTGTACATACATACTTACATTCTTATCTGGATCTACAAAATGAATCTGATGAAAGATTCGCACGATTCTCTTCTAATCTCTCTCAATTTAGTTTTTTTTTCATTTTTCTTATATAAAAGATATACAGTATGTCAAGAATGACTTTACACATTGAAAAAAAATTCAAATTTTCAACTTTCTTAGCCAAAAATGTTAACTTTTATTTCCATATACAAATTTTTTTTTATTAGTTACAGATATTTACAGTATTTATACAAGATTCATGAAAAAAAAATTGCAAGTTCTACGCAAAAGAAAAGAATAATACAACAAAAAGAAATTTTACTCAATTTTACAAGTGTCAAGAAACTCTTTTCACAACTATTTTTTTAATTCCTTTATGCAACACTTCAACGATTAACGGTACATTTACAGTTATCTATTTGCGTAAACGCGTTGCAGTGACCCGTTCCTATGATTTTGTTGATTAGTTTGTGATTAATTTTTGCTTTGTCCACATCATCTGTTTAAATATTGTGTTTTTAAAATGCCAGGCAAAAGGTTATCGGCTGAAGTGGTTCAGCTTATATACTACAATCTCCAATTGGGAGAAAATGTGGAGAAGTTATCAGAAATGCTCTCTGTAACACGTAAAACAATTTATAATGTTTAAAATCGAGCTGAAAATGAGGGTAGAGTGGAGTCAAAGTGTGGAGGTGGCACTAAGCTTAAAATTACTGATCGGGCAGAGCGCCTAATGATGAAGGAACTGCACAAAAATAATAATAATTCCTACTGTTAAATTTGGAAAAATGTTATTTATGATTTGGGGATGAATCTCAAGCAGAGGAGTAGGAGAATTGGCTTTTATAGAGTCAACCATGGACGCACAACATTATTTAGGCATTTTGAAGTCATTTAATCAGTAGTGCGAAAAAATGTGGGTTCATCAGAGAGGGCAAACCGCATTTCAAATTTTATCAAGATAATGACACAAAGCGGGTGCCGTAGCTCAGTGGTTAGTGTGTTCGCCTTCTGATCTGTAGGTCGTTGTTCAATACCCGGCTGATGCATAACAAATTTTATATCGAAAAGATTTTTCTTTCGAATGGTATCCACCTGTCGGCAAGCAATTGGCAATTCTTCCGACAGTAACAACTTGCCATGAAGAAGCTTCTAAAAAGAACTCTGTGACAAAGCTCAGAAAAAGTGATGTCACAAGTGTTCTGCCGTTCGGAACCGGCTAAAATAAGTACGTCCATTCTAATACTGTCCAAAATTTAAGACGCACAACAGTAATAGAAGAGAAGCTCGGCCAATGAGCCCTTTGGGGCTTTAAGTGCCACATATTTATTTTTTTTATTTTAATGACACAAAGCATAAGGCGAGTAGGGTGCGACTGTGGCTTCTTTATAACTGCGGTAAAGTTATGGATACACCAGCCCAAAGTCCAGACCTTAACCCTATTGAAAATCTCTGGGTCTACTTAAAGAAAAAAGTGGCTAAAAGGCAACCTAAAAACCGTACAGCACTTAAACCTGCTATATTGGAAGAGTGGCAAAATATACCGAGCAATTATGGCCTAAAAAAGTTGGTTTATTCTATGAATAAACGGCTACAATCCGTGATAGATGATAAAGGTGGCCATACTAAATACTAAATATTTTACTTTATCAAATTTTAACTAATAAATATTATAAAAAAAAAGTTTGTGAAAAGAGTTTCTTGACACTTGTAAAATTAAGTAAAATTTATTTTTGTTGTATTTTTCTTTTCTTTTGCGTAGAACTTGCAATTTTTTTTCATGAATTTTTTATAAATACTGTAAATATCTGTAACTAATAAAAAAAATGTGTATATGGAAATAAAAGTTAATGTTTTTGGCTAAGAAAGTTGAAAATTTGAATTTTTTTCAATGTGTAAACTCATTCTTGACATACTGTATGTATGCATGCGCAGTAAAATACTCTTTCAACCATATATACACGGTACGGCAATATAGCACTTACGATTGAATTTTTGTCATTTTTATGCCATTCAGCAGATCAAGAGGAAGACACGCCATCACATCAAATTGTTAGTATTTCGTTGATTGCAAACGAAGTGGTACATCATACACATCTGCATTTGTATATTTGTTATTGGTTTTGCTTTCGTTTTTTTTTTTCAGAAAGAAAATTCATGAAATTTCTGATTTTCTATTTGGTCGTGTGGGTCCAATTTTTATGCTAAAAAACCTTAACAAACCATTTAGAAAAAAACTGAAGATACTACAGATTCTAAGTGTATTTTTCCAAGATACTATGGGTCTGAAATCAATTTCAACCCTGTGCATTTCCAGAAATAAATATTTGTTTCCATAAAACCATTACAAAAATTTAGTTTTGTATGGATAGACATACTTATCTACCACAATTGTTATTATTATATGTATATGTGAGGAGTCAAAATAAATTTTGAACTCATAGTTTCTCGGAACTAAAATCATAGTAAGTTCTATTTTTGCTATACGATTTATTTTGTATTTGACCCACGCTAATGTATATATATGTAACAAAATACACGAAGGCAAGCTTGGTTTGTTCTCTGATGCTAAATTTGTCAGCATCGCGGTTACAACAGCATGACCACAAGCATTGTTTGCTATGTAGAGGGCTTCTATTCTAAATCTCATTCAAATTCGAAGAAGGTTGATATCTTTCTGCATCCATTTTCTGATGTACGCACATGAAACCAGACGATTGGCTGATCCTTTTTGCAAAGTAACGAAAATAAAAGCAACAACAAATACCCAAGCGTCGATGCGCGTGTGTACCAATATGTGTCTAATCAACGAAAGACAAATAATTTGATGTTTTGACGTGTTTTCTTCTTGATTTTGGAGCCCGCTGAATGGCGTAAAAATTACAATATCTTAAAAAAAAGGCAAAAATTCAATCGCAATCGCTATGTTGGCGATATCGTGTATTTATGATTGAAAAACAGAGTATTTTTTGGGATGGTGAGATAAAATGGCAGCTTTTAACATGTATGTTTTGCTTGGAAAAAATAACATAGTTGGTTTTTCTTCAAGGATATTCATAAATTTTAACATATAAATTTTAAAATTTATTCTGTCATTTTTAAGTAGTATTTGTGGTCAACTGCTGCGTATTTTCTCTTTCGTCTGATATTCATATCATTATACTGCGTGAAGTATAAACATTTTTATATTTTTTTAGTGTGTGCAAAAATGTGAGAAATCGTGAAAATCGACTTCTCGAAAATTTGACGTGATACAGCCCTCAGGTAAATACCGATCAATGCAGTAGGTTTGCCCCGGGAAAATTTACTAGAGCGTTAATAAAAAAATTTCATGCTAATAATTATAACAGTGCAATGTATGTATTGTAATTTAATATAGAAAAGCAAAATGAATGTTTCGAGTATCCTGAAATACCTTACTTTCATTTGTAAATGTTGAGATTCTTTTCATTCTATGACAAAACATTCACTCCATTCCATTCTATTTCTATTTTATTCATTCTAATTCATATTTGCTTAGAGAGCACATGGAGTGTTTTGAAGATATAAACAAATATATTCCTATAGCACTATAGCATGTATGTGTATATATGGATAGAATGAAAATTGATTGCACATGCGTATTTGATATCGATAACGCATATTTATTTTTCAGATAATATCATGATACATAATTTTTCTGCAAATAATTTCAATTGTAATGAATTTAAAATAAAATAAATTGTTATGTTTATTAAAAAATGTAATTAAATATATAAATAATAAATATTACAATATTAAATGAATAAATAATAAATAAACAATAAATAAATAATAAATAATATTAAATAAATGAATATAAAATATATTACTAAAATTTGCCAATATCAAATATCAAATGGAAATAATACAAAATATGTGTACCCGTTTTGCTGTTGTATGTGCTTTCATCTTCTTTCGGTGGTGCAAATTGTCTACCTTCATGATAACTTTCGTTAGCCATTTCGATAGCGGTAAGACACCAACACATTGCTTTTACAAAATAACTATTCACGAAAAATTGAGAAAAAGAAAATGAAAAATAATTTCGTTTTTTCCGACTACGAAAAACAAATTCAGACATTATCTGTTATTCAATATTCAGGTTAGGAAATAATTTAATTTGTGCATGATTTAAAAATGGTTATATACTAATAGGTGACGGATGTTATAATGCTTCAGAAATCGAGCAAGTAAAATTTCTGCGATATGCACTTCAACGGCTAAAATTATAATCTATCCAGTGTAAAATTAAAAAAATAAAAACTAAAAATGTGGTACTTATAACCCCCGAAGGGCTGTTTTCCAGTACTGTTGTGCGTGTTAAATTTTCGACAGTATTAGAAGGGACAAACTTATTTAACCCGGTTCTAAACAGCACATCACTTTTTCTTAGCTTTGTCACAGAGCCCTTTTAGAAGCTTTTCCATGGCAAAATGTTACTTCCGTAGGAATTTACAATTGCTTGCTGACAGGTGGGTACCGCTCGAAAGAAAAATCTTTTTCGATATAAAATTTATGCTTCACCCGAAGATTGAATTCCCGATCTACAGATCTGAAGGCCAACTCACTAACCACTGAGCTCTGAAAGAACTCTGTGACAAAGCTCAGAAAACGTAATGTCGCAAGAGTTCTGCCGTTCGGAACCGGTAGGCGCCTCCGAACACTGTCCAAATTTAACACGCACAACAGTAATGAAAGAGATGCTCGGCCAAAGAGCCCTTTGGGGCTTTAAATGTCACATATTTATTTTTTTTAAGAAAAATCATATATGTGATTTATATTTGAAGAGGAGAACAGTAATAAAATGTGCAAGGAATGATGGATGTTCGTCTAACATATTCGATTTTTTAATGACTGTCGTTCACGGTGAGCATGTATGTATATCATTGAATTGGCGCGTTTGTGCATTACTAGGTGACAGAAAAGTAGTTAGTGCATTAAGTATAGCGAATGGTTTTTTCATATCTTCAGCTTTTGCAGCAGCATCTATGAACGACGTGACATATTCGTCATTGAATTGGCACGGTTATGTACTAGAGGACAGAAAAGCAGATAGGTATGACGAGAAGGTTGTCATTTGGCATTTGGCATTTGGCTACCGACCAGACTAGTGGCGTATAATCGCACAAATTATTCAATTGTCCGATTTCTTTTTTCGGACGGATGAAACAAAAATCGTTCAATTTAATTACGGTAATGAAAAACAGTAAGTTTAAAATTAATCTTGTGGAGAATTTTTTAAAAGCAATATGTAGGACTTTCAGTAAACATCGTTGGTATAAATGATGCTAATAATTATGTTGCAAGAATCCTACAAGAAGCAATGTTGCCTTATGCAGAAGAGGGAAGGCCAAACGACGGGTCTTCCAACAAGGCACCGACTTGAAATATACTTCTGAAAAAGTAAAAAAGCGATTTTAAGACAACAGCGTATGGGTATTGGAATGGGCGGCAAAATCACTTGACCTGAATCCGATTGAGGGTCTCTGAAAGAGTGCTTAGAATGGTTCTGTTTTCTGAGGGTTTTTGGGTAGACTATAATTATTATGTACTCCTTATAAGCGTGAAAACTCCGAAAAAGGAGTCAGAAAATTATCTTTTCTTTCTGGTTTGCTGGGAATATAAATATGCATATGCAAATTTTTTAAGTCGTAAGACTTTAACAAATAATAAGTAAACATTGTATACAAATACATAAATAAGTAAGCATTGGCTGTGTTATAGGACCTAAAAGGTAAAGGTAATAGAAAATAAATAAAAAATGACCTTACAGTCGGCCGGGGCAGTCCGAATCATACCCTGTACATATAGATACATATATAAAAAATTAGCTCGCATGTCCATCTCTTTCTTGTATTTCCATTATTTTATGTGGGAATTATGAGGCTACTATTTATATTTCGGGATCTGGCAACACTAATGTCAATAGCTCAAATCTGGCAACACCATAATAAAGTTTGATTTCCGTGAATATCGTCCAAAATCGGTTGTTGTGCCACAAAACATCGATGCAGTGCATGAACTGATAATACAAGATCGTCATGTGACATATCGCGAGATAGAGGCATCCTTGCACATTAGTTCCATTTCAATACATTCGATTTCGCATGAACAGTTAGTTGGAAAAAAATTTGCAGTCGTTGGATACCCCATAATTTATTAATAGCTCAAAAAAAGGCTCGCGTCGATTGGTGTAAGGAAATGTTTAAAAACTTCGTGGTGCTTCAAAAGACGTATAAAATCGTGATACGTGACGAATCATGGATATATGCGTATGAACCGGAAACAAAACAGCAATCGCCGAGTGGGTGTTCCAAGACGAGCCAAATCTAATAAAAGTTATTCGGTCGACTGTTTCTTCGGCCGAATGGATCATGTGGCCACTGTTCCGCTTGAGCAACGTAGGACGGTAAATTCTGAGCTTTGTCACAGAGTTCTTTTAGAAGCTTTTTCATGGCAAATTATTACTGCCGGAAGAATTGCCAATTGCTTGCTGACAGGTGGGTACCGTTCGAAAGAAAAATCTTTTCGATATTAAATTTGTTATGTTTCAGCCAAGGATTGAACCCAAATCTTACAAATCTAATTATCTTTGCAATTCAATCCACAACTTAAATATGGTTGTTCTACGATGAATAGTTCGTAAGTTAGGGTGAATTTAACTTTTTTTCGTAACTTTGTATGTGAGTCCCATTAAAAAGTGGGCGTGGTGTGCTGATTTCATGCCAGATTATTTCCTAATACTATATTATCTAAGTGTCATTTAAGGTTGTTCTAGACAGAAGATTTCCGAAGTTACAGGTGTTTCAATTTAAAAGAAATGCATTCATTTTGTACTATCAAAGTAGGCGTATCTTGCCCATTTCCTGCAAGATTATGTAAAAAAAAAAAATAAATATGTGGCACTTAAAGCCCCAAAGGGCTCATTGGCCGAGCCTCTCTTCCATCACTGTTGTGCGTCTTAAATTTTGGACAATATTAGAAGGGACCTACTTATTTTAGCCGGTTCCGAACGGCAGAGCACTTGCGACATCACTCTTTCTGAGCTTTGTCACAGAGTTCTTTAAGAAGCTTTTTCATGGCAAGTTGTTACTGTCGGAAGAATTGCCAATTGCTTGCCGACAGGTGGGTACGGTTCGAAAGAAAAATCTTATCGATATTAAATTTGTTATGCATCAGCCGGGGATTGAACTACGACCTACAGATCAGAAGGCGAACACACTAACCACTGAGCTACGGCACCCACCCTACGGCAAGATTATGTAGCTGTATAATATAACTCTACGTGCCAATATTGTTGTCGCAGATGGTATATTAAGTGTATTATAGCAAGTTAATGATTTTGAGAATTCCGAGGTTAGTCGCTTTGAATGCTAGTCTGATCGTGCCCATTATCAACCTCTTATATATATATATATATATATATATATATATATATATATATATATATATATATACATATATATATATATATATATATATATATATATATATTTATTTATATATATATATATATTTTTTTAATTAAATTTTTTTTTCTATGTCTCCGTGAAGATAAAAACAGCTGATCTCCAAGCGTGAAGGGGATTGCCCATAATTATGTTAAACTCAATCTTGTTTGTATATACAATATAAGTGCATATAAATATAAAGATATCTAGGTCAAACTTAACGTATGCTCATAACTTTTAAATCAGCAAACATACTCAAAAAATCAATATTACATAGTATTTTAATTAGTCCTGTTGTATTTAAAATTTTAAGCGCTATGTGCTGCTATGTATAGTTCTAGTAAGTTAATTGAATTATTACAATTTTTAGTGTGAAATTGTCAGTTGCGCAGTGAGGACAAATTAATATTTAAACATGGGCCGACGCACCAGTCTGGAGTAACGGGAATTAGTGATTCACCCCTTTAAACTTGGAAAAAGCCAGCGTTCTAGTTGTGAAATTGTAAATATTCCATCGTCTACAGTTCAGCACATATTAGAGCGGGTTTTAAAGGAGAATCGAGTGAAGAACAAGGGTCGAAACGCGTCAAATAAAATCTTTACCTTGTGTTCAGAGACGGAAATATGGACAAACATTTGTACGTTTACATTTTGAAACTTGCTACAAAGTGCTGAAAAACTGGTTTTGCGCAGAAGCTTTAGATTTGATTAAGACAACGACCCTAAACATAAGTCGGGAATTGTGCAGACGTGCAATTGCCCGCACCTAATAAAATCACTAGCGCTGTCCGTTGGCTTAAAAGCCATAGAGAATTTTTGGTCATTACTAGAAAAAAATATAAGAAATCACAATATTTCTAGCATAGAATCCATAAAATCAGTGTTGATAGAAGCATGGTCTACAATTTCACCAGAGGTAACCAAAAAACCAGTAAATTCAGTGCCAAATCGTATAAAAGCAGTTGTATCACAAAATTGTTACCAGACAAAATATCGAAATCTTTTAGAAATGGAATAATTCGTTTTTGTTCATATTTTTTATTTGCGAATCAAACAAGCTGCTCATTTCAATAGTATTATTTTTTCACTATTTTTAGGTTTGTTAAAGCAATATATAAGATTTTCAATAAATGAAATATTTGTTTTTATATAACGCTCTTTAATATGGCCTTTGGATTTTTAATATTAGTTTTCTATTATTTGTATCTGTTATTAATAGTTAAGCTAACACTCTCTGTATATCTGAAAATGGGAGGAATCGGATGAAAATCTCTACTACTTCCCATAACCTTTACATTTCACAACTACAGTTCTTTGCGATATTATGGAACCCTCAGTGCGGCTTCGCCGTGTAATATACATTCGATGACGGCCATTCTAAAAGATAGAATGAATTGTCCTCAAAGAACTTTTTGGTTAATTTAGCCGTATGTTTTGGGTCGTTATCGTGCTAGAATCTCCAAATAACGGGCATATTTTCTTCGGTCCATGGCAGCATAACATTTTAAAGAATCTCAACATATTTTTCTTTTAATACTGTACCATCAATTCGACAAAGCGGACCAACACTATTCCAGGAGAAGCATCCCCATACATTTATGGAGCCTCCGCCATGCTTTACAATCGGCGGCACATATTTTGGGTCAAGTTCAGCATGTTTTGGGTATCTTACATACATTCTACCATCTGGACCTATGCGATTAATTTTAGTTGCATCACTCAAGACTATAAATTTCCATTGGTGTTCAGTCCAAGCTGCGTGTTCTTCAGCGAATTCTAAACGGCGTTTTTATTAGTTAGACGTCACCAAAGGTGCAATTCTTCCATGAAGGCCAGATTCAACCAAACGACGTGCAACAGTACGTTTTGATATGGAAACTCCGTAGTCCGAATGGATCTCCCGTTGAATGGCTGCAGAACTTTTTCTTGGGTCCATTGTCGATGAATTTCGATGTTTTGCGAGGTCGCTTCTTGCGTGGAACGTTCATATGAGTCTTATATTTTCGGAAATGGCTAATAGCATTAAAAACCATCTCTTTCGAACATTTCGTTTGATTTACAATTTCCTGATATGAAAATCCTGCGGCTTGAAGCTCAATTCTTGTTTTTCTAAGGTCTGTAGTACAACTCTTCGGTTTACCCCTATTTACTATCTTTTGAACACTCAAATTTTATTCAAAACACTTTTTTATTTCTTTTAAATATTTAATTTTATCTGATTTTTATAATTATAAAAAATGCTTGTAGTTTAAATGTAACCAGATTCAACGTTTCTAATCACGTGTGACACTCAAAACGCACTGCAAGCAAATAAATGAATTTTTTTTGCGAAAGGTAAAAAGAATTTTATGTAACGGGACATTATTGAATGAAGGAAAGAAGAGACTTAAAGCGAAAAAAAATCAAACTGAAATCAAAGTTTGGTAGATCTAACGCGAGAAAAATATTTTAAAAGTATCGTTTCTAATTAGTTAACGGCTGTATATATATATACAGTGAGCGACAAAAGTCTACATACGGCGACCATTTCGGCTATCTGATATTGATATTTCTTTACGGGAAGCCATTGTCACAACCACGAACTTCTGGAAACAGCCAAAATACAACTAAATGCAATCCAAGTATGTCTATTACCAAGCAAAACAGCAAAATGTAACTAGCGGTACTTTCCCGTTATTGCGCCGCAACACACAACAAAAAAGAAGCGTGGAATGCGCGCCGTATGTAGACTTTTGTCATTGAATTTTTTTCGTTTTATGTTAATAACTTGTTAAGTTTTTAATGAAATAAGATAATTTTTGCTATGTAATAATAAAAACATATTTAAAACAAAATTGCATCATTACTTCTTTTCATTATGCTTTTGGACATGTCAGATAGCCGAAATGGTCGCCATATGTAGACTTTTGTCGCTCACTGTATATATATATACAGCCGTTAACTAATTAGAAACGATACTTTTAAAATATTTTTCTCGCGTTAGATCTACCAAACTTTGATTTCATATATATATATATATATATATATATATATATATATATATATATATATATATACATATCTACATACATATCTACATATATATATACATATATATATACATATATATATATATATATATATACATATATATATATACATATATATATATATATATATATATATATATATATATATATATATATATATATATATATAATACTGTCCAAATTTAACACGCACAACAGCAATGGAAGAGAAGCTCGGCCAATGAGCCTTTCGGGGCTTCTAGTGCCACATATATATATATATATATATATATATATATATATATATATATACATATATATATATATACATATATATATATATACATATATATATATATATACATATATATATATATATATATATATATATATACATATATATATATATATATATATATATATATATACATATATATATATATATACATATATATATATATATATATATATATATATATCAATTTCGCGTTCAACTTAAAAAAAAATAATTTATTTCATTCATAAGAAAAAACATAAGAATATCCAGTGTAGCCACCTTTTTGCTGAACAACTTTGGCAATTCTTCTCGGCATGCTACTGATTAAAGCTTGGCACGTTTCTTTCGGTGTTTCGTATTACCCGAAAACTCCTACAATTGGTGTTTATTTGTAAAGGAATGTTTGGTCAATTTTTTCTTTTAATCCCCAATAAGTTTTCAATATTATTTAAGCCTGGTGACTCACTTGGCTAGGGGAGAAAGGTAGCTTTATTGTCATCAAAGCGCTTCTTTATAAGATTAGAGGTATGTTTTGGACCATTGTCCTGCTGATAGAACGAACGCAAAGACATGCTTTCTTCAGCATATGGCAGGATTACGTTCTCGAAAGTATCCTTTTGCTCAACGGCTCTCATTATACCCTGCATAATGTAATATGCAAGGTATATTCATTTCGGTCAGATGTTTGTAACCACTGCAAGGAATCGCCTCAGATATAGAAAAGTATATATTCGTGATCAGCGTCGTTTAAATTTTCGATTTAACGATGTCCGTCCGTCCGCCTGTCCGTCACCTGGCTGGTTCGCACGATAACTTGAGTAAATATTGAGCTATTGTGACGAAACTTGGCATAAGTAACCTATGATCCAAGAGTACGGAGGGGATTGATATTGGGCATGATCGGTCAATAGCCACGCCCGCACCAAACATTCAAAGCGACTAACCTCGGATTTTTCAAAATTTTTAACTTGCTATAACTCATTTAATATATCATTTGAGACAACAATATTTAGCACATAGCGTTACATTACACTGCTACATAAACTCGCCAGAAATGGTCGAGCCACGCCTACTTTTTATAGTAGGTCCCATACAAAGTGTCAGTACTTCTTTTAAATTTTTTTTTTTTTTTCATATTCTTCTATTTATTGTCTTTCTTCCGAAACTAACAATAATTATACAAATCTTATATACTAAAAAATACATTTTGTTGATTCTACACCAATGTGTACATCATTCAAATAACTTAAAGCAAACAAATATAACATGTGATGTCATGAAGTACATATACATATAATAGTAATGAGAGATTATGTGAAAGATATATTTAAAACATTTTTCCTCTTTAGTCTTTTAATATATTTAAGCTTAAGGAGCTCTCTCGCTAGAGTATTAGGATGATTACTTAGTCGTTCAGAGTAACGTTGGCAATGTTTCCCTATGTCTATTTTAATAGTGTCAATCTGTAGGTCCTTGTGTATATTTGTGTTACTGATGTACCAAGGAGCTCGGCAAAGACGTCTAAGAATTTTAGATTGAACACGCTGAATTTTCTCAATATTAGAGTTTGAAGAAGTGCCCCAAAGCTGAATACCGTAGCTCCAAATTGGTTTAATGGTTGACTTGAATATAAGCATTTTATTATGAAGTGACAATTTCGAGGCGTTTCCAATCAACCAATGAAGTTTGGCTGCTTTTAATTTAGCATGCGATTGCTTTGTTTCAATGTGCTTCTTCCAGGTTAGCCTTCTATCGAGATGAAAGCCTAGATAGGTCACTTCGTTTTTTTGTGTTATTTTTTGACCATTAATTTGTAGTTGAGGGCATGTTTTTCTATTCAACGTGAAAGTCATATGGACGCATTTTGATTCATTGATTCTAATACGCCATGTCTCCAGCCAGTGTTGTACTCTTTTTAAGTGACTTTGCAGTTTTTCTGACGCTTTACTGGGATTATCATCGACGCTCAAGATTGCTGTATCGTCTGCAAAAGTTGATGTGAAAAGATTGCCATTTGTTGGTATATCTGAAGTGTAGATTAGATATAAAAAGGGACCTAAGACGCTTCCTTGCTGGACCCCAGCCATTATCGTACGTGTTTGAGTTAGATACGATCTTTGTTTAAACATAAATTTCCTGTTCAACAGATAGCTCTTTAATATTTTGCAAATGTTATCAGGAAAGAGACAACCGATTTTGTGAAGTAGGCCATTATGCCAAACCTTATCAAAAGCTTGTGCGACGTCCAGAAATACTGCTGAGCAGTACTGCTTTGCTTCGAACGCTTTTGTAATGTTAGATACTATTCTGTGAACTTGTTCTACTGTACCATGTTCTGCTCTGAACCCAAATTGATGCAACGGTATTATTTGCTTCAACAATTGGCTGTATCTTCAACATTAATAGTTTTTCAAACACTTTGGATAGGATAGGCAGCAGGCTAATAGGCCTGTACGACGATACATTAGTTGAATCTTTTCCAGGTTTTGCAGTCATAATTATTTGGGAAATTTTCCATGCTGAGGGGAAATAACAAAGGCGTGGTATTGAATTCATTATATGTAACAGCTGTTTTACTGCAATTTGAGGTAGCTCGGCGATTATTTTGGCACTTATTTTATCATACCCTGCAGCTTTTTTGACGTTTAGTTTATTTATGATTTTGTTAAGTTCCTTTAAAGAAAATCTCACTAAGGTAGTAGAGCTGTTATTGGTCATGATTGGTAATCCTCCATCCCTTGTAGATTCATTTGGTTTGAAAACGTCTTCTAAGTGATTTGCAAATGCTTCTGCTTTATCTTGATCGCTTCTTGCCCATGATCTATGTGGCATTCGTATTGGAGCCTCTCTTATTATCGGACACTTTACACCTTTGACTGCTTTCCACAGAGAATAATCTGTATCTTTTGTTGCAGCAAGATTACTAATATATACATTTAAACGTCTCTCTTCGGCTTCTTTTAAGATTCTTTTAAGTGTTTTAGTGCAGTCTGCCAATTTTTGTTTTAGGTTTGGTGATCTATGCTGCTGCCATTCTCTCCTGGCTTTCCTTTTAATTTTAATTAATTCCTCAATATCGGTATTTGTGTGCTTTTTATAATCTTGGAATTTATTTTGAGGTGTTGCAATTTTAGCAGCTTCATGAGCCAACTTGGTGAAATTTTCAACTGCACTGTCAACTTGCTTTACTGTCTTAAGAGATATTTTAAGGCCAATGTGAGAACTAATATATTTTTTATAATTTAGCCAATTAGTGAATTTGTTTGTAAGATACTGGCTTGATTCACTGAAACTAACTAAAACATTTAGTAAAATGAACGATGGAGAATGATCAAATGAAAGTTCAAAGGATGGTCATGCCTTTAAATGGGTTCTTTTTAGACTTTTAGTTACTGCAAAGTAACTTTTCTAGGGTCCGAAGGCCAGTATGTAGGTTGGCCGGTAGATATGGCATCATATCCGTTGCTTGATATTGTCGAGAAAAGACGTCTACCTTTTGGAGATATAAGCCTGGAACCCCAATAAGTGTGCTTGGCGTTATAGTCCCCCGCCGCGATAAACGTATGCCCTAAAGTTGCAAAAAATTCAGAAAATTGTGATTCTGTAATATTATGTCTAGGAGGACAGTAAACAGAAGATATTGTTAATTTTTGGGTACTTGTTTCTATACAAATAGAGGTGGAATGAATATATTCTTTGCAAAATTCTTCTAATGCATAATGTTTTATTCTATTTTTGATGAGGATAGCTGTCCCTCCTCTTGCCTTATTTTCAGGGTGTTTGGTATCACAAAGCGTAAACCCATTTATTGAAAAATTATTAAATTTTGTGAAGTGAGTTTCTGAAATAAGCATTACATCAATTTGATTTTTATGGAGAAATACTTCCAGTTCATTTTTATGTTGGCTTAACCCATTTGCATTCCAAAAACATAACTTCAGTTCGTTCATTGTTTTGACAGAATTGCTTGAAGGAGCATGGACTGATTTTTCATTAGCTCTTGCATCATGCCTTGCATTGAATTCATAAAATGTGTCATTAACTGGACCAGATTATTTTCAGAATTTTCAAGAGTGTTTGGTACACTATCTTGATTAACTTGAACTGGAGGAGTAGTCCCCTTTAAAATGTTTGCATAAGATGTTGGCATAACATGAGTAGTATTTGTAACATTTTGTGGAGGAGGAGCAGATACATGCTCTATTTGAGGAGCATTAACCATTGATGGGTTGCGAGGTCTTACTTGGGAAGTACTTTTAAGTTTGAGTTTGAGCTCAGTATAAACTGGACGACCTCTATAGTTTGCAGTGTGATTTCCTCCGCAGTTACTACATTTTTTAACAGAAGAATCTTTGATAACAATACATTTGGAGGTGGGATGAAAGTCACCACATATAACGCATACACTTCGTAGAGTGCAGTAAGATTTTGTGTGCCCATACTCTTGACAGTTAGCACATTGTATTGGGCCCGATCTTTTATGAGGTTCTTCCACCGAAATTCTTCGGTGAATTAAATATTTTATATTATATATTGGGTGAATTTCACCCTTTTTAAGTTTTTTAATATCGGGTTCCAACTCGACGCGATATAATGGCTGTTTTTCTTTATTTTTTATGTTGAACACGGATTTGACCTTAAAACCCTCTTCTTCTATAGCTATTTTCACATCATTGCAGTCAACATTTGGCTCAATGCCTTTTATCACAACGACTAATCCTTTGCTGCTTTTCAACTGGTACGTGTAATAGTATTTCTGTTTGTCATCAAAATATTTTGTGACAGAACGGTAATTTCTTTCTTCATATATTTGCAGTTTAATTTCTTTAATAGTGCCCTTCATGATTATTACTATATGAAAATTCTTTGCACCAATAAGTTGCGTAAGGCATTTTATTAATTCAGTTTGGTTGTTTTCCATTACATATATTGGGGGTGGCTTAGATTTCTGTTGATTCTACTTCTTGTTGATTTAGGATTGCAAATCTATTATTATTATTTATATTGTTGTTGTTGTTGTTATTATTGTTATTATTATTATTAGTGCCATTCTGCTTATGGATTTTCGGGGTATTTTTTAGTACGTCACCCTGAGGGCTTCGCTTCCTCTTTGTAATTAATATATACCTATCAATTCCAGTTTGTACTTTTGTAGATGATATTGATAGCGATGAATGTTTATCAACATGTTTATTTGCATTTTGCAAATGTTGCGAATTACCGGTTAGCAAGATGTTGTTGTTTTCAAATGCTTTTGGTACAATTGTATTAGTGCATTGATTTTCTCTCTCTTTATGTTGCGAGAGTACTGACAAACGGTGTATTTCCTAGTACACGCGCTGTTTTTGTTGCTAATTCCTGCACTTCAGGTTTGACACATTGTGCACTCCAAGACATGTTGTTGCTCGGAGAAGGAGCATAAGACAAAGAGTCTTCAGTTGTTGTTGTTGTTGTCTCACAGTGCTTCAACAATTTCAGTGTACTTTCACTGTTATTTTGAATTTCTGATTTGTGAGATTCACGTTCGGTCACAAAAGAGCGTCGCACCGATTGCGGAGAGCGTTTAACACTCATTTATTTCTTTTTACTTGCACTTGTGTTTTTTTTTTTAATTTCATTATTTAATATAGTTTTATCTGTTATCCACAGTTTTGTTTGTTTGCTTGATTCCTCCGTTGAATCAAACAAAGCAATACCTTTATTCCAACTATCACTTAAGCGTCCTTTCGCAATTGTTTCCTATCACATACGCAATTCTTTTAAATTGAAACAGCTGTAACTTCCATAATCTTCTGTGTGTGCCACGCCCACTCCTTGGGTCTCCCATAAAAAGTTGCGGAAATTAAAAAAAAGTTAACTATTATAACTTGCAAACTATTCAGCGTAGAACAACGAGATTTGACTTACAGGAAATGGACTCGCCACGCCCACTGTTTATAGTAGCTCCCATACAAAATGACCGAATTTCTTTTAAATTGAAATAGCTGTAACTTCATCCTTCTGTCTAGAATAACTATAATTGACACTTAGATTAATATGGTAGTCGGAAATAATCTGGCAAAAAATCAGCGTGCCACGCCCACTTCATATCGAGGCTCCCATATGAAGTTGCGGAAATTATAAAAAATTTTAACTGCCATAACTTACAAACTATTCAACGTAGAACAACCATATCTAAGGTGCAGATTAGAATTGTAAGAGAAAATATACTCACAAGAAATGGGCCAGCCACGCCCATTGTTTATACTGGCTCCCATACAGAATGATTGAATTTCTTTTAAATTGAGATATCTGCAGCTTTGCAATTTTCTGTCTAGAACAATCATAATTAATACTTAGGTTAATATGGTAGTTGTATATAATATGGCAAAAAATCAACATGCCACGCCCACTTCTTAATGGGTCTACCATACAAAGTTGCGAAAAAATTTCAACCGCTATAGCTTACGAATTATTCAACGTAGGAAAACCAAATTTAAGGTGTGGATTAATATTGAAAAATTAATTGGATTAACAAGAAAAAGGTAAGCCACTCCCACTTTTTACATGGCTCCCATACAAAGCCTCGGAATTATCTTAGAAATCTCCTTTAAATTATCCCTTTTAGAACCCTCATAACATACAAAGTACTTCGTCAAAGTCAATCATATTTCGGGTGTTAGTATATGCAAAAATTGTTTCTCAAAAAGTGGAAATAAAAAAAAAAGATGGATATTCGAGTGAACTTCATATATATATATATATATATATATATATATATATATATATATATATATATATATATGTATATATATATATATATATATATATATATATATATATATATATATATATATCGGCAAGTCGGCAAGCAATTGGCAATTCTTCCGACAGTAACAACTTGCCATGAAAAAGCTTCTTAAAGAACTCTGTGACAAAGCTCAGAAAAAGTGATGTCACAAGTGTTCTGCCGTTCGGAACCGGCTAAAATAAGTAGGTCCCTTCTAATACTGTGCAAATTTAAGACGCACAACAGTAATTGATAGAAGCTCGGCCAATGAGACCTTTGGGGCTTTAAGTGCCACATATTTATTTTTTATTTTATATATATATATATATATATATATATATATATATATATATATATATATATATATATATATATATATATATATGTATATATATATATATGTATATATATATATATATATATATATATATATATATATATATATATATATATATATATATATATGCGGGGTATAATTTGGTCGGCCCCAAACGACTGTAAGGTGATTTTTTTGTTTGTTGTTTGGAAAATTGGAATTGGAACCTCACTCCATAAAAACATAAAAAGGATTCCCACACCATAATATTTCCACCTCCATGTTTAACAGTTCTTTTTTATGAAAAGGAAATTCTTTTCCTTTAGGACACCTACCATTCCTTTCAGGGTCATTCTCTACTACATTCTCTACTCTTATTTCTACTTCAGGTTCTGGGTAGTTCATATGAGACTTGGCGAAATTTAACCACATATTCAAATTATTCTACCGCATCAATGAAACTTTTTTTCGAAG
>OY978530.1:11926108-11973608 GCA_963854835.1 Megamerina dolium
TATTATATATATATATATATATATATATATATATATATATATATATATATATATATATTGTTACGTTTTTTATTCTGTGAGCGTTTCATTCTATTTGAATTACCTTATTCGATCACTGGATTCTGTTAATAATAACTGCAACACTTATTTTATACAACTATATACAGCAACAATTTATTTAATAAACACTATTTACAATCAACTCTGTTTATAATCAACTATTTACAACAACACTTTAATGTACTAGCAACTTTTGCCTCTGTATCGATGTTTCTGCAATCACGTTCGGGATCAGATTGATTCTCACTTCTCAACACTGGCTCTATTTATACTCTGTTGGCAACACCCCAGAATCTTCCTTTATCGAGATTCTTCTCTTCCTTTCTCGTTGGCTTGTTCTGGTTATCGCTTATTTCTTTTTGTTGACAATCGTTTCGATGCTGCCAATAGAGTCAGTCACAATAGTGATGAGTAATCAACTATCGATACTCGTTACACTGCCCTCCTCTTAACCTTGTTCGTTCCGAACAAGTTTTTATACTTCCCCTCGATATGGCGCAAGTCGCTCCAAGTGCACTACTTTAAACTTTGCTCTTTTATTCCAGGCACGTTGAATGCGATACACTACGTCATTTATCTTTGCTATAATCTCATATGGTCCTTCCCAATGAGTCTGTAGTTTAGAGGACAGGCCTTTCTTTCGTTGTGGATTATGAAGCATTACAAGCTCTCCTTCATAGAACCCGTTTGAATTTGCTTTCAAGTCCGCTCTCTGATGAACTGATGTACTTCATCCAACTGTTCCCGCTTTTCGCTAGTATAATTTCCTTCGGTTGATCTCGTTGGTGTTACAACTCCAAATTTTAAATCAGCTGGCAGTCTTAACTCGTTTCCAAAAATTGCCATTGCCGGTGTAGTAGCCGTCGTATCATGTTGTGCGCATCGATATGCCATGAGGAACATTGGTATATGTACATCCCAGTCTCTTTGGTATTTATCTACGAATTTTCTCAAATATTCCTCCAAGGTACGGTTAAATCGTTCTACCATGCCATCAGATTGTGGATGCAAAGGTGTTGTACGAGTTTTGTATATACCCAGCATACGGCATATCTCTTGGAATACAACTGATTCGAAATTTCGACCTTGGTCTGAGTGTAATTCCATCGGTACACCAAAACGAGTAATCCATTGGTTGACGAATACATCCGCAACTGTACTAGCTTCTTGATTTGGAATGGGGTATACTTCAGGCCATTTACTGAAGTAATCTATAACCACCAGAACATACTTGTTTCCTGCGTTGCTTATTGGAAATGGTCCAGCTATGTCCATAGCGATTCGCTCAAATGGAGCACCCACGGTGTATTGGTGCATCTTACCTCGATTTTTCTTATTTGGACCTTTGGCCATTGCACATTGCTTACACTTCTGAATCCAATCAGCGACATGGTCATGACATCCAACCCAATAAAATCGTTTCTTTATTTTCTCGACGGTTTTGGTGATTCCCAAATGCCCTCCACTGGAGGCATTGTGATACTCAGCTATCACTTCATTTATTCTCGCCTTGGGTACCACTAGAAGATCATTAGTGATTTTTCCATCCTCACTTTCCCATGCTCGGAATAAACATCCGTCTCGTAAGTGCAGGCTTTGCCACTGCGCCCAGTATGCCTTTACTATTGGACTCTCATTAGCCATTTCTTGCCAATCTGGACGTATGCCCTGCTCCTTGTATTCCATAATCTTTACGAGATCTGGGTCGTTCCTCTGATCTTCTTGCTCTCGTTCGGTGGTCCATGACTCCTCCGGCAATATATTCGTAAGTCGTATGTCGACAATGTGCTCCTTGCTCTCCACTCGAGAACAATGTTTACATTCCATTTTGCAAGGACGACGAGATAGAGCATCCGCGTTGCCGTGATGTCCTCCTTTACGATGTTCGATGGTAAAATCATAACTCTGCAGCCTTTCAATCCAGCGTGCCAATTGTCCTTCTGGGTTTTTAAATTGTAATAATCACCTTAGCGCTGCGTGGTCAGTACTTAGATGAAGTGACTGGCCGTACAAGTATTTATGGAAATACTTTACACATTCCAGTATTGCGAGCAACTCTCTTCGAGTGACACAGTAGTTTCTTTCTGAATTCGACAGGATTTTACTGTAGTATGCTATTACTTTTTCTTGCTCATCTATGATCTGAGAGAGCACACCACCAATTCCATAGCCTCTTGCATCTGTGTTCAACACAAAGTTTTGTCCAGGTACTGGATATGCTAATACTGGTGCTGAACAGAGTCTTTCTTTCAGTTGTTCGAATGCTTTCTGTTGGTCTTCACCCCACACAAATAGTTTGTTCTTTCTTGTTAACTCATGCAGACTGCTGGCGATGTTTGCAAATCCAGGAACAAATCGTCTATAGTAAGTGCATAAGCCTAGGAAGCTTCTTAACTCTTGAAGATTCGACGGAATAGGCCATTCTTGTACTGCTGCTACTTTCTCCTCGTCGGTATGTACCCCTTTTGTTGTTACTTTATGACCAAGATATTTAACTTCTCGCCTGAAGAGTGAACACTTTTTCATATTCAGTTTAAGCCCTGCTGATTGTATACGCTCAAATACTTCTTTCAACTTTTCCAGGTGGTCGTTAAAATCTTTTCCCATCACGATAGTGTCATCGAGGTACACCAAGCACGTTTTCCAGTGTAGTCCTCTGAGTACACGCTCCATCAAACGTTCGAAAGTAGCTGGCGCATTGCATAAACCAAATGTCATGACTGTAAATTGCCATAGACCATCACCAATACTGAAAGCTGTTTTCTCTTTGTCCTCCTTACCAAGTTCCACTTGCCAGTAGCCACTTTGCAAATCAAGAGTTGAGAACCACTTCGCACCAGATAGTGTGTCCAGAGTGTCATCGATTCTTGGCAGTGGATAGCTGTCTTTTTTCGTAATATCATTCAGCTTTGTGTAATCAACACAGAATCGAGTACTTCCATCCTTCTTCTTTACCAGCACAACTGGTGAACTCCATGGACTCGCTGATGGTTCAATAACACCTTGTTTCTGCATATCGGTAATCAGCTCTTTTGGCCAATGGAACTCGTCGTGGTGTTTGACGAATTGGTCTAGAATCACCGGTGTCAATGTGATGCTTCACGATGGTTGTTCGTCCTCCAGTTTTTCCATTTGAAGAAAATATTGAACTGTACTTCTCCAATACTTGTAAAGCCTTTTCTTTTTGCTGGTTGGTAAGCACACCTGCCCATTCTTCCATCTGTGCTTTTATTTCCGCTTTGACAGTTCTTGATCTTCCACTTTTTATCGACGAACCATTTTCGCAGTCTACTACGGCAGTAACTTCCTGGCAATGACCAATCACCATTCCTTTCTTCACAACTGTAGATGTATTAGTTGGATTTAATATTCGCACCGGTACTATTCCATTTTCTTTAGGTTCTACTAACGTCCTACCAAGTATGATGTTTTTATTTTGTATTTCTTTATCTGCTTCCACTAACCACAACTTGCTTGTCCCATCATCCACATTTATCTGTGCCCAAATCACCGCTTCTGATTTTGCTGGAACCTCTTGGCGTTGACATGCCAGTACTCGTTTGATGTTTCCACTCCGCTTGTAACCGATGTTCAATGGTAATTCGACATTTGCATAACGTAGTATCCGTTGATTTAAATCTAACGTAAATCCGTTGTCAATCATAAAATCAACACAAATTATTACGTCATCGATGATGTCGGCCACAATGAATTCATGTTCCCATGTGCAATTTCCAATAGATACTCGTTTCTTTATCTTGCCCAGAATTTGTGCATCCTCACCCGTTGCTGTACGCAATTTTATTCCCATTAAAGGCTCAAACCTCTTTACCAAATCGCTCTTGATTATCGAATGTGATGCACCAGTATCCAGGGTTAACGTGAATTCCATATTGTCCAATTTTCCATCAATAGTCAAGCTGCTTGGCACACGCTGTAGTTGTGAAATGTGAATGATGGGGCAACCCACTGTTGGAGTCAGTTCACGCCCCGCTGAACTGACTCGATTTAGTTTAACGATGGATTTGTGTTAGTGGAGCGATCGCTATCCACCTTATTCTCCTTCTTTTGTCTTCCTGGAGAATTGGATCTTGATCGCTTTCGTCGTAGACGGCAGTCACGCGCCATGTGTCCTGGTTTGTCGCAAATAAAGCACTTACCAGTAAATTTGTTTTCGCGTCGACCTGTTGTTCTTCCTTCAGGCTGCACTACAGATTTGAATGCCTGACACACTGCTTCAACCAGATCTGCTCTTTCTGTTTCTAGTTGGCGTACCCGTGGCATTGGTCGACACATCAAACTGGCGGCTTCATATGTCAAGGCACTACTGACTGTTTCGGCATAAGTATTCCTGGGTGACATGACTAGGGCACGCTTTGTCTCTCCATCACGTATGCCATCTATGAATGCCTCTATTTTTATTTTTTCGACGAACTCTTCCGAATTACCGGAGAACGCTAGATGACATAAGCGCTCAATATCGGAAGCGAATTCCTGAAAGCTCTCATTACTCCGTTGCACTCGCGATCTCAATTCCACTCGATGTAATTGACTCTTGTATTCATTTCCATATTTTCGCTGGAGTGTGTCCATCAGTGACTGATAGCTACCACGATCTTTCTCTGGAATCATCTGTAACACCTCGGAAGCATTACCTTTTGATGCGACTATTAAAGCAGCAGTCTTGTCACTATCATCCCATTGATTCTTCGAAGCTGTTGTCTCGAATTGTAGCTTGAAGATATTGAATGGCGTGTTTCCGTCAAATGTTGGTGGCTTTAGTTTGATTGTGCTTGAATCTCGAATCACTGATGTGGCTGGTCCATATATTTTTAGTTGGTTGAGATCGTGCTGTAATTTCTCGAACTTATCTTCCAAATCATCTACATGTTCCTTCAGATCTGTAACCTTTTCATTAACGGCTCCGGAAATTTCATCTACATGTTCTTTTAGTTCTGCAACTTTCTCATTAATAGCCCCAGAAATTTCTTGAAGTTTGTAGTTAATTGTCTTCTGGAATTCTCGAATGAAGTTTTCTTGGCGAGACGAACCTTCTTGGATTTCCATACGCAATTCACTAATAACGCCCTCTTGGCGAGCCGAATGTTCTTGAAACTTGGAGTCAATGCGAGACGCATTTTCTTGTAACTTCGCATTAATTCCTTGCAGTTGCTGCTGCTGTTGTTGCATCATGGATTTCATAAAATCCATGAGTTGACCACTCGAATCTATTTTGCTCTCTTCCTCAGCGTGCACAACTGCTTGTATATCGGCTTCCTCGAAGAACTCATGTTCTTCTACATTAATTCCCTTAGCCTCCATAGCTTGCCTCAGCCTCACCAGCAGTTCCGCCTTTGCACCTGATGACGATAGATTCATCTCTACCAACAGCTTTTTAAGCTGGTCCACTTTTAGTTGGTCAATTTTCACCATCTTTACAGAATCCCACTTCTGACACCAATTGTTACGTTTTTTATTCTGTGAGCATTTCATTCTATTTGAATTACCTTGTTCGATCACTGGATTCTGTTAATAATAACTGATTTTCTAATCAGAATGTTATATTCGGTAAGGGTAGACATATATTCTGTCCAATGACCAGTTTTTCTCCCTGTTGAATACTTTACTGACCGCCTTTCTTTTGTCCTTGAGTTGCTCGTTCCACCATGGAACCATTCGTTTCAGTATTGTAGATCGAGGAGAATTATTGCGGTTCAAGGCAGTGAATAAAATATTTTGGTAATTTTCCGCTGCAACGTTTAGTTCCAGTGGAGAGTTCATGCGGAGAGCGAGAGTGTGAACTTCAGACCGAATGAAGACTCTGAAGAGATTCCAATTTGTTTTGGCGGGGTTTTGCAATGAAATTGGCTCCACCCGCCCTCTTAGATCGAAACGTATGTGCTGATGATCTGATAAGGATGCCTCATCGGACACCCGCCAGCCCCTATATGGCCAGACGATATACCACTTGCAAGAGTGAGATCCAGTACCTCACTCCTAGTGGTGGTGATAAAGGTGGGCTTACATTCCTATGTCTACATAATTAGCCATAAAAAAATTAAGAAAGGACTCACCTCTAGAGTTATCTAGAGTTTTGCGCACTTATTGTCGCAAGAATCTTGGCGTTATCAATGTTGGAGCTGTGGTGGAAAAAGCCGCTGACTTCATAAGTAGCAGGGAAATCTTTCTCGTACACTATAGAGATGTTTACCGTGCTTTTTTCGGCGATATGGCAAACATATTCCATTACCTATGCTGCCGTGCCTGCATTTGTGCAGACAAGAAGTAGCCAGCCGGAACGGAGGATACAGCCTTCGAATTCGGGGCCTACTTTATCTTTCGGCTTTTGGATGACAGCGTCCTAAATTCGAACAATTTCCTCGGGAGTCAGAGAATGCGTACTACGGCTGAAACAACGCCGAGTTTTGTGCAGCCAACGACTTTGCTGAAGGTCGGTTTGAAGGACCCGAGTACGGCTTCTTCCGTTGCACTGCAGGCGGCTCATCTTCGGAGCTGTTCGTCTTCATGGCGAGTTTTGCCGATGAAGTGGACTTGGCGTATTCTAGAGCCTGTGTTCTAGAGTAGCCATGTTTGATGGTTTACTTAAATCATCTCTTTTTAGAGGAGAGTTTAACAAAGCCTGTCTCGTCTTAAAGCGCCATGCGTTTAACCTGGTCGCATACGTCCGTCAGGCAGGACATTTGGGAAAGGACGTTTTCTGGGATTGCCTGGATGGCCAGAGTGGCTTCAGAGTCGGACGAAGTTGAATCTTTCGACATATCTGTCACTCTCACCCTTGGAGTTAATCCCGAAGAGCCAGTGTTTTTCCCGTGTTCCGTTAAAGATTTGGTGATGGGCTTTTCTGGGTTTCTCAGAACGTGATCTGAGAAGTGATAGCTGCCACCCCAGTAAGTGCGATACTGTTTGTATCAGTTATGTTACTTGTTTACTTATGTGGCCATAACAAACGAATATCGATTTAGGCCGAATATAACATTCTTCGCCAGCCATCTCTGTTCTTCGCTAGCTGGCGCCAGTTAGAAATTACAAGCGCCGTCAGGATCTCCAGTACTTGGTCTTTACACCGGAAATTAGGTCTTCCTCTTCTGCGTCGACCTCCAGCGGGTTCCGAATATAACACCTTCTTAATTGGAGCGTGTTCTTCCATGCGCTCGACATGACCTAGCCAGCGCAGCCGCTGGATTTTGATGCGCTTTACTATGTCAATATCGGCATACAGCTCGTACAGCTCTTGGTTGTACCTTACTCGGTACTCGCCACCAACGCAAATAGTTTCAAAGATCTTGCGTCGGACTTTTCTCTCGAAAACTCCAAGCATTCGCTCATCCGCTAACAGCATGACACTTTTGTTGAAGATAGTGCCATTATGTCGTAGATCAGCAGCTCGTATTATTTTCTCCATAATAAGATTGAAGAAGTCGCATGATAACGAATCACCTTGTCTGAAACTTCGTTCTGTATTAAACGGTACGGAGAGGTCCTTCCCAATTTTCACTACACAACGGGAGTTATGCAGTGTCACTCTACAATGTCGAATGAGCTTTGCAAGAATACCGAACTCAGACATTGTTGCTTAGAGATAATTCATTACCGGACTGTCGAAAGCGGCATTATAATCAACAAATGGGTGGTGTTGTCGATCTGTTCTTCTTGGGGCTTCTCCAGGATTTGGCGCAGTGTGAAAATTTGGTCGATGGTAGATTTACCAGGTCTCAAGCCGCAGTGATTCAGATTTAGATTCACACTGGCCGGAATCGGGGTATTTGTGCGGTATATCAAAATTAATACTCGATAGATAATTATTGTGGAACTTACTGTATCCCGACCTGAGCTGCGTCAGGGTTGACCTTGTTTTCCTGGGCAATTGTTTTTCCACATTGGCAACAGGTTGGATTCTTCCGTTAAAGATTTTGTTGGGCTGGTATGCACTAGTCACAGCTTCTACCGCTTCCGCTGCAAGCATTTGGGAGCAGACGATTGGAAGTTATGATCCAGCGGATTATTGTTCGTTAGTCTGTCAATGTCGCCATTGTAAATTGTCAGGTCCTTCCTGATCCGCCTCGGAAGTGGGGGCGCAAATGTAAGAACGTTGTTGGAGTGCTCTTCCATGTGCTCTTCCATGTGCACTCGTTGTGTTGTCGGACCTTCAGCAGCTTCGTCTTGTCGTGCAGGTGGTCCTCGTGTGACGTAAGGTGCAGCCAGTGATGGTGCGGAGTACTGCATTTTGGGCCTCCTGTAATCTACATCACTGTGTGTCACTTATGGATGGTGTCCAGACGTGGCTGCATAATTCGTCATTGATCTGCCTATCGCTTTGTATGTTGTGAGTAGCGTTTCGCTGTCCTTACCCCATGAACTTCCAGCGTGGGCCTCGAGCACATTGTTGCGCTTGCAAACGCTATCGCGAGTTTTGGCATCGTGGATGGAGAAAATGAGTCGGTTGTCGAAGGTTTCGTCCAGGATCTTTGGGTTTTTGACCGGTGGGATCCTTCGATTGTCAATGGCGAATCAATTCGCCATCAATTCAATAATTCAATCCCCACTTCCTGGGTCCATGGGGTGAAGAGCGTTGCAGTTGATTTCTCGGGAGAGAGGTATAAGTTTCTACCACGGAGAAATTGCGCTACTTCACAAAGATAGGCGTTAATGTTGGTAGATAATTCATCAGTGTTTTTACGCGTCCCGAGGATTGTGCAAACATCTGCGTTCGAGACGGCCGTAATATTTCCGACGGAGGCGGTATTTTGAAATTATAATGGTTGAACAACAAAGGGGATAGTACACCTCCCTGCAGGACACCTTGTTGTACACGACTATATTTAGATTTTCGGTCCCTGAACTTCACGTATGCGTTTCTGTCGCTCATGTAGTTTTCCAGCCATCTCTTTATGTTGTTGGACAGCGGTGACTCATACACATCTTGCAGCAGAGTGGCATGACTTACTGTATCAAACGCCTTCGCCAAGTCAAGCGCCACGAGCATGGTTCTGTTGCAAGGCTTCCGCTGGTGCATGCCTTATGCAATTTGCGAATGGTCAGCGGTGAGTGTAGAAAGCAGAAGTACTTCATGCATTTTCGTTACTGAGGACAGCAGCGAGATTGGCCGGAAGGACCTTCCGTGGTCTACAGGCTTACCTGTATTGAGAATGGGGATGATGCGTCCCACCTTCCAAATATCTGGAATGATGGATGAGCGTATCGACAGGTTGAAAATGGTCGCGAAATATACCAACCCAAGTCGCCCAAGTTCTTGAGCATCACCATTGACATCCCATCTGGGCCTAGTGAATTTGAAGATTTTGCTCTTTTGATGGCGTTACCCACCTTTTGTGCCGTAAAATCGATGGTGTTGCTGTTGGCCATTGTCTTTAAGGCGTGAAGCTTCCTAATGATTACCCTTTTAGATTTATTACTCGATTCAGGGCTTTCGCCAAACTGGCGGCAGAAAAGACGTGCACATCTCTCTGCGCCATCCACTGCATCTGTGCTGAAGGAGATAGCTGCTAGGTCTTTGCGTCTCTCTGGCTTAGAAAGAGCTTTAGTGGTTGACCACTATCTTGTTTAGCCATTTTTGCAGCGGTTCAGATGTTCCGACCATTTCTTTTTTCTATGTTCGTCTACAAGCTGCTTGATCCTGGTGTTTACCTCCACGATGCCGGTGGTTCAACTGGCAGAGAGCAATAGAGCTGAGCCAGCAGGTCCGGAGAACTAGAGCAGGATCTAGTTACTCTAGTCTGCAAGCCGTTGTTAAGGACACCGAAGGAGGAGCCGTCTATCTGTTTTGCAATGTTGTTGCCACGTTTGCCATTTCTTAGAGCCGAGACCCACATCTCGTGGCAGGCATTGAAATCGCAGATCACGAGCCGATTGACACCATCAAGCAGCTGTGCGATTTGGGGCATGTAGCCACCATCGCAACTGCTACTGGGTGGAATGTAGACATTAACGATTTCCTCCTTAGTGCTTCAAACCTGATTTCCATCCCTTGGAGCTCCATGGAGTTATCATAAGCGCAGGTTGGTAAAGGCAGCAGGCGATATTTGACGGAGCTTTCATGGAGCTTACCCCAAGCCATTGCAGTTAAACTGCAGAATCTCCAGCTCCAGGCTGTGGTGCTGGATTGTGGTGGCCGTGAAGGCCCTAACAGCGGATGTTGTGATTGCTGTTGGGTACTGCATCGTTGCGCTACGAAGGTTAGTCCAAAATCTGCCTGAGCACGCTCTCGCGTGGCACCAGTCTTTGTAGTTAGTGCACTGGACGGAGTACTGGGTGCGTTGTGTGCGCTTTTCGCATATCGTAGACAACCAAGTGTGGGGACCAGGGTTCAGTTCGATTCCGGCGCGTTGAAGTAACAGACGGAAAATGTGGTCGGAAAGCACCACTCCGAATACGAAAAAATACGAGGAGACATGCCCGCCCATGCCGTCGACATTGTTGAAATTGTTGTTGTAGTTGGGAACCTTTGGTCGAGACAGATGTCTCGATTCGTTTCGGGACGTAGATCCAGTTGCCGTGGAAACGTTCCCCAAAGCTGTTCCACGTTGCAGCTCCCCTCCGATCAATGTTTTTAGGATGCCCCAGCGATGTTTTATAGGGTTTAGATCAGAGGATCGAGGGGACCAATTCATTACAACAAATTCCATAAAAAGAATTTGCAGTTATGGTTTGAGAAGCAAAAGTGTTCGAGATGTCAATCACTCCAGCAGTGTTGCAAATTTGCAAAAGCATCTCATAACAATCGATTGAGACTCGCCCTAAAGATCTAAAGGCTTCTTCAATAGAATGCATGGTCCGGAGCTCAGAAACGACACTAATCCTTTCTTCGAGAAAAATCCAGACAGTTCATGTCCAATCCGCTCAAAGATGGTTCCTACTTGCAACAACCATATCAAGTTCAACCGCAAGCAAAACTCTATATAGTGGCGGTCCGACAAAGAGTCATAATCCAGGACTCACCAACCACTGATCTTGTCTGCTATCAAGCTATTTGATAGCGTCAGATCAATGACTTTCTGTCTCATGCCAGTTATAAAAGTCGGGCTGTTAGCAACATTATTTACTATTATTTCTTTATTTATTTATTTATTTAAAACTAACTGAAGCAGAAGTGGTATAAGTTACCCCACTGGATCGAGCTTTCCTCCCACCAGCAGATGCTGTGCTTGACGCCATAGCAGTCGTCTTGACCACTCTTTCGAGTCTGTCCGCGGTAGATCTTCTTGACCCTCTGGATTGTTCGCTCATGGCAACCAGGTCATTAGTCGCATTTCCTGACAGTCCAGATCCAGCATTTGAGGTTTTTAGCTTATTGGTTTCCCTTCTCTTTACCTTGCTCTTTCGTGTCAGAGCAGTAATCGTCCTATCACAAGTTGATCAGAGCAGACGAATAATCGGACTTGTTTCTTTTGCCAGTTTCTGCATCTGGAGTAGAGAAGCACAGAACCAATCCTGCGAAATCCTGTTCCTCAGTCACAGTTTCCGCAGCATTGATAGCTTGGTTATGTTTCTTTTCTTTTTAGCTGTCTTTTGAACAAGCCTACTCTGCCAACCGGTGCTGACGTATCTTCTATTGGCACCATGGCACTTTCCATGCTTTCGCATAAATTAACTACACCACCCATGGACTCTAGCATCAGCATCGGAAAAGAGACTGAAGGAGGACCTTCAGTCACTAGATCGGGATTAGCAGGGGTTGGCTGGACTACACAGATTAAAGCCGAATCCTCCCCTGCAACCCCCAAACCAATCGCAGCGTTACCATACATAGGCAAAACGGTTTTGTCCAGGTCTGTGACCGGACCAACCATGCTGCCAAAGGGAAGCAGGGGCTGCGCCGGAACGCCAAACGAAGTCAAGGTTGTCCTGGCACCCTCAAGAAGGGTACCGTGAACTACAGGGGTCACATGTATTTCCTGGATCATCGCCGACTTTACCACTCTAACCTCTTTTTCATTCAGCAACAGATTCTCCTACGAAAGAGTCACAGGAGAGCCTGGTAAAGTGGAACAAATTGAAAGATTGTCCCCTTCAAGCAGTAGCTCGCTTCCTGCGGGGTCCTGATTTTCAACCCCGGTCTTAACCATCAATGAGTATTGGGCCTGCACATCCAAAGCCCAGGCAGCTGGAGAACCAGTGGGGGGATTACCATAATGTTAGGTACCCCGTGCAGAGATATCGCGGTTCGCAGCCATCTCTAGTATGGTTTTTTGGCTTAATTTACACTCTTCAAGGGAGCCACAGTTGACTGCTCATGTCTAGGCAATAAACTGCCGTCCCACGGGGATCAGACGCTGACCAGGGTGCCGCTCAATCTTAGAGAGAAGCTTTTGTATTTGAAATTACGTGTTTTAGTCTGACACCTCCTGACATAATAAATTGCGTTGGATACAAGTTATTCTTGTCGTTACCATAAACTAAAAATTTGTCGGCGATGACGCTCACATAAGGCGTCAAGGCCAAAGCTTAAAATTGAGGTTAAGATTACTCGATAGACACGCAATTTTTTCTACAATATATAGGTATCAAAACACAGGCAATTTTAATTTGTTTTTTTGGGTATATCATATTTCATATGAATTTTTATATTTTTATATGTTATGAAGAAATATAAAAATGTTTTTTTTTTAATTTTGTTAAAACCTATTCTGGTTTCCTAAAAAATCCACCGTTAACCTGTCAAAAGTTATGTATTATTTTAAATATCATAGGAAAGACTTTTATCCTAAAATACTGTTGGTCGAGAAGCCGGTGTCGGGTCTATAAGGTTTTTTTAGCTTCAATTCTTTAGCTTTAGTTGAGTTCTTAACCTTTTTGACTGGAAGTACCGTAAAAACTATTCACTCCTCGTTCACAACGCCAATGGTTATACTCTTGTTTATAACCATTGTGTAAAAGTTACCAAAGTGGCAAAAAATCTTTAATTGCGCCTTTAGACAATAGATTTAAACCACTAATTTTGTATTAAATTTTTTTTACAAATTGTACTACGTCTTCAATTGTTATTTCGTAGAATTTAAATGATGTAAATGTGATAATAGTTGTTTTTGTCATTTTCAATACATTCTGTTTCAAATGTTTCCACATTAACTTGCTATCAGATTTGTTAGTTATAATTTTATGTTCCATGTATTTTATTTTTATAATTTTTTCTGTTCTTTTTTAATGTTGTAATATTCAGACCATTCACAGGACGCTTTAGCTACATTGTAAGCCTCTAATTTTCTTTTACTTAAAAGAATATATTTATAATCATGCCATTTAATTTTTAATTTTGACATTTATTTCTATCACTTACGTTAATTGTTGCATACAGTCAAGCGCCGTCCTGGTGTTAATGCTGGTTCCAAGATAAATAAAGGCCCTTTCTACTTCAAAAACGTAGTTTTCAACAGTGACGTGCTGTTTAAGATGCTAGGACTCTTTGCCCTCGTCTTGTTCTTGTTCACCGTAAGAACCATTCGATGCAACTCTCTTTCCAACTCTGAGAACGCTGTACTGACTGCTGAAGTGTTCATGCCCATTATGTCAATGTCATCAGCATACGCCAACAGCTCCACAGTTTTGTTGAAGATAGTGCCATTATCTCGTACATCAATATCTCGTATTATATTCTCCATAATGCGAATACAAAAGTCGCACTATAACGAATCACCTTGTCTGAAACACCATTCGTTATTAAACGACGGGCTGAGGTCGTATATGTATATGTGTTGTGTGTTTTTTTTTAAATGAAAACCCTGTTTCAAAAAGTTTGTCGAAATATTCGGAATTGACGCTTTCATTACAACCACAGACAGATAGCGCTGCAAAATCTGTTTGTGGATTAGCCAAAGGTTGCATCTAGTCACACCAAGAGATATTTGACATTTATTAACTTCTACTAAACATTTTTTAAATTTATTTATTTTAAACAAAATTATTTCACATATTTTTAAGATTGTAGGTGAAAGATAATTTTATGGGGAATTATATTACGTTCATTGTATAAATATTTTTACTAATATGAATAATTGTACTAAAATCACCAGAAAGCATGAAGTGAAAATAGGGCATTTACCTTTTACCCTCAAATGAGTAATTTTAAAAGATGTTGGAAATTTATTTAGAAATAGTTTGAATTCGAGATTATAACACTGGGTAGCTGAAAAAAAATCAGGGTTAATTATACTTGCGCCTTCATAAGTTCACTTTATTTTGGATTCCTTTCACTTTAAATTACAATTACTTATTTCACTAATACTAATACTGGAGGGCCATGTAAGGATCGCAGTATCTACACTTTACTATTCAAGTAAACTCACAACTCAAAAGAGCGTCTGCCTTCAGTAAACTGGCATCCTATATACCATTTTTCTAAAACTATGCACATACAGATCTACCCACATACCAACATATATCATACAACAATCGATTGACACCACAAGTGTGTATGTATGTACCAATTATGTGAGAAATCAATTTTTTGTTATCCATACACATGAGTAGTCCACATGATTTTATTTATCATGGTATGTTTATACATTGTTGGTATGCATAATTAAGTGCAGAACTACGAATTGTGTGGGAAAGTGTCTTGTCAGCTTTTTCACACCAAACTGCAACTCAGTTATAAGAAATATTGAAATGGATTGCGTATTTTACAATTATGGGCAATATTGGAATGTGTATGGATAAATACGTATTTCACAATTTCGGGAAATATGTCGCGAGGTAAAATATACATATGTGCATATATCATATTTTGGCTCCCAACACTTGTTTCGGGATTTGGCCCGGGCTTTGGTCTAACCTCTTCGTTACTGCACTATGCGTGTGATGTTGACTTATATGGGAACATAAGGAACGCAACGGTTTATATATGGAAAGTTTCAGTCACGGTTTCAGGTAAAGTAACTAGTCATTTTATCAGTATGCATCTTGCAGGGTATTAATTCGATTTGTTCGCAAAAGTTAGTCACGGTTCAAATGAAAGATCTCAACGTTTAACGCAGTATAGGATCTATGTATAGTTAATTTTTTTTTTTATATATTTGGGGATATATGGACACATTAACAAAAAACAACTAGACATCGTAATAAACGAGGTTATCTCTTTTGTATGTATTTTAATTAAGCGTTAATCGATCCTTGGAACAAAAATGTTCCATAATCATTTTAGTTTACACTTTATTTCTTTGTTAGTGAATATTGAATTCTACTGTTTAACTAATTTGTAACTGCTTCATTACTAATTGACTTTTTGCATTTTATAACAATGTTCATTGCAAAGTTTTGTTATAATTTCAAAACTTCATAATTCCATCCTGTGGTACAAAAATGTTCCATTGCACATTTCGGTTATAAACTTATCCAGTATGCAAAATCCGAATTCAGGGTGTACGAATTTATTGGAATATACTACAAATTTACTCCAATGGTTCGAATTCTGCATATTGTTTATTCCAAATCGTTTGACGTAGTCTAAAACAATAAACATAATATCAGTTCCAGACACATTCCCATAGAAGCGTTTTGTATTTTTTCTCCTCGTTTACAAAGACAGCACTAAGATCTTCCAAAATTTTATGTCGCTACTGCCGTCATAATGGTATTTGCTTTATTATTATTTAACTCAGCTTGAAAATGTATTTTGTGCAAGTTTGCAAAGCGATCAAATAGATTTCGTTTCATTTCATTTGAAAATAAACAAAAATGAGTGCGGTTCCTAAATATTTGGCTGGAGAAGAGATAGGAAATGTCCTAGAAGAATGTGAAAATGAGAAAATATCAGGCAGCGATTTTAAACCGGATGAAATCCCTTATTTCAAAGTGACTGTGAAACCGAAAGTACTTCAAATGAAAAAACTGAGGACGCACTCTACGTGTCCAAAGACAACACTGTTTGAAGTTCAATGCCTTTTCCAAGCGGTCGTTTATGTGCATCCAATGTGATTGAAATGCGTCCTGATAAGAATAACTGAAAGTTATTTTCTGTAATTTTCTGATCATGTACATTTGCATATTTAGGGTTACTAAATATGCGCTGAATCGAATGACGGTTTTAAAAGATGCGTTTTTGTTATATTTTCCGCCTCAAGTCGAAAAAATTATAATCGAAAATTCAAATAAATATAGGAAGCATTTGTATGGGAAGAACTATGTTCAATTTGATACAGATTTGTTGCACGCATACTTTGGGGTGTTGATATTAGCTGGCGTTTATAAATATGATTTCTTATGATTGCATTATAAGTAAACTGCGTTCGTAAGATATTCCACATTTACGGTTAGGTCAAAGAATGAAAATATGGAAGATTTATTTGATGCTGACTATGTTTGTCCAATATTTCGCGCCATTATGTCGAGGAAGACCTAACTAACACTAACTGACTAACCTAACGACACAAAACTATTCATTTCGATGACGTAATTAGTCGACGTCAACAACGCAATGACGAAAATTTGTAATATAACTTTAGACAATTCTAAGCCCCATAAATATGGTATCAATTTTTGGTTTATTGTTTCTACTGAAACATGCTATATATGGCGAATTCAGCTATATTTAGGAAAAGGATTAAGTGGAATCCCAGAAACAAATCATGGAGAGCGGGTGGTTCTCGATTTGACAGAAAGTCTAAATGGTCATAATGTCACAATGGATAACTTTTTTTCGTCCCAGAGCCTAGGGTAAAAGCTCCAGACTGGAAGCAGAAGCAAAAACACACCAAACGTAAATGTTTTTTGCATGAGCTAGATAGTGCATTAGCCCATGGTTATATGAACAAGCGAATCCATGCACCAAGAAACAGTTCTTCAGAATTGCTTCTTCAGTCAATTATAAGAAAACATGACGATACGGTTGAAGGTGAGATGCCTAGGCCATCACCAATGAAAAGCAGGAAGTCGCAAAAGGGAGTTGTCAAACGAGGCCGATGTAATGACAGCTATCACTCTGGTGAAAATAAGTAAAAAGGACTACTCTGTTTTGCTGCATTTGTGATAAGGCTAATGTAAAGATACGAATGCTGACAATATTTGCACATTATGCGTTCCAATGAAAAAAGGTGATCAGTGAACTGCAAAGTAACTAATAGTAACTAATTCTGATTTTCTATGTATTTATATGCTCGGATTTGTTTATCTAAATTTAAGAAATATATACTTGAGATCTATTAAATAAAAAAAAACAAGAGTTAAATGGTTTTTTGTTGGTTGTTAGATCAAATAAAGAACAAGAAATAGTTCTTCTTGAAATGTACACATGGAACAAAAATGTTCCAAAGGGTGGAATTCCTAACTTTTTTTAAGGAGCAATCTACGGTTAAACGACACAGCACATTCGAGCAATCCAGCTTATAAAGTCAAATTTACTACACGGAAAGGTACTAACTCAAATCCGAGAATTAGACGCCACATTTTCCGAGCTAGACGATCTATTGAAAAGTCACGGCAAAGCACCCTTAAAGCAAAAGGACGATTCAGAGGCAGCAAAGATACAAATTAGGGCTCTGCGAACTCAAATCGAAAAACAGAGATCCAATGGGGAACAGCTAGAAGTAGAGATTACTAAGAACCTTAACAGAAATAAGGAATTACAAGACTTATTAAAAGAAAAAGACATTTTAGGAGAATTTATAGAGAAAAGCCTCAACCTCGGTTGACCCTGAGCAGCTAAGTGCATTCCAGGCAAAAGTGAGGAATCTGGAAAGAGAACGCTGTCTAGCACAAAAAACACCTCTTTGTCATCGTACACCAGTACAAAGGACACAATCAGATCCACAAACAGATCCCGGAATCAAAGTTAAAAATGCGTATTGACGAAATAGCACAGACCGTCAGTAGACTAGTCCCCGTAATCACTGGAGCGGAGTCTAAGGATTTGAGCACCGTAGTACACCAGTTCATTTCTAGTTGCGAATTACCACGAAAAGACATAAAACCCGACGTAGTTGGAAGATTTCGTAACTTATATAAAAGTCTCCAAAATAACCAAAGGAGAGTTCCTACATGTTCTTTCTGCAATAAAAAGGGTTCAATTTGGCATGGACGCCTTTTTATCAACAACAGACAAGAAAAGGACAATCAAATACCTGCACCTAGGTTATTAAGGGAGGTCAAGAAGGCAGGGGCCTAATCGCAGAGATTCTGAGATCAAATGTTTTTTCTGTAAGAAGCCGAGACATCGGATTGCCGACTGTTATAAACGCAACGAGTGGGAAAAACCCAGAGAAACTACAGGGGCCCAGGTAGGCCAATAAACCGGGATCGCCAAAATAGTGCTAAAAGTAGGCCAGCTGAGATGGAAGGTGTCAGTCATGCGTCTTTAGAGATTGTTGACACACCTTCCATGTTAGATAGCAAGATGGTGGAAGTTGGTAGCAAACATCCAGAGGAATTGTTGAACCATCTTTCCCATCCAGTGATAACAAATATGGCTGCTGTTTGGGAGTCTCTGTTGTAGATGATGTGTTCATTCAATTTCCGGGTGAGGAAGCAAAAAAAGGAAAACTCATTTTACTAGTAGACTCTGGGACAGATACCAGTTTAATAAAGTTTTAATAAAGTCATCAGTAATTAATGAATATCTTAGCAAGAACCGACATTTAAGGAAAAACCTACCGATGGTATCCTAGATAGAGACAATTTATAGAACCGATTTGATGCTGTTTCTTTTCTTTTACCCTCTCAAACCGTTGAACGAGGGTAAAAGAGTACTACACACTAGTGAGGTTGTAGTACCTGAGAGAATTATGAAGGTAGTTCCCATTAAAGTAAATATAAATTTCGAAAAAATTATAGAAGAGAAACAGAAAGTATATCCTGGGATATACGAGGCGGATTGATAAAGAAGCTACCTAAGTACGAAAAAGGCAGCACATACACAAAAACTTTTTGAAATTGCAATCTGTCAAACGTCAGCTGTTAAAATTTCACCCAAATTCATCGATTAGTTTACTTGTTGTTGCCGTTTGAAGTAACCAACATTTGTGTTTCTTGAAAAATGGAAAAAAGCGAATTTCGTGCAGTGATTAAACACTATTATTTGAAAGGGAAAACGGTGAAAGAGACAAAAGAAAAGCTCGATAAACATTACGGTGAGTCTGCTCCGTCAGATTACATGGTAAAATATTGAATTGCTGAATTTAAACGCGGCCGAACAAGCACTGCAACAATACCATCAACAGGAAGGCCAAAAGAGGTGGTTACTGAAGAAAATATCAAGAAAATCCTCGATATCGTTATGAATGATCGCCGAGTCAAGTTGCGTGAGATTGTTGAAATGGTAAACATCTCACATGAACGTGTGTTCAACATTTTGCATGAACATTTGCATATGAAAAAGCGATCGGCAAGATGGGTGCCGCGTTTGCTCATTATCCTCATTATCAATCCGCCCTCGTATTTAGGTGAGACATTGGGTAGTGTGACGGACAACACAGTGTAGGTCTCAATGCTAAACACATTGTAAATAATGATCTTAAAATTAATATAATTAAATTTAATCATTTAGAACACGTACAATACAACATAGCTCATAAAATAAATAATATTAAGAAAACTGATAACCACAAAAGGTTACCAAGATATTAGAAACAATTAAGCTTGACCAAAACTTACACATTGAAGAAAAGAGATTCATAGAAGGCATATTTAAGTCAATCCACGATTTATTTCTCTTGGAAGGCGACAAACTTTCTTACACAAGGCGCCAATTAATTAAAGACAGTACAGGCTACCAGAACACAATATAATTATTCCCAGCTCTTCGCCTTGGAATTCTCCCTTAGTTCAGGTGTCGGACATTATGAATTTAACCGAATGCTTCTACACTTGGCATGTGCAATTCTGCGGTCAATTTTAACATCTTCCCATGCAAAAATTTCAGGAACGAAAAGACTATTTTAATATGATAATTTTCGCCCAATGTACACATTAAGATCTTTCATTTGATATATATTTCAACTCTGTAACTAGCGTACTTTAGTCAAGCTGAAAAGTATCATACATACAAGTGAAGCTAATAAAAGCATGTTAAGAATGAGCTTACCGTGACTAACTTTTGCGAACAAAACGAATTAATACCCTGCAAGATGCATACTGATAAAATGACTAGTTATTTTACCTGCAACCGTGACTGAAACTTTCCATATATATCCCATCACATTCTTAAGGGTATCGTGAGATTTTTTGACCGCTTCGTTTCTTATGTTCCCATATGTGTGATTTTACAACTCTCAATTTAACTAGTGCAAAGGAAAAGGAAACAACACTTTCTTTTTCGCAAAATACCGTCTTTTTAGCGTAGTACTCGCCGTTGATCGTTTTTGCTCTTCAAAGTAAGAAATAATAATTATCCCACGTGCATCCCTAAGGCCATAAGCTTCCCTCCAGATGGAACTGTCTTCGCCTTCTTACTTATATATATATATATATATATATATTTATATATATATATATATATATATATATATATATGTATATATATATATGTATATGTATATATGTATATGTATATATATATATATATATATATATATATATATATATAAGGCGAAGACAGTTCCATCTGCAGGCAAGCTTATGTATATAATATATATATATATATATATATATATATATATATATATATATATATATATATATATATATATATATATATATATATATATATATATATATATATATATATATATATATATGAATTCTACATGTTTGAATACCTTAGAACAACGTCGTTCGTATACTCCACCAATTCATCTGAGTCGAGGGCGTCCCTTAATGTCCATCACATTGGAAGCATGCCTTCCGCCGATCATCATGTGATCAATTTGGATCTTCGTTCGCTGAACTGGAGACAGCCACGTCGCTTTATGGATGTCGAGATGTAGAAATAGCGTACTACTAATTACCAGCTTTCGTGCTGCGGCGAAATCGATCAGCCTCATTCCGTTATCGGAGGTGTTCTGGTGGAGACTGAATTTTCCGACAGTTGGATCAAAGGTACTTTCCTTGCCCGCCCTGGCATTGAAGTCGTCAAATACGATTTTGATATCGTGGTAGGAGCAGCGGTCATAAACTTCTTTGAGGCGCGGAAGGAACTCCGTTTGGTCACATCGTCCTTCTCATCCGTCGGAGCATGAGAAATTTTGCCTTTATGCGGACAGTTGTGAACCGTAAGACATGATGTCGCAGTCTCTTATTGACATCAAATCCACATCCGAGATTGTGCCTCTCCTCATGCCAACTGTAATATATATCACGGTATGTTCTTTTAGTGCAATCCTGTCTCGTTCATCGCATTTCCTTAAGAGTGGTGATGTCACCTTGTATTTTTCGAGGACATCAACCAGCTGGATAGAGGCGCCTTTTCTATAGAGGGACCAGATATTTTAGGTGCATATCCCTAAATCGTGGTCCTTATTTCTCTTGAGGGGGTCGTCAAAAAAAGGGTTAGTCCTTATCCGAGGCACGGTTGGAGTTTTCATTGGGGTAAGTTTTTATGTGGTGGAAATTTTGATGTATATAGTTTACGTTGCAATAAATTGTATTTTACTTAGTTTATAACTATTTCAAATACATTTGAAAATGGAGTAGTGACATTAATAAGATATTTTTACAAATTTTAAGTGAATTCGATAATTCCTTTTAAATCTATTTATATTATATTAATTTTTGATGTTTTCTGGAACTCCTTTATAAAAAAAAGACTTTTGAGCTGATGTAATACCTCCAAACTGAATTCTAAAATCATTCGCATTTCGTAAAACACAGTTTTGTAGTAGGTGTAAAAATAAATGCTGTAATGTTTTTCATGAATTTCATCTTTATAAAAAACGTACTTGTTACAAAGCTTTATAATCAATATATTCGCCGTTACTATCTATGGTCTTGCCATTTATCAGATGGAGAACTTCCCAGCTTAAGGAGCAGATGAATTCCTGAGTTGATTTTGCTGAACGTGGACGAGCATTATCATGCAACGACATCACTTTTCGACTTCCTTAGCCAGTAAATAGTATTTTTTCAACTACAGCATTACTTAAATTTATCATTTGTTGGTGATAGCGTTAAGCTATGACAATTTGGCATGGTTTTTCACAAAGCACACTTTGAATTTCTTCATCCATAACCATTTTTGGGGCGTACGTGAATCATCTTCAAGGCAAAAATTATTGTAACGAAATCTTGCAAACCATCTTTGTACGGTTCTAAGATTGGCATAATTTTCACCCAAAATCCAATTAATCAATTTCACAGGTTCAGCAGTACTTTTTTTCATTTGAAAACGGAATAAAATACAATGGCGTGAATGTTTCTTATCGAGCTTATAAAATTTATGCGCACTGAATGACAGCTTGTAAATAACTGTAACTGTGCATTTTTGGAGTAATATGTTTATATCAATAGTTTCAAAAGTCTTTTCAAATCAAGAAAAGAAACATGGCTAGAATCTTGCATTGTTTTCCGCTACATTTCCATTTGTTTACAAGAAAATTGATTGCTGTTTCGCATTTTCTAAAATCGGAATGAAACTTTCAAAATAGTATATTTTTTTCATATATTCTTTGAACTGATTTTTTACTATCTCTTCCAAAAAGTGTTCAAGTGTTTTTAATTCATGCATTGTCCTAAAATTCTTCACACTTTTTGTCTTTTTAATTTTTTCTACCGGGGTTATCATTGAATCCTTCAAAGCATTTTTAAATTCGCCTCTTGGTAGTGATGCATTTGCAACTTTTACCATTAATGAATCCAATACGTCCCAATAGTCAAGAATAGTTTGGTTATCTAAAAATAAGGTTTATTTTTCAATAATTTGCACACCAGATATATTTTATTTATGTTTATTCCACGAATCTTGAACATACTATTCAAATTACTGACCAAGTTAATAAATCGTAGATCTTCTATTGAGCTTCCTATTTATTGGTTTAAATAATTTGTTTAACCTTTTCTGCAAGTAGCACTGCATATATTTTTATTATTGCAGAGGTCAATTTTTTCATACTTTGTTTATATTGTCAATCTTTATTTCGAAGTCAATCATTTCATGATCTGAGCTTTTGTTCTTCATATTTACATTTACATTTAGATTTAGCATATTTGTAATAACATAATAAGTTTTCGAGATTTCTGATATTCTCGTATAATCTGATACCTTATGCTTTAATCCGTCATAATTTAACACATGTTCAATTTTTCGTTTATATAGCTCATTATTCATCCAATTCATATAAAGATCGCCCGCTATTTTAACTTATTTTGTTGTTTCCAATAATATTTCAATGTTCTGTTGGAAAAAATCGCAAAACTCTCTCTAGGAGCTATTCGTAAATTTACGCTTTATCGATGTTGGTTGCTAATACCCAATTTTCGTTCTCATAGATTCAAGTTTATTCTGATAAACTGGACATCGTTGATCTTGCGTTATATGATTTTTATCTAAACCAAGGTTTAATATCTCATTTACGTTATTTTATTGGTTCTTTGTTACACTCATTTGTTCTGTGACATTCAAGGCATTTTAAGCAAACTTCATTATTCTTTCTTTCAGAGATTCTTGTTTAAATCCTTTACACTTGAAACAACATAATATTTGCACACTATCGTACACTCGACAACGTTCCCACCCGATACTCATCTTTTCCAACGTCATTACTTTTGCAAACGATTCAAAGTCTATCTCAATTATAGCATTGCATTAATCTTTTTCATTTCGTAATATTTAACTAATTTTAAGTGACTAATACCAATTAATGCTATTAATAATGATTTAATTTTTCAATAAGCTCATTTTCTTACTTGAATTACACCATTATGTTTTTACCACAGTATTGGCGATTTAAAAATGGTTTCAATCTAATTTTTGATTTCTTCCTGTGTTTTCTCAATGTTTTGTTTATTTTTGGACTTCAATATCAATAGTACTTATTTCCACATTTTCGAGCATTCGCAAAAATCAACTATGCTTCAAAATTATTAAATGCGTGTTTTTGCTTTTTATAGCTAGTGTATAAATATTTTAAACTCAAAAATAATAGCACTGTAGAAAACATGACCACAGGACTCGATCATTCGACTGTAACTTTATTCTCTTTTAACTTCTTAATCAACACAAAATTTTGTACTATTTTTATGTTCAATTTTATTGTAAATTAAATAGAAATAGAAGTAATAAAACACGTCTTGCTATTTTGATGATACAGTTAGAGAATAATTTTATATTGATCACCTTTTGACAACCGATATACATTGTAGCTCTTATCGATATCGATTACAATATTTACAACACCCTCACTATAGCTTCAATTTACTTTTCAAAAGTGATACTATTTTAAAATTCATTTTAATTAGTTATAATTATATACAAGTACATAAGCCAACCTAATTCAAAAGTTTTATCGAAATACAATTCAAAATATATGTTGGAATGTTTATAGAAAACTAACAAAACTAGAACTTAATTTAGAGATTAGGATAAACCATATTGGTCAATAAACTGAGATAATTTTGAATGATTTAAGGGCTTAGTCATAATATCAGCGATCATTTCGTTCGTACTGAGATAACTTAATTTGTTCAAGCCTTCAGCAAGTTTCTCGCGTATGAAATAATTCTTTACATCGATGTGTTTAGTTCGAGCGTGGTAATTGTTGTTCATAGCCAGTTTTATAGCACCTTGATTGTCACAGTAAAGTTGTATTGACTTCGGCGCATCTTTGAACACTTCTTTCTCAAACCGTTTAAGCCAGAGCGCTTCCTGTATTGCAGCTACTAGAGACATAAACTCAGCTTCTGTAGACGACAAGGCAATTGTAGGCTGCTTACGTCTGGCCCACGAAATAGCACCTCCTAGTAGCGGAAAAACATATCCAGTCGTTGAGCGACGTTCATCTTGATCGCCGGCCCAGTCTGCATCACAATAGCCGACCAACTGATTAGCACTATCTTTTCTGTAGGTTAACTTCATGTCGATTGTGACCTTTAGGTAGCGAAGTACTCGCTTCACGGCAACCCAGTGCGCCTTACCGTAGTTGGTATTGAATCGGCTGAGCGAACTCACCGCAAAACCAATATCTGGACGGCTGATTTGTGCAGCATACATAATAAAGCCAATCGCTTCTTGGTAGGATATCGATGCCATCTCCTGTTTCTCCTTTTCAGACTTCGGACACATATCTTTTGACAGACGTTGATTTGGATACATCGGGGTAGATACTGGACTGCTATCACCCATATTAAATCGACTTAGGACATCAGATAAATATCGCTTTCGATCAATAGATATCGACCCATCATTGTTTCGCGTGATGTTCATACCAAGTACGGATGTAGCGATTCCCATGTCTTTCATTTTAAAATGTGAAGACAAGTCCTTTTTGAGTTTTGTTATCATCGTATTATTGCTGCCGAAAATTAAAATATCGTCGACATATACAGCTAGTATGATGATGTTTTGAGCCGAATGCTTAAAATAGATGCATTGGTCAACCGCTGATCTCGTAAAGCTAAGCTGCTGTGTCAAAACTGAATTTAGTTTCATGTTCTATCTTCTACTCGACTGCTTTAATCCATACAGGGATTTTCGTAGACGGCAAACTCTGTTAGTTTCATCCGCAAAGCACTGTGGTTGGCACATGTATATCTCTTCGTCTAATTCTCCTTGCAGGAATGCAGTTACCGCGTCCATTTGGTGAACTGCCAAATCGAGCTTAACAGCAGTAGCCAATAGGAATCGTATTGATGAATATCGAGCAACTGGTGAGTACGTTTCATCGTAGTCGATACCCCTGACTAGCGAATATCCTTTGATAACCAATCGTGCCTTATACCGATCGATATCACCTGCAGCGTTTCTTTTTACTTTAAAGACCCATTTGCAATCTATAGCCCTTCTCCCCGGAGGTAAATCAGTCAACTCCCAAGTTTCATTTTGAACTAAGGCGTTATACTCACATAACATTGCATTGGTCCATTCTTTGCTGTCAGCACTATTCAATGCTTGCTGAACTGTTGCTGGTTCACTGGTATCAGCTATTGATGCCAAAAGTTCCAGATATGTGGCCCTCATTTCATCATCACGGTAGCTTTCATCATTGGAAATGATTATAATTGACGTCTCGATTGCAGTAACTTCGGAATCAACATTGCGGAATAAATCGTTTGCAGGATTCCCAGCAGTACTACTTCCTTCGCCCTCACTGAATCCGTAAAATGATTCATCTAACGCACCATTAGCGCCATCACACACACCAGCTCCGCTGTTTACATTGCGTGAAGTAGGCGGTTCATTAAGTAGATGTAACTCTTCTTCTTGTTGCGTTTGATCCGTTTTCAAGATGCCGTTCTCGATGTTTCGCTTTTCATCTGCATCCAATAAACCCTCACTGAATTCAGGCATCTCATCATCGTCGCTTGAGTCATCATCGTTGTCGTCAATAGCCTCATTTTTATTTGTGGAACTCCGTTTCTTTTTATGTAGGCCTTGGAAAAATGTCACATCGCGACTTACAATCGTCTGTTTAGTCTTCTGGTTGAGCAATTTGTACGCTTTTGATTGTTCACTGTAACCAAGAAAAATACACTTAGTTGAATTTGAGTCAAGTTTTAGTCGATTTTCTTTTGGAATATGTACCATTGCGGTACAGCCGAACACTCGTAGTGATGACAAATCAGGTTTTATTTTCGTCCAGATTTCTTCCGGAGTAGTGTTTTTCATATCTCTGCATGGAGCTCTGTTGACCAAATAAGCCGCTGTAACTGCAGCTTCCGCCCAATACGTGTACGGTGCCGTTAACTGATGCAATATTCCGTGTTCTTTCGTGAATGTCTTAAATGAATTATTGCAGTATTCTTTGCCGTTGTCGGACCTTAATATTATTATTGTCGAATTCTGCTGATTTTCGACCAGCTTTTTAAAATTGACGAATAACCCCAACACCTCGCTTTTTCGCTTCATCGGATATGTAAATACTTTACGGCTGAAATCATCGACAAATATTAGTAAATACCGGCATCCATTGAATGACGATGTTGACATCGGGCCGCAAACGTCAGTGTGGATAATTTGCAAAATCTCTGTTGCACGACTACCATCTTGTTTAAATGATGCACATGTCTGCTTCCCTTCTGAGCATACTGTACATGGATCCAAAATACCATTTAGCATAACGAATCCTTCTACTGACGATTTAATACGATTTAAATTGCTATCACACGCATGTCCCATGCGCCGATGCCATAAGTTTCGACTGACTGTCGCAGTTAATGCCGTTGTAGTGCCTTTAATGGCGCAATTTAGCCGATACAAGTCATCGACAAGCGGTGCCGTAGCCACCAATTTAGAATTTTCATCAAAAATACGGCAGTTTTTGTCGTTGAATACTAGTGTTTTGCCATTTTTTGCCATTTGACTTACTGACATTAAATTAGCGCAAATGTTCGGTATGCACAAAACGTTCTTTACAGTAACCTGGTCGTTTTTACCTTTACCGTTCGTTGATATCGTCATACGAACATCTCCAGCGCACTCCACGTTGAGGCGTCCATTATCACCGATAATAATTTCTCTAGATTTTGGCTCTCACAGTTCGCATAAATTGCTTAAAGACATCGTCATATGGGCAGATGCACCAGAGTCAATAACCCACTCATTCGCTGTCTTTGTTTTCGCAACGAACAACGTCGACATAAGTAACAAGTTGGAGTCTTCTTAGACTTCGACGGACATTTATTTGTTTCGGCGGGCGATTATTTGAGTTCTTCTTCGACACAAGCGCCATCGCTTCATTTTCCGTTGATTCATGTCTGATTTCTTGCAACAAGTTTGTGCGTACTAGGTCAGTAGTCATCGCATTGCCACTATTTGCAATCGCCATTACCATTGGTCGGTATTCGCTTGGTAAGCCACTCAACATAATTTATGCAACAATATCATCGGGAATCTTCGTGCCCGATTTGTTCAACTTTTGTTGCATGCAAGTCATCTTATTGACGTAGTCCTACATACAGTGGCTCCCAGCTTATTTCGTACAGTGACAGTTTAAAAATTGCTGCAGTCGTAATTCCTAATATAGCAAAAATTTGAACAAAATATAAATGCCATTTTAGAAAGGAAGGTTTGTTTTTTATTTTCCAAAATTTACTTTTTCAAAATTTTAGTGTTTGACACTATAAAAAAATAAAATAAGAAAAAAATAGGAAAATTCATGTCACAGCTTATTTCGTACAGTCTCTTTAAGTTCAAACTAAAAACAAAGTAAGTTGATTTTAATATTTAGTTGACATCCCTTAGCGTTAATGACAGCCTGGAGTCTATTTGGCATTGAATCCACCAATTTTTGAGTGATGTCTGGTGTGATTTTTTTCCATTCTTCCATCAGTACCTTCTTTAGGTCTTGCTTATTAGAAATCTTGTGTGTTCTTATTTTATTGTCCAAAATAGACCAAAGATTTTCAATCACATTCATGTCAGGTGACTGTGGTGGTGGAGACATCAAGTGTGGGCAGTTCCAAATAAGCCAAGATTGCACAATCCCAGATTTATGTTTTGGGTCATTATCTTGGTAGTACCGAAATTCTTCCCGCAAACCCAGTTTGTCTGCACTTTGAAGTAAATTGTTTTTCAGAATCTCGAGGTACTTCATTTTGTCCATTGTTTCCTCAATAAAAACCAATTCACCTACTCCGGCTGCTGACATACAGGCCCAAACCATCACGCTACCGCCACCATGCTTCACTGTGGGCTTAAGGTTCTCCTTGTTTAGCTCGGTATTCGCTTTACGCCAAACATATGACATTCCGTCCGAGCCAAAAATATTAAACTTAGACTCATCCGCGAAAATAACGGTATTCCAGAACGCAGGAGTATTAATAATATGCTCTTTGGCGAAGTCAAGTCGGCGTTGTATATTCATTTTCGAAATGAATGGTTTCTTTCGGGCTACTCGACCGTTCAAGTCATGATTGCGCAGCACACGTCGGACAGTTTCAGCACTGGATGATTTTCCTATTTCACGCTGAACCTCTGCAGCCAACTTCGGAGCGGATAACTTTGGATTTTTCTTAATTTTTCGTACAATTAACGCTCGTCTGAAGCGTTGAAAATCTTATTAGGTGCTTCTCTGCCATCGTTCTTCTCCATCGTTGTACGACGACCCATAACGCTAAATGTTTAATTTACAGCACTTTAACTATTTAAAATAATAATAATAAAAATTGTTATAATAGTTAAAAAGGTCCAAAAACTCATACAATTCAAAAAAACTTTGTAACTGCGCGGCAGAATGAAACTTACTTACATTGAAGTTTGTGTACGAAATAAGATGTGAGCTGAAAATCAGCTGATCAATAGTTTTTCTCTCTTGCATGACAAAAAGAACAATTTTTGGGGTTCCCCGTTTTCTTATTAGGTTTACTAAACACATACATAGACATCTACATTCAAAACTTATTGATAAGTTTTTTAGTTTCGATGTTACAGCCATGTACATAAAAATATATACACTGTACGAAATAAGCTGTGAGCCACTGTAGATGTGCAATTAACCAATTCTAGTCTCATTAAGTATTTTAGAAGATCCATACGACGCAAGACACCATTGTCTTCAAAAGCACACTCTAGCGCTTCCCACGCTGCTTTTACATTTGTACAATTCTGTACGTACGAGTAATTTGACGGCTCTATCAGTAACCCCAATGCCGAAATTGCATGTAAATTTTTCGTTGTGGCATCGATACATGACCAATATCCTTTTAGCACCAGATAAGACTGCTGCGAATTTCCATGTGTCTTAATTTTCTCGTCCTTTCTTGTCGATCCCCATTGTATTAAAAGCACGTGATTTTAACCTCCAAATCACGATTATTGCTAGCCGCAACAATTATATACTTACTTTACTACAAACTCGATACAATCAATCGCAAATTAAAAAATCCTTATAGCAAGAGTAAACTATTTATTTTTCCTTAACTATTTCAAAAAATAAACGTGAGGCCCATAACCTATTGTAAATTAAATAGAAATAGAAGGAATAAAACACGTCTTGCTCTTTTGATGATACAGTTAGAGAATAATTTTATATTGATCACCTTTTGACAACCGATATACATTGTAGCTCTTATCGATATCGATTACAATATTTACAACAAATTTCCAAAAATGTTTGCACTTTGTTTACAATTCGCGGACTAATTATTACAGAAATATTAATATTTACTTACTTACTTACTTACTTATGTGGCCATAACAACCGAATATCGATTTAGGCCGAAAATAACATGCTTCGCCAGCCATCTCTGTTTTTCGCTAGCTGGCGCCAGTTAGAAATTCCAAGCGCCGTCAGGTTCTCCAGTACTTGGTCTTTCCACCGGAGGTTTGGACTTCCTCTTCTGCGCCGTCCTCCAGCGGGTTCCGAATATAACACCTTCTTAGCTGGAGCGTGTTCTTCCATTCGCTCGACATGACCTAGCCAGCGCAGCCGCTGGATTTTGATGCGCTTTACTATGTCAATATCGGCATACAGCTCGTACAGCTCATGGTTGTACCTTATTCGGTACTCGCCACCAACGCAAATAGGTCCAAAGATCTTGCGTAGGACTTTTCTCTCGAAAACTCCAAGTATTCGCTCATCCGAGGTGGAAATTGTCCAGGCTTCAGCGCCATATGTTAGGACAGGCATGATGAGAGACTTGTAGAGTATAGTTTTCGTTCTTCGAGAGAGGGCTCGACTTCTCAATTGCTTACTCAGCCCAAAGTAACACCTGTTAGCAAGAGTTATCCTACGCGTGATCTCCAAGCTGACGCCATTACTGCTGTTAATGCTGGTTCGAAGATAGACAAAGTCCCTTACTACTTCAAAAGCGTAGTTGTCAACAGTGACGTGCTGTCCAAGACGCCGAGACTCTTTGTTTGTTGACACTAGATACTTCGTCTTGCCCTCGTTCACCGTGAGACCCATCCGACGCGACTCTCTTTCCAACTCTGAGAATGCTGCACTGACTGCTCGCGTGTTCATGCCGATTATGTCAATATCGTCGGCATACGCTAACAGCATGACACTTTTGTTGAAGATAGTGCCATTATGTCGTAGATCAGCAGCTCGTATTATTTTCTCCATAATAAGATTGAAGAAGTCGCACGATAACGAATCACCTTGTCTGAAACCCCGTTCGGTATTAAACGGTGCGGAGAGGTCCTTCCCAATTTTCACTGCACAACGGGAGTTATGCAGTGTCATTCTACAAAGTCGAATGAGCTTTGCAGGAATACCGAACTCAGACATTGTTGCGTAGAGGTAATCCCTTACCGGACTGTCGAAAGCGGCTTTATAATCAACAAATAGGTGGTGTGTGTCGATCTGTTTTTCTTGGGTCTTCTCCAGGATTTGGCGCAGTGTGAAAATCTGGTCGATGGTGGATTTACCAGGTCTGAAGCCACACTGATAAGGTCCAATCAGGTTGCTGAGCATAGGCTTCAATCTTTCACAGAGTACGCTCGATAGAACCTTGTACGCGATGCTCAGGAGACTTATTCCACGGTAGTTGGCGCAAATTGTGGGGTCTCCTTTTTTATGTACAGGACAGAGAACACTGAGCCTCCAATCATCAGGCATGCTTTCATCCGACCATATTCTGCTTATGAGCTGGTGCATGCGGGTGAGCAGCTCATCGCCTCCGGTCTTAAACAACTCGGCAGGCAGGCCATCAGCACCTGCAGCTTTGTTGTTCTTCAGCCTTAAAATGGCCGTTTCAACCTCGTCATAGTCGGGTGGTGGAACATCAACACCATCATCTGTAATTGGGGTTATCGGGCATTCTCCTCCACTGGCGGAATTGTTCGTAGCATCGCCATTCAGTAACGTGGAGAAGTGTTCCCTCCATAGGCTCAGTACACTCTGGACATCCGTAACCAGGTTCCCATTTCCATCACGACAAGAAGAGGCTCCGGGATTTAAACCTCCACTCAGGCGCTTGATCTTTTCGAAGAATTTTCGAGTCTCATTCTTGTCGGTACACATCTCTATCTCCTCACACTCGCGTCTTTTCAACTCCCTCTTCTTGCGCCTGAAAAGACGTCTCTCTGCACTCCTTTTCTCTCTATACCGCTCCTTAACAGCTCGTGTTACGCCTGCACGCAGGGTTTTTCTGTAGGCGGCGTCTTTCTCTGCGGTAGCGTCGCGACACTCCTGATCATACCACTCATTCCTCAGAGGCCGGTAGTAACCGATTACCTCCTCGGCAGCAGTAGTCATGGAGTGGGATATATGTGTCCACCGTGCGCATGTATCATCAAGTGGGGGAGTGTTCTGCATAAGCAGATCCGATAGTCGAGTGGAAAATGCATCTGCTGTCTCTGGTGATTGCAGCTTACTGACGTCGAGCTTTCTCTGTGTGGGACTTCTCTTGTTATTTGCGACACATAAGCGTGTGCGCACCTTAGCTGCAACAAGGTAGTGATCCGAGTCGATGTTGGCACCACGGATCGATTTCACGTCCATCACACTGGAAGCATGCCTTCCGTCAATCAACACATGATCAATTTGGTTTCTTGTACGATGATCTGGAGACAGCCATGTCGCTTTGTGGATGTCGAGATGCTGGAATCTGGTACCACCAATTACCATGTTTCGTGCTGCGGCGAAGTCGATCAGCCTTATTCCGTTATCGGAGGTGTTTTGGTGGAGGCTGAATTTTCCGACAGTTGGACCAAAGGTACCTTCCTTGCCCACCCTGGCATTAAAGTCGCCAAGCACGATTTTGATATCGTGGCGGGGGCAGCGGTCATAAGCTTCTTCGAGGCGCTGAAAGAAGCTCTCCTTGGTCACATTGTCCTTCTCATCCGTCGGAGCGTGGGCACATATAAGGCTGATGTTGAAAAATTTTGCCTTGATGCGGATTGTGGCCAGCCGTTCATTCACAGGCGTGAACTGCGAGACAAGATGTCGTAGTCTCTTGCTGACCAAAAATCCACATCCTAATTCGTGCCTTTCAGCATGGCAACTGTAGTAGATGTCACAGGACGCTCTTTTGGAGCAGCCCTGTCCTGTCCATCGCATTTCCTGGAGAGCGGTGATGTCAGCTCTGTATTTTTCGAGGACATCAACCAGCTGGATAGAGGCACCCTTCCTATAAAGGGATCGGACATTCCAGGTGCATATCCGTAAATCGTGGTCAATTTTTCGTTTGCGGGGGTCATCAACAAAAACGGTAGTCCTTCTCCGAGGCATATTTGTTTTTTTCATTGGGGGGGTTTTTTATGTGGCGGGTCCCAAACCCAACGCACAACCTCTAACCGAGGAGATTTTCGCCACTCACTTCAGCCGCCTCCCAGCGGGTGCCAGGAAGACGTTGCCCGGTGGTCGCCACATGGAGGGCCCCCATTAATAATAATGAAAGCGCCATCACAGAGTAAGCAGAGCAAGCTATATGACTACCCCTCATTAACAAATAAAGGTATCATCACATAGCGCTCAGATCAAACTACATGACAGCCAGTGAGTTGACTTGCGATGAGTTCAACAAGGATTGCGCTAGCCCCACCTGGTTGAGGCAGTTAGACACGTTACCTTGCGAAAACACCACCAGACCACCATTTACTTATTTATTATTATTACTATTTACAATATTTATTTATTTATTTTCTCAAGAGAGAATAATAAAAAAAAAATTCCATGATGAAGGAAAAACTGTCAAGTTTATACGTGGGATATTTTTTTGTATCAAATGGAAAGATATCAAATGCAAACCATTGATCATGTAAGCCAGAAAATTGTGGTAGAGTAAATAAACAATAATAATAATAATAATAAATAAATTGTGTTGTTGTATATAGTAAGTACAAAATACTGCAATTTTGCAATTATTATTGACAGAATATAATCCTTATTCTTTACCAACACAAATGGTAAACTTTTTGGACTCGTTGATCAGCTTAATGGCTTCATCTCTTTTGGCCCATGGAACTCGCCGTGGTGCTTGACCAATTGCTCTAGATTCACCGGTGTTAATGTGATGTTTCACAATGGTTGTTCGTCCATCAGTTTTTCCATTTGATGAAAAGATTGAGCTGAAATTCTCCAATATTCGTAAGGCCTTTTGCTGCTTGATTAGCACACCTGCTGATTCACAACTGTAGGTGTATTAGTTGGATTTAGTATTCTCACATGTATTATATCATTCTCATTAGCGTTTTTCCAAATATGATGTTTTATTTTTTAGTTCCTTAACCCCTCCCACCACCCACAACTATCCCAACATCCACGATCATCTGTGCTCAAATTACTGCTTCTGATATTGCTGGAGCCTCTTGGCGTTTATATAAATACATTATCAGTCATGAAATCAACACCAATTACGTCATCGATGATGTCGGCCACAATAAAGTCATGTTCACACATTCGCAATGGCCGATAGATTTTCGTTTCTTAATCTTACCCAGAATTTATGCTTCTTCACCCGCTCCCATACCCAACTTTATTTATAGTAAAGGCTCAAACCTCTTTACTAAATCGCGCTTGATTATGGAATGTGATGCAGTAGTATCCAGTATTAAAACGAACTCCATATTGTCCAGATATCAATCAATAGTCAAGCTGCTTGGCACAGTCAATCCACTCGTCATCTTGTAGTTTGTTCTGCTTACTATATGATGACATCTTCATTCTAAATGGGGGTCCTCCTTGTGACGACCTTCATTTGAATGGGGTGCCTTCATGCTGCCACCCCCGGTCAATGTCGTTTCAGCACCCGCTGAGCAGCGGCTAAAGTAAGTGGCTTGAGACCCACCACATAAAAATCCTTCCCCAGTGAAGAACACAACAGTGCCTCGGATAAGGACTACCGCTTTAAATGATGATCCCTGCAAACTGAATAAGGAACACGATTTACGGATATGCACTTGAACCGTTCGATCCTTCAATAGGGAAGGTTCCTCTATCCACCTGGTTAATGTCTTCGAGAAGTGCAAGGCTAACATCACCGCTCTCCAGAAAATGCGATGGACCTGATTGAATCTTATCAGTGTGGCTTCAGACCGAATAAATCCACCATCCATCAAATTTTCACTACGCCAAATTCTGTAAAAGACCCAAAAAACACAGATCGACACACATTGCCAATTCGTCGTTTATAAAGTCGCTTTCGACAGTCCGATAAGGGATTACCTCTACACAACTATATCTGAATTTGATATACCTGCAAAACTCATTCGACTTTGCAGAATGACACTGCTTAGCTCTCGTTGTGCAGTGAAAATTGGGAAGGACCACTCCCCTCCGTTTAATACCGAACGAGGTTTCAGACAAGGTGATTCGTTATCGTGTGACTTCTTCAACCTTATTATGTAGAAAATTATACGAGCTGCAGATTTACTACATAATGCACTATCTTCAACAAAAGTGTCATGCTGCTGGCGTATGCCGACGATATTGACATAATCGGTATCAACTCGCGAGCAGTCAGTGCAGCATTCCCTGAATTGGAACGAGAGTCACGTCGAATGGATCTTACGGTGAACGAGGGCAAGACGAAGCACCTATATATATATATATATATATATATATATATATATATATATATATATATATATGTGGCATTTAAAGCCCCAAAGGGCTGATTGGCCGAGCTTCTCTTCCATTACTGTTGTGCGTCTTAAATTTGGACAGTATTAGAAGGGACCTACTTATTTTAGCCGGTTCCGAACGGCAGAACACTTGTGACATAACTTTTTCTGAGCTTTGTCACAGAGTTCTTTAAGAAGCTTTTTCATGGCAAGTTGTTACTGTCGGAAGAATTGCCAATTGCTTGCCGACAGGTGGGTACCATTCGAAAGAAAAATCTTATCGATATTAAATTTGAGCACGAAGCACCTAGTGTACAAAAAAAGAGTCCCGGCGTCTTGGAAAACACGTCACTGTTGACAATTACACTTTTGAGGTGGTGAAGGACTTCGTCTATCTTGGAACCAGCATCAGCAACTGTAATGGCGTCAGCCTTTGAGCTGAGTAAGCAATTGAGTAGTCGAGCCCTCTCTCGAAGATAGAAAATCACACTCTACAAGTTCCTCATTATTCCTGTCCTAACATATGACGCAGAAGACTGGACAATTTCCACCGCGGATGAGAGGATGGTTGGAGTTTTCGAGAGAAAAGTTCTGCGCAGAATCTTCGGACCTATTTGCGTTGATAGCGAGTACCGAGTGAGGTACAACGATGAGCTGTTTGAGCTGTACGCTGACATTGACATAGTTAAGCGAATTAGAATCAAATCCGTTGAAAGGACTAAGTGTTGGGTAGCCTGGCGGCGCTTGGAATATCCAATAGGCTCCAGGAAGCGAAGAACAGAGAAGACTGGCGACACATTATATGTTCGGCCTAAAACGATCATCAGTTGTTATGGCGGCGCTTGGATTATCCAATTGGCTCCAGGAAGCGAAGAACAGAGAAGACTGGCGACGCATTATATGTTCGGCCTAAAACGATCATCAGGTGTTATGGCGACATAAGATGAAGAAGAAGGATGGAGTCAGTTCATGCCCCTCTGAACTGACTTGATTTAGTTTAAAGAATTTGTTGTGTGTGTGGAGCGATCGCGTCCATCTTATTCTCCTTCTTTTGTCTTGGAGAAATTGATATTTATCGCTTTCGTCGTAGACGGCAATAACGTGTGACATGCTTTGGTTTGTCACGTCGACCTGCTGTTCTTGCTTCAGGCTGCACTACTGAGATGACTGCCTGACACACTGCTTCAAAAGGAAGTATATATTTTCCATTATTTAAAAAATGGCAGTAAATTTGACGGGATATGCGTATACACGAGTTAATAGGCATGTATGCACAACCATATATAAGAATATGTGATATATTGTATATATTGTGCAATGTAAAAACAATCCTGAACATATATGTGTCAGTTAAAACAATAAAAACAATTCACTGTGACTAAGGAGATACGTAATAATTTCCGCAATTGCAGCCTTGTTGCCTGTTTGCAACACTGCTAATATTAGTCAGCTGATACTCTGCTGTAACATTTTAAATTATTAATCCACAGAACGTTATTGTGATACCATCGCGCACAATCTACAGAATTGAATTCTGTGATACTTATCTTGCCCAATATTTACGCGTAAATTGGCTGTTAGAACATTCGGCGTGTAGCAAGTGTTGTTAGAAATTTGCACCGAACGTGCAAATGAAAACTTGAAACTAATGTATGGGTTCTTTTCATTGTAACGTGTAGGACTCTAATTACATATTATGTTGCAAAATCATACAAGAAGCAATGTAGGCTTGTGCGCAAGAAGAAATCCCTGTACGGTGGGTCTTCCATCAAGACAACGATTCTAAACATACTTCCGAAAAGCAAAAAAGTTGTTTGAAGAAAACCTAAATCGGATTGAGCATCTCTTGAAGCATGCTAAGAATGATATATGGGCCGCAAAACCAAAAATATTACAGTGATGTGAGCCACTACCAAAAATTCTTGGGATAACATCCCTTGATCAAGATGTAACACTTTAATTAATTCAATGACGACCAAATGCAAAGAATTTAAAGCAAATCGTGGTTTAGGTACATGTTAATTTTAAGCACAAATAAGTAAATCTGTTTTGAATAATATTTAAATTTTGCCTTCTTTCTTCTTGGTTCTTATTATTTCGAACAGCTAATTTTGGAAGTTTTATAATATTAGTGACCAAATTAAAGAACAGGGATTCATTTTCCGGATTTTGTTTCAGCATTTATCGCATAAATATACATTACTTACTTACTTATGTGGCAATAACAACCGAATATCGATTTAGGCCGAAAATAACATGCTTCGCCAGCCATCTCTGTTCTTCGCTAGCTGGCGCCAGTACTTGGTCTTTCCACCGGAGGTTCGGTCTTCCTCTTCTGCGCCGTCCTCCAGCGGGTTCCGAATATAACACCTTCTTAGCTGGAGCGTGTTCTTCCATTCGCTCGACATGACCTAGCCAGCGCAGCCGCTGGATTTTGATGCGCTTTACTTTGTCAATATCGGCATACAGCTCGAACAGCTCATGGTTGTACCTTATTCGGTACTCGCCACCAACGCAAATAGGTCCAAAGATCTTGCGTAGGACTTTTCTCTCGAAAATTCCAAGCATTCGATCATCCGAGGTGGAAATTGTCCAGGCTTCAGCGCCATATGTTGGGACAGGCATGATGAGAGACTTGTAGAGTGTAGTTTTCGTTCTTCGAGAGAGAGCTCGACTTCTCAATTGCTTACTCAGCCCAAAGTAACACCTGTTAGCAAGAGTTATCCTACGCATGATCTCCAAGCTGACGTCATTACTGCTGTTAATGCTGGTTCCAAGATAGACAAAGTCCCTTACTACAAAAGCGTAGTTGTCAACAGTGACGTGCTGTCCAAGACGCCGGGACTCTTTGTTTGTTGACACTAGTTACTTCGTCTTGCCCTCGTTCACCGTGAGACCCATCCGACGCGACTCTCTTTCCAACTCTGAGAATGCTGCACTGACTGCTCGCGTGTTCATGCCGATTATGTCAATATCATCGGCATACGCCAACAGCATGACACTTTTATTGAAGATAGTGCCATTATGTCGTAGATCAGCAGCTCGTATTATTTTCTCCATAATAAGATTGAAGAAGTCGCACGATAACGAATTACCTTGTCTGAAACCCCGTTCGGTATTAAACGGTGCGGAGAGGTCCTTCCCAATTTTCACTGCACAACAGGAGTTATGCAGTGTCATTCTACAAAGTCGAATGAGCTTTGCAGGAATACCGAACTCAGACATTGTTGCGTAGAGGTAATCCCTTACCGGACTGTCGAAAGCGGCTTTATAATCAACAAATAGGTGGTATGTGTCGATCTGTTTTTCTTGGGTCTTCTCCAGGATTTGGCGCAGTGTGAAAATCTGGTCGATGGTGGATTTACCAGGTCTGAAGCCACACTGATACGGTCCAATCAGGTTGCTGAGCATAGGCTTCAACCTTTCACACAGTACGCTCGATAGAACCTTGTATGCGATGCTCAGGAGACTTATTCCACGGTAGTTGGCGCAAATTGTGGGGTCTCCTTTTTTATGTACAGGACAGAGAACACTGAGCCTCCAATCATCAGGCATGCTTTCATCCGACCATATTCTGCTTATGAGCTGGTGCATGCGGGTGAGCAGCTCATAGCCTCCGGTCTTAAACAACTCGGCAGGCAGGCCATCAGCACCTGCAGCTTTGTTGTTCTTCAGCCTTAAAATGGCCGTTTCAACCTCGTCATAGTCGGGTGGTGGAACATCAACACCATCATCTGTAATCGGGGTTATCGGGCATTCTCCTCCACTGGTGGAATTGTTCGTAGCATCGCCATTCAGTAACGTGGAGAAGTGTTCCCTCCATAGGCTCAGTACACTCTGGACATCCGTAACCAGATTCCCATTTCCATCACGACAAGAAGAGGCTCCGGGATTTAAACCTCCACTCAGACGCTTGATCTTTTCAAAGAATTTTCGAGTCTCATTCTTGTCGGTACACATCTCTATCTCCTCACACTCGCGTCTTTCCAACTCCCTCTTCTTTCGCCTGAAAAGACGTCTCTCTGCACTCCTTTTCTCTCTATACCGCTCCTTAACAGCTCGCGTTACGCCTGCTTATAAAACATATGTTTTAAGTTTCAAGGCGAACACGTTGTTTGGTATTGTTTTTTTGAAGCCATCGTAAGTTAACGACCTAAGTGAATTTGTAAACATGGGAAAAATTGGTCACCGTTACGTAATTCAATACTTTTATTTGAAACGTCTCAGTCCAACGAATATTAAAGCCGAACTAGATTCTACACTGGGGGAGTGTGCTCCTTCTTTTACGACCATAAAATATTGGGTGGCACAGTTTAAACGAGGTTGTACGAGTTGCCAAGACGAACACCGTAGTGGTTGACCAATTGAGGTGGCCACACCAGAAACGGGTAAGAAAATCCGCAAAATGGTATTGGATGATCGCCGGATGAAGGTGCGTGAGCTAGGTGAAATTACAGGCATTTCAAAAAGTGCTATACATCGTATATTGAGCTATGTGCAAGATTGGTGCCGTGTTTGCTCATAATAGAACAAAAACAACGTCGTGAAGATGTTTCTATAGTTATTTTTGTGTTTGACGATGTTTCACAAAGCCGAGTTTTTGCGTCGATTAGTAACCATGGATGAGACATGGGTCCACCCTTTCACACCTGAGACAAAGGAGCAGACAAAACAGTGGACTGAAAGGGGAGAATCGTGTCGAAAGAAGGCGAAAACAGTTCCGTCTGTAGGCAAGGTTATGATGTCTATTTCTTGGGATGCACGTGGGATAATTTTTATTGTTTATGTTCAAAAAGGATCAAAAATCAACGGCGAGTATTATGCTAATTTAAATTAAAGAAAAAAGGCCGCATTTGTCGAAAAAGAAAGTGTTGTTTCATCAAGACAACGCACCAGTTCACACATCCGCTATTGAGATGGCCAAAATCAATGATTTAAAGCTCGAACTGCTTCAAAACGCACCTTATTCGCCAGATTTAGCTCCTTCAGTTTATTTTCTATTTCCAAATTTGAAGTAATGGCTTTGTGGTAGAAGATTTGCATGCAATGAAGAGGTGGAGTCTGCGGTAGATGGCCATTTTAATTTTTGGTGTTTTCTTTGTTAGGGTAGTTCTGGGACCACCCTCGTAAGTTACTACTATATCTTATTTTTCTCATTTAATATTAGTCTTAGTTTAATTTAGAATTGTTATCACTTTTAAATCTAGCATTTTTTATTATGTTTTCCGGAGCGGAATATACGCCAGAACCCAAATATCGCACACTGTCTTATTCAAATTCCAATTAGATATTCCACGCGCCGTCAGGTTACCTAGCATTTGGTCCTTCCAACGGAGGTTTCGTCTTTCTCTTCTTCTACGTCCTCTAGCGGGTGCCGAATTAAATATCATCTTCGTTGGAGCGTCTTCTTCCATTCGCTCGGCATGACCCAGCCAGCGCAGACACTGGATTTGCTTGACTAAGTCAATGTCAGCGCACAGCTCATACAGCATATCGTTGTACCTTATTCGATTTGCCATCAACGCAAATAGGTCCGAAGATCCTACGCAGAACTTTTCTCTCGAAAACTCCAAGCATCCTCTCATCCGTGGTGGAAATTGTCCAGGTGCCATATGTTAGAACAGGAATAATGATGATCTTGTAGAGAGTGATTTTCGATCTTCGAGAGAGGACTCGACTACTCAGTTGCTTACTCAGCCCAAAGCAACACCAGCAGAGTTATCCTACGCATGATCTCCAGGCTGACGTCATTACAGTTGTTGATGCTAGTTCCAAGATAGACGAAGTCCTTCACCACCTCGAAAGTGTATTTGTTAACAGTGACGTGTGGTCCAAGACGCGGGGACTCGTTGTTTGTAGACACTAGATACTCTCGGTTCAATTCAGAGAATGCTGCACTGACTGCTCGCGAGTTGATACCGATTATGTCAATATCGTTGGCATACTCCAGCAGCATGACACTTTTGTTGAGGATAGTGCCATTATGTCGTAAATCTGCAGCTCGTATAATTTTCTCCATAATAAGGTTGAAAAGTCACACGATGATGAATCACTTTGTCTGAAGCCTCATTTGGTAGGGAAGAGGTCCTTCCCAATTTTCACTGCACAACGAGAGTTAAGCAGTGTCATTCTGCAAAGTCTAATGAGTTTTGCAGGTATACCAAATTCAGACATAGTTGTGTAGAGATAATCCCTTAACGGACTGCCGAAGGCGGCTTTATAATAGAGGAATAGGTAATGTGTGTCGATCTGTTTTACTTGGACCTTTTCCAGGATTTGGCGTAGTGTGAAAATTTGATAGATGGTGGATTCATTCGGTCTGAAGCCACACTGATAAGGAACAATCAGGTTACTGAGCATAGGCTTCAATCTTTCACACAATACGCACGATAAGAACTTGTATGTGATGCTTAGGAGACTTATGACACAGTAGTTGGCGCAAATTGTGGGGTTTTCTTTCTTATGAATGGGGTAGAGAACACTGAACTCCAATCATCGGGCATGCTTTCGTCCGACCATATCCTGCTTATTAGCTGATGAATGCAGGTGCGCAGCTCATTGCCGCCTGTCTAAAATAACACGGCAGGCAGGCCATCTGCACCTGCTGCTATGTTGTTCTTCAGCCTCTTTATGACTGTTTTAACCTCGTCATGGTGAAACTTCAACACTGTCATCCGTAATTGGGGTGTTCGGGTAATTTCCTCCACTGGCGGAATTGTTCGTAGCATCGCCATTCAATTACTTGGAGAAGTGTTCCCTCCATAGACTTAGTACGCTCTGGACATCCGTAACCAGATTCTCATTTATATTATTTCTCCATTTTTTAGTTTCATTCACATTTTATTTCTTTTTCTAAAGACAGTGCGCTAAATTTTCCATCTTTGCAAAGGTTATTATATATTATTATATATTATATATTATATATAATTTTTTTTTTATATTTTTATATTTTTTTATATTTTATATATCTAAGTGGATATTTTCTTGCTAAGAGATCTAAATTTAAATGTAAAGTGGATTAAATTGAAAAGACTAATAAATAAACTATATTGAAAAAGTTCAATAATATTTAACGTGAACTCCCAAAGAAGCATGTGTGCATAATAAGCACAACAATTCTATCTACATCATTGTCATCAACAGCCCATTGAAATACATCCCTTAGCGTGTTGACAGCCACCACCCCAACAATCGAGTCAAGAAAGCAGCCAATGAGCGGCCCACCTGATCACAACCCCACAATTACCAATTTTGATAAAGATTCTTTACACGGTAACTAGGATTTAACAATTCATCATAAGTTATCAATTATGATTTCTGAAATCATAATTATTATCATTGCCAATGAAATAATTAGTTGCACCTGCGGGCACCTGGAATTGGTTTAATCTGAAAGAGCAGCTATTAACCTACCTCTTGGTAATAGTCTCTGATTGTAGGCAAGTTGACTTTAAATTGCAGGTCTAAGAATATGAAGGAATTTAATTTTTTTTGTCTATTTTCGCTAAATTAATTATAAATATGAACAAAAGCAGTGGCTTTATTCTTTGATGTAAAAATACGGCTTTATCAATCCAAAAAAAGGAACGGACGAGGCCCCCGTTAAAATATTATTACTTTAATTTACAAAAAGCATACGACGAAATACGTGTGTTTTATTCTTATTTTTTAAACTGTCGTACATTATATATTAGTTCTATTTATACCAGCGGGATGTGGTTCTTGTTATCACAGTGGAATATTCCACTGACAGATGTTTATTGATTTATGAGTATTTGTTCATTGTGTTAATAATGCAATATGGAATTTTTGGGTAGGCCATTTTTTGCAGTAATAATATATTCCTGAACATGTTCTATTGTTCGAATGTTGTTTACATGTCTTAGGAAATGTTATCTGGTTATCTGGTGTAGGTGACCTGCGTTTGGAACATTAAGTAATGTTATATGGTGTTGTTGACTGTCGTCTGAGCCATTAACTCGCGAGAGTGTTGTGATGTTAGGTAAGGGCTTATCCTGTGGTACTCTAGCTCCAGTTATACGCGCTGCGATAGCCGGACCAAAAATGCTAGTCTTTGTAGAGGCGATTTTCGAACTCAGTATAACCGCTGCTCTTACTACGGAACGTAATGTTCCTTCCACTTTGGTGAAAGACGAACCAGACTTCTTAATAATTTTTTATTTTGTTTGCTTTGATTCATAATATATATTGGATAGATGCTTGCATAGCGCTGAATTACACAGGTAAGGCCACTTGTTACGGATGATGCCATGTATCCGTAATCTCATGTTAGCGAGTGGGCTATTTGAAAAATAGGGCTCCAATCAGGCTGATCCTCGGCACGTGTCACATAACCCACCACCGCACCCTTACTTTAGCTAGATATATCTTGACAACGTACAGGTTTAATCTGTGGTACCTAAAAATCCATCTAATAACCCTCAAAGAGGGTTCAGTAGAGGATTTTACCAACCTAAAACATAGTAACGTAACTCTCCTTGAGTTGTCCATTTGTCCACTAACAAAATTATGTTCGTTTCTTCCCACTACTTCAAATCTAGGCGTTTCTAACATATGGTTTTTGATTAATTATTTTTAAAGCCTGATTTAAGAAATTTACAGGTTTCCATTCCAATTTAGAGAAGCAATATGAGGTAAATTAAAACTTAACTTGTTTTTAAGAAAGAATATGTCAACTGAGACACATACAAAATATTTTCAAGAAAATCTTTTACATTATTCCTATATTGCTTAGGCCGATACTTTAAAAGTCGTTTCCAAAAGTTTTTTTTTGCCTTATTAGCCACACGTTTCAGAGAATCAGTTTCATTATCTAAGCTATATCTTACGCATATTTAGTATTCTAAAATTTTGCATGAATATTATAACTTGTGGGTGCCGTAGCTCAGTGGTTAGTGTGTTCGCCTTCTGATCTATAGGTCGTGGTTCAATCCCCGGCTGCTGCATAACAAATTTAATATCGATAAGATTTTTCTTTCGAATGGTACCCACCTGTCGGCAAGCAATTGGCAATTCTTCCGACAGTAACAACTTGCCATGAAAAAGCTTCTAAAAGAACTCTGTGACAAAGCTCAGAAAAAGTGATGTCACAAGTGTTCTGCTGTTCGGAACCGGTTAAAATAAGTAGGTCCCTTCTAATACTGTCAAAATTTAAGATGCACAACAGTAATGGAAGAGATATATTTATATTTATTTATTTTTTATTATAACTTTTCTTACACATGTTATTACATTTTGCGTATTTGCAATTTTTTGCAAGCTTTGAACTCCGAATTCGTTAAATGACGTTTTTAGCATATCAGTCCACAAATTCATAATAATCAAATATTCCAAATTAAGAATATGAATATCTCTATCCTTTTGTTTTTTGTAAGTACTCAGGATATTCGGAGTTCTTATTAAATCTTATTATATATTAAATAGAAATCACAACTGAAATTATTACAAGAATTATATAATTGTAAGTGTTTATTGAGTGATGACCTTCTGATCTGTAGGTCGTGGGTTCAATCGCCGGCTGAAGCACAACTTTAATATCGAAAATATTTTTCTTTTGAACGGTGTGCCAGCAGCTGGCAATTCTTCTGGCAGTATCAATTTGGCAAGAAAAAGTTTCTAAAAGAGCTCTGTGACAAAGTTCTGAAAAGGTGATTTCACAATGGTTCTGCATTTCGAAACTGGCTAATATAAGTAGATCTCTTCTAATACTGTCTAAAATTTAACATACACGCAACAGTACTGGAATAAAAGCTCGGTCGAAGGGCCATTCGGAGTCTATAAGACCCATTTATTAATTTTTTAAAGTGTTTATTTATAATATTAATAATATTACTAAAGTTAAATTAAAGCATAATTAACAGTACAGAAGAAGATGACACAAAATATGTACACCAATGGTAATCAGAACACACACACTAAATTAATCATGGGAAAAAAATAGAAGAAATAAAACGTTGTTACATTGTTGATATAATTCTTACATTCCCCTAGACTTATTTTACTCTAGTGGTATCTGGAATCAAAATATCTGTGTTCTAGTCCTTTCAGAACGGCGCACAATGTGTGGTGTATTCACCTCAGTTTCTGCAGTTAGAAGAGCTGTTGGTTAAGGTGAATTTTGTTTGGAACTTGGCTTGGAATCAGTCATCTGAAGTATGTGGTTCATATATGTCGGATTACTGGATACTAAATTCCAATCAGGATCGTTTTTTTTTTGTTGTCGCGGTATTTGATTGTAGATTTGGTTTAACCATTATAATTTGCTTTTGGTGTCACCACACACAAGCTCAAGTGAGTTCTTCATGAACACCAAAGACAAAATAGGAAAAGAACAACAAAATAACGTGTTTTATGAAATATCATGCAAAGGTAGAAAGGGAGAAGACTGCAATAAGACAATAAAAAGAGCTTTTGGTGCACGAATAGCAGAACACAAAGTAGACGTAAAATAAAAAAAACTACTACAGCATTAGCACCATAACAATTAATCATAAAGAAAATTTAGACAACATAAAACAAATGTACGTGGCAGTTATCAGCTGTACCAGATATGAAAGTAATGAATTTACAAATAAATAAATTAATAATGAAATGTGATCTCACATGTAAGAGCCAAAAATGGCATTTGTGAAAATTTTATGTTTCCATTTGTCCATATTTATAATGTCTCATAAGTTTTAGTATTTTTGTGTTTTTCATTTTTCAAGCAAACTGCGTGCGGATGGATTAAAGCAATCCGAAACGCGTAGGAGGAAATTAAACATATAGGTTGTTCCTTTAATTTTAATAAATATTGACGACCACTTATGCTGTAATTCGTTCAAATGGAGCACCTACAATATATTGATGTATATTCCTTCGACCTTCCTTAGTTGGACCTTTGTTCCACATTGTTCACATTTTCGAATCCAGCCAACGACATGGTCATGGGATCCAACCAAATAAAATCGTTTCTTTATTTTCTCGATGGTTTTGGTAATACCCAAGTGCTATCTATTGGAAGCATTGTGATACTCTGCTATCAATTCATTTATTCCTGCCTTGGGTACCACTAGAAGATCAGTGGTGATTTTCCCATCTTTACTTTCCCATATCGAAATAGATATCCATCTCACTGTTTTGCCATTGTGCCCAGTATATCTTTTTTATTAGACTTTCATTAGCCATTTCTTGCCAACCTGCACGTACACCTTGCTCCTTGTAATCCATTATCTTTACGAGATCTGGGTCGTTCCACTGATCTTCTTGCACTCGTTCGGTAATCCATGACTCTTCTGGCAAGACATTTGTAAGTCATATGTGGATAATGTGCTCCTTTGTTTACATTCCATTTTGCAATGACCCCGAGATAGAGCACCCGCATTGCAATGATGTCTTTTTTTACGATGCTCCAGAAAAAAACATTTCTTTGTATAGTAGAGCCTATTTTTGTGAATATAAAAAACCAAAAATTGTTTCTCGCTAACACCCATATAATGCGTGGCTCAAGGTCAAAGTTCAAATTTGCGATTACTCAATAAATTCCCAACTTTTTCTTACAACAAAAAAGGTCTTTTTAATATATGTTCAGTAATATTTAACATTTATAACCTATTTTGAATATTTTAAAAGTTATGATTACAATAAAAAATTCGACAATTTTTTTTAACCGATTTTTTTTCCCAATGTGTGTATTTTTTATGTATTTTTAATATTTTTTTATCTTCATACTTTGTCTGCTGCAAATAAGTGTATACGGAAAGAGTAGCGAGACAAAGGAGAATTAAAGTGATAAATGAAAATATTGTAATATTCACAAACAAAGGCTCTATATGAAGAAAAATTTTTTTTTTTCTTTAAGTGGGCTACTCTGTACTT